>JALMGJ010000014.1:13976261-14123761 GCA_023362775.1 Charina bottae | reverse complement strand
AACTGATGATAAAGATGCGCCATTAATGGTAACAAAAATCCATTAGCTACAAATAATGTTTTGTATATTTGTAGAATATTTTCAAGTTGCAGGAACATTGTAGTTTTGTGTGATGAGCAAGAGTGATGTTGCTGTGTTTGTTTTTTTCTTACACAATTCTCTATCACTCTAGAGCATTCCAGGCTGCTCCTGTTTTCATGAAAGGTGTCTTTATGATGACTTTCTTAGAGAACTGACCAAATATTTAAGTTTTTTAAAAAACTTAAGGTACTTAGTTGCTAAATCCCAAGGTTGTAAACTGCTAGACCGTTGAATGTACAACTCAAGAGCGGTTCTACTCATATACACCTCAGCCACTCCCTAACTAAGCCATGAAAATCAAAAACAACATTTTTTTTCATATCGATAATGGTTAAAAAAAATGCAAAGGAACTTTTGGAACAGCACCAAATCAAGCTATGTAGCCAGGATATTTTGTGGGCACTTCATTAAAAAAAAAACCACAGGATGATGTAACTTCCTACATAAGACAAGGCTGTTACCAAAACAGCAGGTAGCTGGTGTTATATTTTTTTTAAGCCATTTCCATCAAGCAATCTGAAGAATTAATACTAATGATGGGACTAGGAAGTAATAACAAATTGAAGCATAAATATTTTAAGGGTAATCAGACAATTTTGAACATGCCATAAACTTAATAAATTAGATGACAACACAGCTGCAAACAAATGTGTCTGAAGGATGACTTTAAGAAATTGTTCTTATCCATTCTGGGGAGGCTATTGTGTTGAAGAAGCAGGAAGATAAGGAGGGAAGAATGAGAAAGAGGAGACAGTGTAAGAAGGAATGAGTATGGGAAGCCTAGAGTTTATGACCCAAAAATACAACTTGGAGAGAATTATTTTTCAACAGTAATCTGCAGAAAAGTAGTAGTGGTCTAAAAGAAGGGGAATGTAAGTGACAATGTATCTTTCAATCAGCCCATGACAAAGTGCACTGAAATTGTATTCTCTTTTGAAAGAAATGCCAAAAACACTTTTTCCCCATTCATACTGAAGGATTTTTTTCATTAAAAACTGAAAGAATTTTGATTTATCACTACATTCTTTTTCACAGCAGTTCTACCAATGGATCAACATACATAATACTAAGGCATTAACATCTTCAGAACAGATTTCACATGCACCGCTGACAGTGAAAGCATTTACTATGAATAACTCTTGAAACTCGATATCCATTTAATTGTCATCACAAACCAATGAGCAATGGAAAGCCAAATGACCAATTTAGAAAATGCATCATCCAAGCCAATAAATAAATTCAGGATTTGTGGGGATAACTGGAAAAGACTATCGAGTCATGTGGAAAAATAAATAAAAATAAGCTGAACTATAGCAAAACCAGTCAATTTGCCTTCCAAACACAACTGCACATCAATTTTCTCTGAACATTCTCCGTAACAAAATTCTACCAGCTGGGCTGACAACCCTGGGCAAGGTTTTAAATTCCTAACATAAAATTGGAGTCCAAATTATCTGATTACAAAGAGTCTGGAAGATAGGTTGTAGGAATCGCCCTTGGTTTTTTTAAGCAATTAAGGGCTTGGATCCTATTGTTTCATTTGATTTAGACTTAACTACTTGCTCCTTCATCAAGATGTTTAAGGCTTTACGGTGGTGTTTTAGATCAGGGTAAGAGTATTACCATAAGGGGCGTGGTGGCTCAGCAGGTAAGATGCCAGGCTTGTCGATCGGAAGATCGCAAGTTCGGAGGTTCAAATCCCTAGCCCTTCGTGCGGAATGAGCTCCCACACTCGCCCCTGCTCTTGCCAACCTAGCAATTCAAAAGCATGTAAATGCAAATAGATAAATAGGTACCACTTTGGTGGGATGGTAACAGCGTTCCGCGTGCATGCCGGCCACATGACCGTGGAAGCGTCTTCGGACAACGCTGGCTCTTCGGCTAACAAATGGAGATGAGCACCGGCCCCTAGAGTCGGACATAGTCATACTTCAACTGATTCAACCACAGCATTGGCCAAAGCTAATAATGAGCAATGTGTACTATCTATGCTACAATGATCATTCCTTCATGCAATGATCAGATCATTGCTTCTGAGGGAACCATGTGCCACTTGCAACTTTGTGCAGACATTTTTTTAAGGTAGCAATGGTAAGTTTAACTCTTCCCCCTTGGCATTCCAGACAGGATTTAGCCTCTGTAAACCAGTTCGGGGGGGGGGGGGAGGGATTGCATTTCTTTCTTAAAGTGATGGCTCCCCAAAACACTGGAGTCCAGTATTATTAAATATTCCCAAATGCCTCACAGCTTTTTACAGCTACTGATAACTCCATGATTACTTTTGCTCCCTGTTGAAAAATCTAGGTACTGTAGATAGATAGATCGATAGATGGGGGGGGGGGGGGTCTGTGAAAATTCAATTCAAAAATTTAGTTAGAGGAAATTCAATTGAGTCACCCTTCAGATCATCAAATTGATTTAACACAGCAAATCAAATTGTGCTTCTGCATCTATATGATGATTTGTGCATGTTCTTGCATGCACAAGCATACCTATTTCCAAATTGAATCAACTATTCACACTGAAGCCATTTAATTTTGTCAAATTGATTATTTGAATTAATTAATGAGAATGGAATGGACAAGTCCAATAGGATTTATAGATGCTTTAGCCATGTGTTGTAAAATACCAAGTACTCGTTCTCTTCCATTGTTATTACCTATTAATTGACAAATTAATTGACGAGAGAGCCATTTTGGTCTAGTGGCTAAGGCTCCAGGCAAGAAACCAGGAGACTGTGAGTTCGAGTGAAAGCCGGCTGGGTGACTTTGGCCCAGTCACTTTCTCTCAGCCCAACTCACCTCACAGGGTGGTTGTTGTGGGGAAAATAGGAGGAGGAAGAAATATTAGGTATGTTCCCCGCCTTGAGTTATTTATAAAAATAATAAAGGTAGGATTTTAAAAATCTAAAAAACAAATCTAAAATGCTCTGTAGAAACTTCATCTGAACATTCCCTATGGCTCACCGACTCTGCTTTAGTGCTGGAGGTCTTCTTTGTTCCCAAAGTAACAGTTGATGACACATTTAGAAGGCCCCCAACTTGTCACGGAAGCTACAGTATGCATTACAGGTCAGGTCAAAGATATGTAAAGTGACTGAAAGAAAGATAAGACAAAGAATTGGTACCGACCAGTGTAACCATAATACTATACTTAAGCTTCAGAGAAGGATTCATAATAAGAAAAGGACTGCTGGAAATGATTAAAAATCCACTGAGTCCACAAATGGGCAAACCACTTGGACTTGCTGTCTCCTCAAAGCAGCTAGTGAACTCAAGTGATTCAAGTGATAAAGTGATTAAAGACCATTTCATGATTACATTAAGGAGACAAATTGCCCAATTCTGCATCATAGTTAAAGGTAAAGGTTTTCCCCTGCACAGTCGTGTAGGGGCCAGTGCTCATCTCCGTTTCTTAGCCGAAGAGCCAGCGCTGTCCGAAGACGCTTCCGTGGTTATGTGGCCGGCATGACACGTGTGGACCGCTGTTACCATCCCACCGAAGTGGTACCTATTTATCTACTTGCATTTGCATGATTTCGAAAAAAAGACCATTTAATGATTACATTAAGGAGACAAATTGCCAAATTCTGCAGCATACTCTATAGGTAAAATCAAGTATTTTTCTGGCAATCTGTGCCATTACAAATAGAAAAAAATGTGGCTCTAAGTCGCGTGCCCCTGACTTCAAACATCATGCCCACACAGTTTGTGGATGATAGAGGACTTAGAATTCTACAAGAAGAAGAAAGCAACAAGATGTTTAAAATTGACTTCAATTGTTCTCAGTGCCAAATCTACAGCTATTTACAGAACAATCTCTGTGTCTGTTTGTGTGGAGGGAAAGAAATACCCAAATTATTCACCAGAGGTACATATACCCATAAATTATGGAATTAAATCCAAAATATAGTCAAGTAAAGACCAAATTATGCACTGCATCCAATAAATCAGAAAAAAAAAACAATATTGTTTCAATTAAGGGCAGAGAAATTGTCTTTTGTTTCTTGCTTCTGGGAAACAGGAGATGTTGGAAACACTTAGGGTATCTCGGATCTTTTATACTTAGATTCCCTTTCTAAATATATTATACTGTTTGAGTTTTGCCAACACCACCCATTTACCTTAGATAGGGAGAAAATCTAATTTGGCCTAAGAACACTATACAACATCCTGGTGAGAAAGCGATTTTCTCTCTCCTTCTACTTCCCCAATAGGACTGACTTCCCCAACAGGAAGTCTGAAATGAAGCAAAGAGTTGCCAATTGTTCACCCCAGCCCAGTATCTGTCATCCTAAAGTCAAGAAATTCAGTCTAAGGGAGGACATTCCATACTCATGTTTTAATCTGTCTGTTTTAAGCATGCCTAAGACATGCTTTTGATTCTGTTAGCAATAGCAGATCTTTGCTTTTAAAATGTCACTTCCTTACTCTGCTCTTCCTCAGCGCCAGTGAACAAAACTAATCAAATCATCCATTTCTTTTTTTTAAAGCAACAATAATCTCATTGATGCAAAAATGTGAGTGGGGAATGAAAGAAAGGAGGCAAAGAAGCTAATACAGTTATGTAGTGTGGAGTCCTTGGTGCTCTCTGAGCCTTGTTGTTTTCTTGCAGACGTTTCATTGCCAGGCTAGGCAATATCTTCAGTGCGAAAAGGGAGTGGGGATTGCTCTCTGTTTATATACCATGACTTGTCCTGCTTGTGTTGGTGGGGGTGTTGTTCTCTCCTTAGTAGTTCCTTGATTGAGCTGTTGTTTGCTGCTTGGTTGATTGACTGAGTTGATAGTTCCTTGATTGGGGTATATTGTACTGTTTGATTGTTCCTCTGGTGCTAATCCTGGTGTTAATCTTTGCATATCTATACTACAGTTATGTAGACTTCTTAAAGGAGAAGGAAAAAGTAATATTAAGGTCATTTTTGTAAGCTCTTGAATATTTTGAATTCCAAATGCATATTACATTTTAATCACATGAGCCCTATCTCCCCTACTTTTAGAGTAATTTACTTTCTGTTTATGTCATGGGGACTAGTTAGAGCCACCCGGGCCCTCTAATACAATAACTATCCAAAAATCATTTTGCATTATTCATGTTAATTGTGCTGAACCAAACACAATGGACAGCAAAATAGATTTGCCAGTGAAATATCTATTTGGACTCACAGAGATGTTTAAAATTGATTGCTCCGTATTTCTTTCTTTCTTTTTTAAGATTGGACCTCGAGGCAAGAAGGCTATCAAGAGTGTGAAGGGTCGGGCAGACCAGGTGTGTTTTCATCCAATGCCGAGTTCATTTTGTCTTCTTGGCTGGGTGTGGTTAAGGCGGTAGACAAATGCATTCCTTTGTCTGTCCACAGAAAGATGATGCACATTTTCGTCATGAGCCTAATGACCTGTTTGGGGAAGCAAAAGTCAAGCAAATATTTTACCATTCTTCGTAGTGGCACAAGAAAAGTTCATGGTCCTGGAATTCAACCTAAGGATGAAGATGAATGATTTGTTTGTTTGTTTGTTTCTGGACTTTCTTGGAAGCAAAAGATATCTGTTTTCTAACAAATAGTAATCATTGTTCAAAAGACTCTGTTTGGTTTACAGAAAATCATGAAAACAATTAAGAGAAGATAAAGAACCAAAGCTAAATCAGCCCCACAAAAACGCCAAAGTCCTGCACACTTGATGGAAAAGCCATCTTCATTCCCTTCCAATATCCTAAAGTGTGGGAGCCATCTGGAGCTTGGGGGTAGGGTAAGCTGTTCCAAAGAGATGGGGCTTCCACAGGAAAGACCAGCTTCCAGACTCCCACCCTTTAACATCCCAAGGGAAGACATTTGCTGAATCTTCTCCTGGGCTAATAGCACAGGAGGGGAAGACTCTAGCGAAATAAGATGGTCCCATATCTTACATGGACTCAAGACATATATGACTTGGGATTGTACTCAAAAACATATTGGTAACCAGTTTAGTGAATAGGTGCCACACTGCTGAAGTGACTCACATCCACCATCAAGTGAGCCCCTAAGTTCTACATCAACTGAAGTTTCCAGGTAGCCTCCAATCTCCACTCAACCATGGAGCTTATTCAGATGCCTCCGGACCAGTCTCTCAGCCCCCCCATTATGCAATATTCCCATTGTGAGGATAAAATGAGGTACGTTCCCTGTGCTTGCCACCTTGAAATCCTACAGAAAAGATACAATACAAATGCAATAAATAAGTGTGCTATCTCCATTTTCCCTCCAGAGAACACTTATCATTGGAGACTTGTTGACATTTATTTGCTCAGAAATATCACACACACACCCCATACTATATGTATCACACTCATATATAATGTAGATATACCGTCATTGACCAAATTTATGTAATTGAAGATCAGCCTCTGCAATTATCTCTTTATAGCAACAATGATACCAATTACCGGGTCAATTCAAGGCACAGTAATTCTTCTTAAGCACCTTAAAGGCTTTTATCTGCTAAATATGTAAAAGAAGGTCAGCCAGCATAATCTAAACATGGATGCTCTCTGCTCAGCAAGAGGCAACTTGATAAGCTAATAGTGTCTTCATTCACTGTTTCATAGGAAGGCCTCTATCAGTTCTAATTCCATAAGCACACAGCTATGGAATAAAGAAGACAACCAACTTAAACGTTGACTGTGCGCTGCCATCACAACCGCAAGATTTAAGGGATTAATTTTAATAGAGCTCCAATTAAAAAAAACACATACAGCCACAAAAATTTGAAGTGATGACTATTTATACTCTGAACATTCATTCTGAATTCCTTCCTTCCTTCTCTCCTTCCCTCCTTCCCTCCTTCCTTCCTTCCATCTTCTAAAAAGTTATGTAGGTACCTATTTCCAGATTGGGTGGCAGTAAATTTTATCTTCATTATGGTATTGGTTTTTTGCTTTTGATATTGTCTTCATCAGGAATGCCTCGGTGGGTGGCTTAAGAGAATCTAACCTTTTCTCAAGCCACCTGGTAAATTGCATTCTGATCATTCCAGCACAATTCTGGTTAATACCATAGTGCAATCACAAAATAGAAATTTATCAGGGAAAAAAGAACATAGCAAAAATAAAATCTGAAACTAGAGTCTTCATATCTAGTAATGGGGTTAAGCATTTCTTAGATGTTTTGGGAGGGGGGAAAGCTAGTTTATCAACACACCAAATCCATTCACTTATTCTCCTCTTTACTGGAAAAATGTCACTCATCCTGAAAATAATCAATAATCAATTATTTTCCATGCTGAAAATAATCAATAATCAATAAAGTAATCTGCCATTTCTTGTGGTACCTAATTCCCTAATTGTGCCAACAACATACTGGATTTCAGAAGTATAAGGAAACACCTCCCCGGTATTGCTATTCATCACAGAGAGCAAGAAGGAAAGTGAATTGTAGGAATGAAAGAGAAATTCATTTGTGTGTGAAGTTATCTGGTTTTACACTTTCGATTAGGAAAAAAGGGAAGTCTCTGTCAAGTGGAGCTCAGCTCGTGACTTCACGAGCATGGACATGGATGTGTTCTTTTGGCAGCAACCAAAGAAATGAGTGAGATGGGTAGTGACTAAATTTGGTGAATGAATGAATGAATGAATGAATGAATGAATGAATGAATGAATGAATGAATGAATGAATGAATGTTTTCCCATTACTTTCTTCCTGGATTTTTTTTAACTTCCCAATCTAGTTTACAAACATGGAGTTTCCTTGTGGCTTCTTCACCAAATATTAATCAGGTCTACTTACTTTTTTGAGAACAGCCATGTTTGGTTATCTCCTACTACTACCTGACTAATACATACACATAAACTTAGTTACCATTCAACATTTACAGTTTTTCAAGTCCTGCAATGCAGTTTCATATATTTTTTTCTCTTTGGGGGTGGTGGTGGTAAGAAATCTCTATTGAAGAAATGCCTATACAAAAATGTATTATTTTAAGAACTATTTGTAAAAGTTGGGGGGGAAATATGCTCTAAAATTCATACAATTGTTAGGGCAAACCAGCATATTCATTAAATTATTGCTAAAGAAAAAATAAAATCAACAGTTTGTGTCATTCTTGGTGAATAGGTATTATGCATTAGAAGACGACATTGTGGTGTGAGATAGGAAAGGTGACTATTTTTCTGCAGTACAGATAAAAATCTAAAATGGATAAGAATCTGATTATGAAATCTGCAAAATGTGTCTTATTCTACTATATAGTACCCAGCTGAAGGCTGCTGCCCATTAGAAACTGTATTTAGACTCCATCTTCCCTCTTTTCAGAAATGTTATCAAGAGACAAATAATTATGTTTATTGATTTCTGAAGTCGTTTTCATTTAGGTGGGCATATCATTTTGAGGCTGTTGTGAAATGCTTTGCACATCCTTATCAGGTGGAAAGGAACATACAAATTTAATACAGGCACAGGTAGTCCTCACTTAATAACCATTTGTTTAGTGACAGTTCAGACTTACAACGGTGTTGAAAAAAATGACTTACGACCGGTTCTCACACTTATGACCGTCGCAGCGTCCCCATGGTCACATGATGATGATTTGGGCACTTGGCAACCAGTTTGCATTTATGACCATCACAGCGTCACATGGTCACGTGATCACCATTTTTTACCTTCCTGGCCAGCTTCTGGCAAGAAAAATCAATGGGGAACCATGTGATTCATTTAATGACCACATGATTCGCTTAACGGCCACCGCAAAAAAGGTTGTAAAATTGGGTTGGATTCGCTTAATGACCACCTCCCTTAGCAACCGAAATTCTGGTCCCAATTGTGGTAGTTAAGCAAGGACTATTTCTAAGACTAATACGATAGGTCCAATAGCACCAGATTCCCCATCTCTGCACCCGGCAAATGGATAAAAGCCAGTCACCATTCCATCTTACTGAATTTCTGCTCATCCCCTTTGAAATATTTCCCCTTGAATTTGGGAAGACACTGAAGGACAGTTGATTGTCAGCCCCAACTGGGTCTCTAACTTCCATTTATGCCATTTAAAATCTCCCTCTAACTCTTTTCTATTAATGCTAAGTAATAATGGATAGACTGGGCTCAGCTGTAAATCAGTCTCCAGATGCTTATGGGATTATAAACTTCAAGCAGGCATGTGCAATATTATTAGTACCCAGAGAGACTGATTTATCAGTTAACTGGCAAAAACATCTATCTTGGCTCATTATGCTTTCTATAAATCTCTTCTGTTAGGCTTATCTGCATATTAGTTTTCCCCAAAGGCATTTCTCACTCTTTTCATGTTCTCTTGATTATGGGCAGATAACTGCAGGCTTATGTTGCTGAGGCCATTTCTGAAAATCTACTTGAAAACGTTGAAATACTTTTCTGAGGATAGGAACATATTTAGAGGAATTATAGTGAACCTAGTCCGTTTTTTCCCCAGCAACCTCTCCCCAAAGAAAAATCTAAGCTGAAACTGTGGATCAATGAATCCGTTGTGATCATTTATTTAATTGACCAAAAAATCCTCTAATAATCCGACAACATACTTTGAAATGTGAAGCAGCTTTAAAAAATTGCCAGTCAAAAGGATTCCTGTTTACTGAGGGAGAGTGCAATTTTCTCAATGAGAAACGTTCCGCATATTTAAAGTACTAACATAGTACACATTTTCAAAAACTTTTTAACCTTAGAAACAATGGCTATTTAAAGGAGGTCCAAACTGGATATAGAAGCTAAGCTGGCCTGATGAGCTCCAGAGCAAAACTATTCACAGGCTGCCTCCTGGTGGTCAGTTAATGACATACCACCAATGGTTTGTTTAAAGTATATTTATATCCTTAGGGCAGGCCTTTCCAAACTTTTCATGTTGGTGACACACCTTTTAGCCATGCATAATTTTGTGACACAGTAATGATGGGTCCCCATCCCCCAGCCCACGCAATTGGCTCCTGGCTCCAAACCCCGCCTCCCGGCCCACGTGATTGCCTCCCGGCTCCAAACCCCGCCACCCGGCCCATGTGATTGGCTCCCACCTGGGCCCCCCACCCCCCAGCGTGGTGGCCTAGTCACGTCCCTGCACCCCCACCCCCCAGTGCGGCGGCCTAGTCGTGTCTCTGCACCCCCCAGTGTGGCGGCCTAGTCGCATCCCTGCACCCCCCCCCAGTTGCGACCCTGCCGGACTGGCACCTTACCTGGGTTCTGCAGCAAGAGCTGGGCACGGAACAGGGACCGGTGGCACGGCAGGGCTGTCCCTGAAGGAGTGGGGCAGTGATCAGCAGCCAGACGGTGAATTCTGACCAGCGAAGTCTCTCCAGAAAAAGGAGATCACCCACGTGTACTCCAGACAGCTACGCCCCGTGAATAGACTGCAGGAACTGAGGTTTTTGCAATTGGCTTGTGAGTTGAGCAGATGGGAGTTATGGGGGATTTCAACCAGGCTCACAGCCGTAATGTAGTCTATGTGGACACAAGGTTTGCTGAACCTCATTTCTTAATCACTTTCAGAATTACTTCTTTATTGCTTTTCAACTATTAGGAACCTTTGAAGCGACAAGTTTTATAGTATTCACCAGGTGAGTTTCCTTCAATCCTTAGCAAAAGAAGTTTTAAATACAAGATTAAGGTCTTTAAAAATTCCTTTTTTGGAATAAACAGCAAAAAGGTGATTAGAAGGTTGTCTTTAGAAAGTTGCAAACAGACTAAGGGTCCAGATGGATCTGAAATAAGATTTTGAAATTAATTATAAGAATCCTTCCTGTGGGAAAATGCTGTTGTAAAACCATGATAAGATGGGATTTTTAGTTTACAAATATCTTTACAAAGATTACAAATAAAGGAGAAGAACACTTAAATTTGACTTACTAATACAGAGCAAAATACTTTAACATCGGATGTATTAAGTATATTTGTGAACAATGGACTCAGAAGTTAATTTTAAGAATGTCTGCCATTATAGATAGATTGTGTGTAAAAGATGTTATAGAAGAGGAACAAGTTTTACTGGACAAGACTGAGACTGATTTGAAAATGGATTTAAAAATGACAGGCTACAAGAATAACAATGGAAAAGATGCTGCACTGGATATACAAATGAAACCACCAGATGTCTTAATAATTAAAAGGGATATACAAATAACAAACCAGAAGAGTGATTTGGATAATTTTCCTATATTGCATTTACAAAATAGAGCTGTTAAAGTTTATAAGGATTCTGGGAGAAGGGACAAAGAAAAAATGAAAAGAAATCAAGTTCTAGGACTTTATTTGAAGGAACTAAAGAACAAGATTGTTAAAAGTAAAGGGAAGGAATATGAAGTTGGTTTATTTGATCAAGATTAAAATAGATATGTTGCTATCTCCGGTAACCCTTAATGAACTTTTGCTGACCAAGACTGAACAATGAAGCTTTAAGAATAGATAAGAGATGAGATAACAACACAGTTGTTGTAGAGAAAATAAGAGGCAGGAGCATTAATATGTATGCTGCTTTGAGTTGACCAAAAAAAAAAGGTGTGATAAAAATCAAATAAATATCAATGTGTAGATTTTTAGGTGTTTCAAAATATACCAGCATTTTGATACAAAATACGTATCAAACCCACTGAAATCTACAGTATATATGCCTTAATTCAGCTTGACTGTCTTGTGTATGTAAATGTGCTATACAGCCACAGACCAAATGCATATTTTAGGATTCTTAAATTTCACTGCAGTTTTTAGAGAAGTACAAATTCTGATAGAGAGAAGGGATGTGACAAAATTAAATCCAGTGATAAGATTTGAAGATGATCAGATCAAATCTTTAAATCCAACTGCCTTTCTTAAATGAATAGGAGAGTTAATTTGATATATTACATTTTTTTCACAAAAGCATGGATCCAGGAGCAAAAATTAAACAAACAAACAAAAATGTATCAATTGCACAAAAGGAAAACCCAAGCTATTCTTTTGCCAGAAAATCCATGAGAAGGAGGACAGGAACATATTCCAGCTTGGAAGGAATTGATTAATGGTATTCAAGTATGTAGTTTGCAACATATTTCTAGTGTTTTTCTCTGTTGGAGCCAAATGCTCATCTCCACTTTCATAAGTCTGGTCAGTTTGAGTCTGGATTATGCTATTCATTCTTATCCAGCAGACTAAGTTGTGGAATAGATGGATGCCACCATTATCTCTCCACGTTTATGCACAGGGATTTCCTGAATGCAGACCAGGAGGTCATTCTCTGTATGTGAACTGAGGGGCCATGCCATGTTACATGCTCACATCGTATGGAATCTTCGCAGCATTAAAAGATAAGACCAAGCTTTTAATGCAAGGGTAGGGAAGCCGTGAACTTCCAGTTGTTGTTAAAATATAACTCCCTCCGGATGTTAAATACAGGAGTCTCAAAAATGGAGGCAAAACTGAGGCATGCTGGGAATGTATTTCAGCAGTTTCTGAAAAGCCATTGGTTCTCCATCACTTCTCTAGTGGAATCCAACCCACTGCCATTTAATCTATTTACTTACACATTCAGCTGGTCAAGCTCTTTTCAGTTTCAACATTTTTCTCAGATACCCTCTGTCAGCTGCATTGATATCTCCATTAAGCATTACCCCAACATAAATTGTTAGCTGTTGTGTTTTGGTTTTCTGTTGCTAGCACTTTCCTCATCCACTATCAGTAGCTTACCCTTGGGCGATCTCATTCATTACTTCAAATCTAAATGGGCTATAATATAAAATTGCAATTAAAATGAAATATTTTCCTGTCTTAAGGCACTAGACTCTTGGTAGAATTTGGACAGAGAGAGAATTTGGAGAGAGAAAGAGAGAGACCCTATCTTTCACAATCTAGTCTTATAGCTTGTTTTAGGTATGCAGGTACTCATCTGTCAGTGATTGGGAAGCTCTCATAAATCTGAATAAACTCAGAGAAAGTGGATTCTGAAAGTAAATGTCTCAGCTGTCAGCACAGTGTTCTCTGGGAACACCAAGGAGAGCATTTAGCTGGAAAATTTATCTTCAGAAAGTGAGTGATAGATGCATTCGTGGAAGAAACAGCCCAGGAGATTCTGCTGAGAGCTCCAAGATGAGAAAAGTGGAAAGAAAAAGAACACTTGTGGAAGATTGCATTAAACTATCAAGCTCATCAGTAACCAAGAACCCTTCCCTTTGTTCTGTTCTCAGTGAAAGAGCATTCCAGATCTTTTCTTGTTCAGTACATGTGCATTTCCATCCTTATCATCTAAAATTGCCATCCTCAGTGCCCATGGGTTCTCATTCTCCAGACGTTGAGGACTATGACTATCAGGGACATGGGACTTATTGTAATGGCTAACACAGTACCTTAATCTGTCCTCCAATTTCCCAAAAGATTTCTTTCCCAGTAAAAGAAGCTCCTGTTTTTCAACCTCATTCACATGCCTATTACTGCCTGTGCAATTCGGACCAACTGCAGCTTCCAAGTGGTCTTCAAGGGGAGCCCCATGTAGAGCAAATTACAATAGTCTACTCATGAGGTGACTAAACCATGCTGGTACTTATGTACCTGAGTCACATGTCAGGACACAGGTACATATGGTCAGAATCTCTGTTAGCATCACTAGGATGTCATCATTTGACATCACTGCAGTGTTCTGCAAACACCACCAAAGTCAGTTTCACATTACCCTAGTTCATTATTTAAAATAAGGAGAGTTATTTAAATAGAAAGACTTGAATCCATCCAAGTCCTGCATCCACATTCAAGTCTCCCTTTATCTTGCTCTTTTGCCATGCAGCTAGTGAACTTTTCCTCTAAGTTTACTATCTGGGTGAAAAATTCAGCATTACATAATGTGAACTAGCATCCCATCATCATAATAAGGGACCGTGTCGAGGCCTTGCAAAGCTTTGGCTTTACAGCTGCTCCATTGGCTGCAAAACAACACTTTCCCACCCTGTGCCATTCTGTGGCATCTTATTAAGAGGCATCTGGCAATAATGCAGTGCCACCACTGGACACCATGTCTGTTTTCTTCCTCTGATAGGCTCTGAACAGGTTAGCAGAGCCCGTTGTGGGAGCCATTCAGCAGTGCCAGTCAATTCTGTAAGTTCACATTAGGCTTCTTCTGAAATCAGTAAACTCGAGTGAACTGGCACAAAATCCCATTCTTTTTCCCTTGGACTTTTAAACAGTGGTGGCAACCAGAGCCAAACCCTATTCAGAGTAAGCTCATTAAAACTGATTAACATTTAATTAGTATCAACAGACATTCAAGATTGTCAATCACCTTCATTAGGATGCTGAACTGTTACTGGTCCCTCTTCTTCCTAAGCTTGCATTGTGTAGGTTGCTGCACTGTTAATTAAGAATCTATTTCAGTTTCCATGATCCTAGGAAGTATTAATTTGTTTCTTGAAGAATAACCATTGCTGGCTAGCTCAATTAACAGCTGGGCTTCCTACATGGATTATGTAGATTCTCCAAGCCATACAAACTTGTATGTTTTTCCTCACAGGGAAAATATTAGCCAAAAGAGCTTAGGTCTGTACATTTCCTCCTCTGCAGATAACAACTTTGGCAACAACTGGTTTAGGAGATTTGAATGGAATAAAAAGTTAGGTCCTTCTTCCTTTGAACAGCCTCATTCCAATTTGTGTGAAAGCAATAGCTACAGTTGAGTCGAATATTACAAGTTGGAATCGCAAAATAACCACTTTAATTTAACATTTTAATCAGGGGAATTATTCTTCATACATGGGTAAGAGTTGTGCCTAGATTACACCATATGTATGTATGTATGTACGTATAGTTGCAGGGTGGCATATGCAGAGAGGCCTCAGAGACAGTCCAACACATAGTGGCAGGGTGTAAGATGCGGGCAGGAACAGCATACACTGAACGGCACAACCAAGTAGCTGGCATTGTGTACAGGAACATCTGCACAGTGTATGGGGTAGATCCTCCCAAGTCCCGATGGGAGATTCCACAGAAGGTTGTGGAGAATTACAGGGCTAAGATCCTGTGGGGCTTCCAGATCCAGACGGATAGGCAGATACTGGCCAATCAACCAGACAATGTGGTAGTAGTCAAGGACCAGAAGACAGCAATGGTGATCGATGTAGTGATGCCAAGTGACATCAACATCAGGAAGAAGGAGTATGAGAAGCTAGAAAAGTACCAGGGCCTGAAAGAGGATCTAGAGAGGATGTGGAAAGTGAAGGCCAAAGTGGTCCCAGTGGTGGTAGGAGCACTCGGGGCTGTGACTCCTAAACTGGGAGAGTGGCTTCAACAGATCCCAGGAGCAACATCAGAGCTCTCTGTCCAAAAGAGTACAGTGCTAGGAACAGCTAAGATACTGCACAGAACCCTCAAACTCCCAAGCCTCTGGTGGAGGACCTGAGGTTAAGGAAGACACATACCACCCATAGGGGTGAGAAGGGACTTTTTTATATATATATAAATTGCCTTCAAGCTAAGCTTGACTCTTATTTGGGAGATACCATGCAGTTTTCTTCTAGGGTGTTGTTTGAATTTCCAATCTGTTTTAGTTTTAAAATCTGGTATTCCCTGGCAGTCTCCAATCTAATCAGGGTCAACCATGCTTACCCAAACAAGGTCCAAACAAGGTCATCCAGATAGCTGCTGAGGGTGCATGGATAGGTAGACATTTCTCCATATCATGTCTCCTTGATCTAGGGTTTCACAGAACAATTATTCTAATCAGGGCCTAGCTTGATTTTTGTTTGTTTGTTTCCTCTGTCCTCACTATTTCCTTTTTCTTGTCATGTCATGTCTTTTGGAAGTTAAAGCTGCAGGAAGAAATTGTCTTCTCTCCCACCCCCAGCGATTACATCAATGCCATCCTAGCAGTATGCTTTAAACAAACAAGGAACTTAGAAATCATCTCTTCCATAACTCCCTGAATACAAGACCACCAGGGCAGGCAGAAGGTAGAGCATCTCTAACTGAGAACTATTTAGCCTCCATTTGAGTAACTCCAACAAAAAGGAATCCATCATGCAGCACATGGCCGCATGCCACTTCATTTCTTTACACCTTTGCTTTGTAAGAAGGAGGGAATCACACCGTCTGCTTTACTTTTACATTTCTGTACTCCTGTCCTCTACCTTTATGAATAAGGAAATGCTCCAAAGGTTTGTAATTGTGCACAGGGTGAAGAAATGATATATTTTCTGCCTCAGGGGTTCATTTGTAATTTTTAAAGGGATCCAATCAAGCACACATCCACCTAACACTGCTTACTTAACTTTTTCTTATTTTCTTTATGATATTGGGATGACCAGATTTAGGATATATTGCTCAATGTGTTGCCTTCATTTACAGCAATTTACTTGCGTAAAACCCTGATATGTTTCTGGCTGTTTTGTTCTTTCATTTTTTATTTTTAAAAAATCTGCTCAAATATCTTTGCCACAATGGGAGGCTCTTACATGACATGAGCTGGGAGATGATAGAAACTTTTCAGGCTTTCTATCATCAGGACTAAATTATGTGTTGATTCTTTTCCTCCACCGCTACGTTGATAAAATTAGAGATGAAATCTTTGCTTCAGAAAATCCATTTATTTTTTTTCAGTCATATAGCCTGTAAAGATATTGTGCTCTCTTATCTGTGTTTAGGGATGAAACAACAGTTCTTCACATTCTGAAATTTTAATGTACAGCCAATAAAATTTCCTTTTTTATGCACTTCTCAAGCCAAAATGCATTGTGACAGCAGGTTATTCTGAACACGTTCAGTACACATGTGAGAGACAAATTGGTTTGTGTGTCAAGTCTAAGAGAAACTGGAGCTTTACACGTACAAAGAGAAATCTGTTATCATTTAGCAAAATACTAATCCCTCCATAGCATTCATAGTGATTCAACCTGTAGAATATTTCTCCACTCCTAAAGATGTATAACAAGGGATGGAACCATACTTTAACTAAAGGAGTACAAAATATAATTTACAAGAGACAGCAAATTAACCTTGCCTCCTTAAATACATATCCTTTCAAGATGCCCAAACATTTGTAGAACCCACAAAGTGTGAAGATATGTACAAAATTGTCTCCTCATAGATGATGATGTACCTTTTTCTCCTGATGGGAAAGCACTAGTTTATCCTGCCGTGCTCAGTTGGGACTCATCATCCATGTCAGCAACAACTCAGCCCAGAAGATTGGGATAAAAAATGTCCAATGGAAACAGGGGTCACTTTCCAAAGTCCTGAACCTATTGTAATTACTATAATAGCTATCCAAGGTACTGAATCTATGTCACTCAAGCTAGATTAAGGATCCTGAATAGCTGCAATTGATTGATTGATTGATTGATTGATTGATTATGTGCCATCAAGTTGTTTTTGACTCCAAGTTACCGTGTAGATAGATTTTCTCCATGAGGATAGCTGCTGGCTCATTCAAGGTACTACAACTCTGACAACTGAGAATCTTGGTAAAGGAGTTTGTGCAGACTTTTCTACATTTCTAGGTGGATTACAACAGAGAGCTTTTTTGGCCAATTGCCCCTTTTTTTTAATGTTATGGAGTGTCTCAAAAATGACTGCTATGGTAGATGTGACCAATCATAAAACTGTCATATACCAGAAGGCAAATAAAGCATTGAGCTGCAGCCAGCCATCATTTTTTATTTTCTAAGAAGCTTCTGGGATCCATGTGGAGCAGAGAGGTTGAAAAACAGAAAAAGATTATACTTGAGTCTGATGCTGAGCAGCATGCTAGTTCCCCACTTAAAAAAATAATAATAAACGAACCTTTAAAAATGAGATTAGAAATTGCAAGGATTTTTGGTGAGTTTCAAGGAATGTGTTGGCAGGCACAGTATTGCCTATAGGCACCACAATGGGTACCCAGGAATTAGAGATCCATCATAAGAAGGCTCTGCCATCTTCTTAGGATAGATCAGACATCTTGCAGAAGGCAGGGTAGAGGCACCCTCTCAGAAGAAAAGAAAAGGGGATTAATTCCATCTTCTCCTGAAAGCTGCAGCCTTCACATGCCAAAAGCTCTTGGTTCTGGGCCATGGCTCTTTCACTCTTATATTGATACACATGCTTGGCTTTGAATCCAGAACAAATTTCATCCTCCAGCTGGGTTTTTTTTTTATGCTAACACATGTTTGAAGAAAATGTTTCAGCAACTCTTTTCATTACATGTGTGTGCAGGCACATTTACTTTGTAACATTGCTTAGGACAGTAAGGAGTAAGTGACCTCTTGGTGGTTAAAAGAATTTGCCAACCCAGGGCTGCTTTCTTTAAGGGTTTAAAGAAATTGTGTTTATCTTATTACAAGTTTGTTTCCCATCTCTTTTTAAAGGGTTTGTGCATTTAATTGGAAAGATGGGCGTGTTTTCATGGTTGAAAAAAATCCCAGCCAGTCAATTCCCTGGGCAAAGTGAAGGATGGGTTATTGTTGCCTACACAAATCAGATCAAATCAGTTTATTACAGCCATAAGGCCACACACTTGTTGCCTACACAGAAGGAGATGGGTGAAGATCCAGAGCAAACTCAAGTGATGTGAACCTGTATATTTCCAAATACTCTTTGGATCTTCCAACAGAGAGTTAAGAAACAATCCTTGCATGTCAATCCCCAATACTGTACTTCTTAGCAGGCAGGAAAATGCTGATATTGTGCGAACTGTTTTTTACAAGTTGCATATTTTTACCTTCCCATGATTTCATTCTCTGGCTTTTTCATGCCCATTTAATATGTTACCTTTACACATTTCTACATAGGCCTATGTTAAATAGCAAAAGAGCTTTTGCATGATTTGTTCCTGCAGATTCAAACATCAAATGAGTAATGCTACATGAAGATCCTTTAGCGGAGGTAGGATATTTTACCACTGATTGTCAGAAACAAGAAAGAAGAGGGTACCATTGGCAGTTCTCTCCATTTCCTGTTCACTGGGATTTTGAATTAACCTCTGTGAAGACCTTGGTTGAATGACTTTGGAAAAATTCTCCCTTGTTGCAGAAGGAAAAACAGACAAGAACCAAAAAAAAAAAAAAATGAAATGTTTCATCTAGAGAAATATGGATGACCCACTGCTTAGCCAATGGAGCTCTCATTACTCTAGAGCAGGGTTTCCAAAGTTTTCCCGTGGCGACACACCAACAGCCGTTGGTGTGTCGCCTCGGGAAAACCCAGAAGTGCCGCCGTTGCGGCAGCGTGCAAAAACCCGGAAGCGCTGATGATGATCAGCGCTTCCGGGTTGTGTGGCGACACACCAGACTGTGTGTGGCGACACGCTTTTGTGTCGCGACACACCGTTTGGAAAGCTCTGTGTAAGGCACTCCTTCTGATCGCTATAATCTCTCTCTTCTTCGTCTTCCTCCTCTGATTCCTCCCCAGAGTCTGTTACTTCGCTACTCTCTTCGGAGGGGGGTGAGCAATTTATGGGTTTATGCCTCCCCTCCCCTCCAGGAGTGTAACAATCACGTTTAGTCTCTCGCTTAACTCCTCCACCTTGTGGTCCATGCGAGACCACATTTCCCCCATCTTATAATCTATACGGGACAATTTTTCCTCAACTGCCTCTATTCGTTGCGTTTGGGTGACACGCTTTTTTGTTTTCTGCTCTCTGCATCCCACCATCCCTTCACCCACTCTCAATGACCAGTCTGCTTTCAGGGGTCCGTGGGTGGTGGGGTGGTTGGGCATTAAGTGTCTCTATGTTTTTGGTCTTCCTGGGCTTCTTGTCCCCTAACCGTACCTTTTCTTGCTTGGGGGCTGAGCTGGGTCCGGGTTCGTTTGCCTCAGCCGTCTCTGCTTCTTCCCGGACTGCCTCCTCTGACGTGGTAGTTTGGGGCTCTCGCTCCATCCGACTGTCTCAGGCTTGGGGTGCTGTCCGCACTCTTGAGATTGTTAGGGCTTTCCCACGTGCCTCTCGGTGTCGGTAGACGAGTATCAGCGTAGATCCGCTCTGCCGCCACGTGGTCTCCGCCACCGTCTGCCGCCGCGTGGTATCCTCTGCCCGCTTGCTGCTTGGGAGCGCTGGTCGCTGCCGCCGCTTTGACACCACATGGACTCCGCCGCCGTCTGCCGCCGCGTGGTATCCGCTGCCCGCTTGCTAGCTGCTAGGGATCGCCGCTCCTTGCTGCTACGCTTCCCCCACCGCTCAGCTGTTAGGGATCCCCGCCTCTCAGCTGCTGGAACGTCGGTTTCTGCTGCTGCGCTGCCGCCGCCACTCAGCTGCTAGGGATCTCCGCCTCTCAGCTGCTGGAACGTCGGTTTCTGCTGCTGCGCTGCCGCCGCCGCTCGGCTGCTAGGGATCGCCGCCGCCTCTCTCGTCTGCTGCTGCGCTGCTGCCACTGCTCCGCTGCTGGGGAAGCCGGTTCCTTGCCCACTGCCTGGTCCGCCTTCCGAAAATTTTTCCCCGGGTCTCTGCCCGGTAGTGTAGAAGCCGGTCTCAACCGTGGAGCTTCCCGAAGATTTTTTGGGTTCGCTCCCGGGACAACCGGTTGGTGTTGATTCCAGTCTTTATGTAAGGCGCTCCTTCTGATCGCTATAATCTCTCTGCGCTGAAGTAACTCCCAGACGCCAGAGTTCTTAGAAGCAGAAGAGTTTATTATAGAATACTGAGGTTAGCACGAACAAAGACTGGAATGCAGGTAACAAGAACAACAAGCACATTTAAACCTTTCCCGCCCCCAGTGTCCTTTGCTGCTAACACGTGGGGTCAGTCTGTCTGGTTGTCCAGGCAACGTTCGGCAAGATGTGTATTCCCGATCGTCGGTTGAGTGCGAGCCGGTCTATTCCCATTGCTAGACCGGCGATGTCAGTTTCGCGCCACTTCCAGTCTTCTGCTGAGCTCTTTGTCTGCTTGCCTTTTTGGCAGAGATCGGGTGATCTCTGACACTCTGCTCTAGAGACTAGAATAATGGGAGAGTACAATGAATTTGTTTCAACTTCCACTATACTGACAACTACAGGTGTGCAATTAACAAGAGCCTTCTGTTGTGAATAGCTGGCCAGCATTTACAGTATTGCAGTCTCCCTGCCAGTCTAAATGTCAGACAATGTCTGAATTTGAATCCACAACTTCTCTCAAATATGAAGGTATGGAGTTAGAAGATTCCTTCAACCTCTTCCCTTCTAGATAAGAAAAAGTTTTGTTCTATTAAAAAGACAAAAAGAGAAATTCCACAGATAAGAAGTACAAAGCTGATATTGCTGAGCTGGGATAAAAAAATTCCCCAACCACTCTGAAAAATGATTAAAATTATCCCAAGAAGCTGGCATAGGTCTAGGAAAAAGAAGCAGATGTCTTTGCTTCAAGATTCAGGATGTTTTTGTAGAAATAGGTAAATATTTTAGCCAAGAATCTGTGTTGAACATTTGATTTATTTTGTTCTGTAAGTATATGTTAAATAAGCATTTTTTTCTCTTGGGCTTATATCTCTGTACAACTTGGGAATTTCCAGAGTTATTATTTATTTTGGACTATGTTCATAGATACAGCTTTACAGTCTTTAAATCATTGTTTTTCCTTGATAAGATTGGAGTTCTTTAAGATCCTGAGCTGAGTAGCAAACTAATAATTCATACTAAACCATCACCATCTTGCAGTCTGACTCTAAGACTACATCTTGTTTTAGGAACTTTTCTTCCCTCTTTTTAATTCATCTGGAAGCAGCTGTTTTATTGAGGAAGCTCTGCCATTTTCCTTTTCAATGGGGAACGGTTGCATATAAATGTTTAAGTTAAAAAGGAATTTTATATCTGATTTTATTTTATTTTTGAAAAAGTTTGATTTTCTTTATCTCTTGTGAGAATGTCTTATCTCTCCAAAAGTGGATCAGAGAGGGAGGGGAGGGTGAGAGAGAGCTCAATCTTTTAAACACATGCCTTGATGCTGCTCAGCCAGGAGGTGGCACTGTGGAAATTATTTCTTTTCCCCCCATTTTTATTTCTTATTTGCCAGAAGAGCTGTACAGATTGAGCATAGAGGAAGATGAGATGCCCCCTAGGAGACAGGTGGTGGCAGAAGTAACTACCAAACAGCTCCACCAAGGAAGGAAGGCAGAACCAAGGTTTCTATCTTAATTCCAGAGTAACAGAGCAGTTGGATTCATGAATAAACTGCACTGTGTTTTCACCATGGTTTGTTGAAAAAGCTATATCAGCCTAGCAAAGAACTTTTTAAAAAGCACCATTCAAGCTGGGTTCACACAGCACATTGTGCAAAATCCTTTATAGCTTAGAGCAGAGGTGGATAGTTGAGCTTTTTTGGATGGATGGTCAGTGGATAGAACCAGGAACTTGGGGAGGGGGAGGGGGGGAGAGAGATTGATTTGAGTTCATCTGTAGTGTTCATCTCCTGGGCCTTGAAGAGTACCAGTTCATAATTCATTACTGAAAACTGGCTGGGAGAAAACATAAATCTCCACTGGCAACTGTTGGTGCCTCCTTTAGAGAGCTTCCTAATCCTTAGAGGCAACTGGGCCAGCACACAAGCCTCCAAACTTGATACCAAACGATGTGTTGGGTTCGATGATGGATTGTCAGTCTATCTGAGAACCGTCCTCATGGGAAGTGCTTTCGAGCAGAAGCACTTGCATTTTCCTCAAACCCCACTTCAACTGAGCTACCTCCCTACCCCAAGTGAAGCTTGGGAGATACTTCTGTGTCTCATTTCGCTTTTGAGCAAGGTCACTTGTCTCGTTAGAGTTTTCTCTTCCTGCTTCCCTTTTATGAGTGCCAGTTTAATTTGGCAGCTCCTTCTCAATTGACTGGAATTAAACATGCCAGGCGTCAGAGCTACGGCTGCTCACCAACTACATGATTTTCCTCCTCAGAGGCCAATTTTTGTTGCACAAAGGAGGCGTCTTAATGGAGAGACTGATTACATGTCTTGGGCAACTCTAGAGCTATAATTAAAACTTGCATGGGAGATAGGTGGGTGGCATTTGACTCCTCGCTACTCCCTTTAATATACTGCTCCTGTCTCTCTAATGGGGAAAATTTTACTTTTTTTTTTTTACTTAAACTGCAAGCTGGTTTCTCTCCCTCCAGGATCTCAGTAGGGAACGGCTGCTAATTGGTGATTAACCAGATTCTCCCTAATTGTGTGCACTAGGAAGGGGTTTGATTGCCACCCCAATGGTTGCAAAAAAAAAAGTTATGCATATTATAAATCACAAAAGGCTTTGCTTTCTGTTGCCAGAGAAAGGACCACTTAGCAAGTGGAGCTTCTGACGGGAGGTGACTGAGCAGAAGTCAGTTCATTCTCACCCTGCTATTCTTATAAATTAATCAGATCAGGAAGTTGGTTTGGGCACTCTTGTGTAAGTGGTAGGGAATATGCTGTTGCAATAAAGCATTTCTAGACCTAAAGCAATTCAAAGAATTCAACCATTCCTGTTGGTCCAAGAAAACTCTGTAGGGGTTAGCATGACCGATGCCATTATGCTTCTGGAAAATGCTTGTGGAAAGGAATGAGGTGAAAGGGAACTAGGGACCTAGATAACGCACGACAAGGTTGTTTAGAATATCAGGAGACACGGAGACTACTGAGCTCTGGAAATGCAAATACAGAGACCTTGCACGCTGTCTCACTAGGAGAGAGTTCGTTTATGCTTTCTTACTGAACTTGGGAGCCCTATATAATTGTTGAAGCTGCAATATGGGGTGTGGATCTCTTCCCAGACACTCAACTGCCATGGTGTCTGCAGAGATTCCACCCAGCTTTACTTGGCCAAATAAACGCTGTTATTTTAACCTCCAAGCCTTGACTCAAGTCTCTTTTTGGCAACCTCAGAAACTTGGGTAAAAAGTGTAAGCCAGGGACCTTACAACTCCATCTCCTTTTAGAATACCAAGGGAGAGACACTCGGTATTTGCTGGTGAACAATAAATAATTCTTGTTGTGGATAAATGATGGCTTTGGAAACAATCGCAGGAATGTATTTTAGGTATGTCCAAATATAACACCTAGATGAGTTTGTCTGTGCTTAGAAGCCAAGCTGAGTCAAGCCTGGTCAGAATTTGGATGGGTGACAAGTAGGAAATACAAGGACTGGAAAATTTAACATCTCAGAGAAGGGCGTGGCAAATCATTTCCCTGTTGTTGGTGAGAAAACTTCATGGGCATGGGCATGAAGTCACCAGAAGTTAAGCTTGAATCAGTGGAACATGCCAATTATCATCTGATAATCTTCCAAACTGCTAAATTTCAGGAGAGAATTGTTAGAGGGGATGCCAAGATTTTTTTAAAACTGGATTTAATTGGAATTTTTCCCCCCTAATACCTTTGAGCATCTTTATTGCTGGAATTCTACCATTAGGAATGTGATAGAAGCACTTCATTCCCTGGATGTGTTTAAGGTGACCTGTCTCTTTTCAGTCCCCATGTCATAATTAAATCAGTGGGGTGGAATGAGGGTCAAGAAAATCAAATGGATAGAAAGGGAGTAATTTCTGCTGTTTCAGAGGAAAAAGGCTTCTAAGGTTGTGGGACATTTATTCTACTTCTTTATATTCAGAAACATTTTAAAGGTGCCAGTTTGATATAGTGGTCAGAGTCTTGCTTCAATCAAATCACAAGACCAAAATCCCCTTTGTGTTTTTCTGAGTGGAAAATATGCCCAGCCAGGGAAACTTCGGAATGATAGATGTGTGCCAGAAAGCAACAATACTAATGAAGGCACCCTCCAACAGTAAGTAAGCAAGCCCAAAATCTCTCCCAAGATTAATTTAAAAGAAGTATTTAAACCAGTGTTTCTCAACCTTGGCAAGTTTCAGATGGGTGGACTTCAACTCCCAGAATTCCCTAGCCAGTTCTTGAAGTCCACCCATCTCAAACTCGCCAAGGTTCAGAAACACTGATTTAAACATTGAGGAACAAAGTAGAAGATTCTTTCACTTAGACAATGGCCACCACTTGATTGGTTTAACCCTTTAATGGGATTCTTCAGACATGGGAGGCCAGATGTTATTCTGTGGGCTTCAGACCCTCTACTGGGATTTGAACTCACAGGCTTATGCCCTTTAGATGGCTATATCCAGTGCATTAGCTTTAGCAGCTATCCAGACCCTGGTTGGTGCTCAGTGGTTGCAGGAAGAGATATCTACAAGCTGTCAGAATGGGCATGTGCCCATTCATAGAAACTGTGAGGTAGGTGTTGGTACACGTTTCTTTTCTATTAAACCAAATGAGATGTGCCAGGGGAAAAAAATGCAGGATTTTTCTGCCCAACACTAGTTTAAACGGTAAGGTATTCATTACAATTTGCTGCTTCTTTGAAAATAAGCTAAGATCTTCTCTAATTGTACCCTGACCCCACCAACAACACAGAGGTGCCATGCATTTGCTAGATCGTTTCTGCACAGGGCGCGACCAGCTCATTAAGGAGCTTTCCTGATTTTGCTCAAGGGCATCTGAGAAGGCGTGTTTTATGCCAGAGTAGGAATCATTCATAGGTGCAGGAAGTAAGCAAAGAATCAAGTCTGCTGGTTCAGAATGAAAGAGCACAAAATGCTTTCCCTGACTGGGAACCTTAAGCACCTGAAGTTGGTGTGCATTTTTCAGATTTATGTCACAGAGCAATTTCCAAAGAGCTAGGAGAGCGATCATTTGGATGTGCACGGCCATGAAGATTGCTAAATCTGAGTCCAGCTCACTAAGAGTTTCACACTTGTTGAACAAATTAGGAAGCAGCCAGATGTTAAATTCAGCAGGGATCATTGCTCAGCCTGCTAAAAGCCCCCTCAAACTTCTCATCCTTGAGCCATGTCTTTAAAGAAAATGGCTATGCAAATGGAGGATAGAGCCCTCTCACTTCTACTGAGGTTTCCAAGGGCCCCTTTGATCTGGCTTCACAAAACAAAGCAGCACCTCCTCTTAGGGACCATCTCAGATGCACAACATCGGAGCTGCTGTGCGGTGTCAGTTCAGCCCTTTGCTGGCCATCTGCACATGCACAGAAGAAGATATTTCTGCCAAAGAGATGCAGATGGGCAAAGGAAGAAATCCATCTCCATGCTTTCTACTAGAGGCCCCAGGGCTGCATCTCAGAGCAAATCATTCCAGCTATCAGTGGAGGTAGCTCCACAAAACAAAGTGGGATCATTTTACACAGCCCAAGATGGTTACCTATGTAGGCTGTCCAATCGTCTTATGTATGCAAGGCCAACAGACTAACCAGCCAATACTGCCTGGAGGGTTAGGGTTAGAATCCAAAAATCTGATGGACAAAAAAGGAAAAAAGAAAAGGTGGCATTCTTCAGCTTGCTTCAGTCTTGGGGTAGCAATCAACAGGCAACAAATCGGCATCATAACCAGGATTGCATACTTAAAGAGGCACCAGAGAATCTAAAAACATATCTGTAATCAGCTTGCTTCATATTTGAGGGACAAGAGGAAAATTGGGGGGCAGAGATTATTTTTTCTCTAGTTGATGTATTGTTTTTCCATTCTTGAGGCACATTGGTGAAACAAGAGTGAGGTAAGGTAAGGTTTCCCCTTCCAGTTGTATCCGGCTCTAGGGGGCGGCGCTCATCTCCTATTCTCGGCCGAGGGAGCTAGCGTTGTCCATAGACACTTCCATGGTCATGTGGCCAGCATGACTAAACGCCAAGGCACACGGAACGTTGTTACCTTCCCACCAGAGTGGTACCTATTTATCTACTTGCATTTTTACATGCTTTCGAACAGCTAGGTTGGCAGGAGCTGGGTGAGAACAGGAGCTCACCCTGTTACGTGGTGCTTCCGGGTCTCGAACTGCCGACCTGCCGTCCTTTCATTCGACAGTTGGTAGTCTTAATGCCACCGCGCCGTCCTGAACAAGAGTATTCCCTGATTTATCCCCAAAGAACTCTGGAATGCATAGTTCCTTCCTTTGAAACAGCATTTGCAAAGCCAGAGGAATGTTTCCTGGCTCCTGACAAGATTCCTTGGGGTGGAAAAACCAAAAAGTCCTACTTCCTACACAGCCCACAGGAGAAACACAAGCACATGGGCAAGACCAAAGAGGAGATGGGCCTACAAGAGCCATTTAGCTGAACTTCTCCTAAAATGAAAACTGTGTGACTTTAAGTAACTTTGAAAGCCAGCTCCCCAGTCTTAGATATAGAGTTTGCCACCAGTCTTGACTTTTTTTTTTTGGAGGGGGGTGGGTGTTAAGGTTTTTGAGATAACTTGCAGTCTGGCATCTTGGAGACTCAACTCTCCACTTTCAGAGATGTGGGGGTTTGGTTTCAGGGGTGTCCTCATGGGTGACAAAAGAGTCAAGCTGACAGCCACAACTATGCAATCATGATGCATGTTAAAAAAGAGTGGACCTATTGAATTTGGTTTGCTTTTTATCTCAACGTTATTATTTTCCATGAACATGTTCATCCACACACCAGCAGTTCCATGAAAGAACTATTTTATTTCGCTGTTTGCGGATTACCCACAAATAAATGCACATCTCACTAGATGAGTTTCCGTTTATTCTTTCCACACAAAAGTCCCAAAGAAAACATTTCTCCCACTGCCTATAGATTGCACTTTCCTTAACAAATAAATAAGAGAGAAAGAGGGGAAAAAAGTAAATTGAGCAGCTGGTCCCTTAGTGCCATCTAGTGCTGAAAAACAGCTTCCCAGCTTTGAATTTCTTCTATCACGGGCCTCCCAAGTTTCATTTGTTTTCTTCTATCTACTTGCTTTAATTTCAATGCATATTGTGATTACATTGCTGGTGGTCCATACTGTTATTTTTAAAACGGTGAACATATTCTTAAGCTTTCCTTGAAGGAGACATGTGTACGCTCGAAGTATGCTAAGGCAGAAGAGAAAATAAAATAGAGTCAGTAGGGTTGTTCATGTTTGCACAATGGGAAAAAGCTCAATCTTTGAAGACATCTAGTGCTCACTTGAGGGAATGATATTAACGGCAAAACTGAAGTAGTTTGGCCACATAATGAGAAGACAGGATACCCTGGATAAGATGCTGCTGCTAGGGAAAGTGGAAGGCAAAAGGAAGAGGGGCCGACCAAGGGCAAGATGGATGGATGATATTCTGGTGACGGACTTGACCGTGGGGGAGCTGGGGATGGCAATGGCCGACAGGAAGCTCTGGCGTGGGCTGGTCCATGAAGTCACGAAGAGTCGGAAGCAACTGAACGAATAAACAACAAAGTCTAATGAGACCAGTCCACCAGTGATGATGTAAAGAGAGGCAACCAGGAGCAGGTCTAGCACTAGAAAGAAATTGAGGGTTCAGTGTTAAAATGCTGAGAGGAACTGCTAGAAGGAATCTTGCTAAGGATCCTCTCAACCTTGTCCATATCTGAATTTCCATTTTTTGTGGCTGGAAAGACAATAATTGAAAACGTGCCATTTGCAATCAGTTTGAAGCAGGAACCATCAACAATTAGCAGCAGCAGCAGCAGAAGCCAGAAATAATCAAATAAGTATTGCAAAGCTCCTCCCCTAAATCCTGGGAAAACAAAACCAGAAAATGCAGGCATACAGTATCCTTGTTACATTGCTGGGATAATTCTTATGGTCCTTTCCTCTCTTAAAAAAATATTACCGTCACCAAAAGATAGCCTGCTAAAGATGAATTAAATGATCCAATTTGTCTTAAGGAAGATTCCCATATTCTGGTAATGGATCAAATTTCTATTCTGTCCATCTAATGCAATCACAGAGAGTTAAAAAAAAAAAGTCTGAAAAAATGCCCAGTCAAGCATTTATGAATTTAAATTATAATCCAGGGAATTCAGATTCTGGGCCAAGAACAACACTGCATTTGGATTCAGAATTGACTTATCATGAAGATCAATAATATTTCTGAGGGCAAATCACTGTTCAAGTGACTCGTAAGGACAAGAAGTGGCTCCTTCACCACTTTATAGGAATTTCAAAGCTTCAGCAAACCTTTCTCTTTCAGGCAGATGGAAACAGTTAATGAAAATGAGAGGGAACAGATCTCTCTAGGAGTCAACTGATATTGCTTCAGGAAGCACCATGAATGAAAGGAGGCCAGGAAGAGACAGCTTTTAGCCATTTGTTATTGACAGAACCTATCTTGGGCATATCAAAATGGAAAATGGCACAGTGCAAATTGCAAAGATAAACAGGGTGGAAGGAAGCCTTATTATACAAGCATTAGGGTACTGAACTTGAGTTTGGCATCTTACCTCTTGCTTGGATACGAATACAGTAAGTAGAATCTCTCCACCATCAAGCATTCTAGCAAATGTGCAATAGCCAAACTAAATGCCACCCCATTCCTTTCACCAGCTTCTTCACCTGACTTGTTTCTTGTCTGTCATTAGTACAATAATGGGATGGAAAACTCACCAAATAAATGCCAACAGCTGGAGACAATCTAAACAGTTGTTTCATTTTCCAAAGCTAGCAGTTTACAGTAAGTCACTGATCTCTTGCAACCAGATGAGCCAAGAACATGAATTCCAAAGTTACACAGGTTTTTTTATAGTATATTGATCAAAGATAATGTGAGCATGAATAAACATGAATAGGAGTCCCCAATAAAGAAAGAGTTGCTTTACAGCAATGGACACATGAATATTAGTCATGATGTGAAGACATTGTTACCTGGAATTTTAGGCTTTATATTAGCTTTTTAATAAAGGTGATATTAGCATTTTAGCATGGCATCCATGCCTTCTTTTCAAGTTCAGGAAACCATGTTTTTCTTTTACCCAAACCATTTCTTTCTTTTACGTGCAAAATCTAGTCTTTTCAGCAACTAAACAATAGAGAGCACATTCTGAAAGTCCTTGAATACATTTGCAAGTTTTAAAAGAAGATACAAACCCAGCTGGGAAAGGGAGTGATGTAACCCATACATTTCCCACTTGTGGAATGTTATCTGTAATCAATATTTTCTTTTGTTCAATTCTCACATGTAATCAATGTCTTTTATTGTTTGATTAGTTGCTTTCTGATGTATCACATATACCAAATGTATGTATCATTTGTTTCTGTACCCTATAAAAAAACTTGACCCCCTTAATAAATGCTTTTCACTTTGCCTGAAGTACTCGTGATTTGTGCTGTCAGGAGGGGTGAAAAAGCCACTTTGCAAAGTTAGTCTCTCTCCTAAATTCAGGGACCAAGTTCTTATTAGCTCCTGGCAAAATTCAGGGTGCCTGAGTTTTTAGGCAACAACATCACAGTTGCATTCTTTGAAATGCAACACAGCAGCCTTAATACAGGAGCGGTATCAAGGCTCTGATTGTTACTTTAACAAGTTGACCCTGTACTCTACTGGGGAAGGAAGGAGAGACAGACAAGAAGGGGCAGAGCGATATCCACCCTTGAATCCACTGCCTTCTCTCAAGATGTAAACTCTATAGGCACATGTTCATCAACAGGCAAGGAATTGGCATCATAACCAAAATTTCATACTTCAAGGAGCCACCAGTGACACCAAAACATATATGCAATCATATATCTATATATAAAGAAATAATTATAAAATGGTATAATTAATTCAAGCTATTCCATTCTTCCATAAATACAGGTAGTCCTCGCTTAACTACCACAATTGGGACTGGAATTTAGGTCGCTAAGCGATGTGGTCATTAAGCGAATCCAGAACCGATTTTATGACCATTTTGCAGTGTTCATTAAGCAAATCACCACGGTTGTTAAGCAAATCACATGGTCCTTAAGCAAATCACATGGTTCCCTATTGATTTTGCTTATTGGAAGTCAGCTGGGAATGTCAAAAATGGTGATCGCATGACCACGGGATGCTGCAACCATTGTAAATGCAAGCTGGTTGCCAAGTGCCCAAATTGCTATCACATGACCGTGGGGACGCTGCGACAGTTGTAAGTGCGAGGAATTTGGTAAGTTGGTTTTTTCAACACCATTGTAACTCTGGACAGTCGCTAAATGAATGGTCGTTAAGCGAGGACTACCTATATGATTTCTGCTCTTCTCCTCATGAAAGATCACCATACCTAGGCATAGTGTAAAATGGACGGACACAGATTAGTGTTCTTAGAATTAACCAAAGAACTGCCTTACAGTTTCTCAGTAGTTTCCTTCTCAAGAGAAAGAGACTTATTTTTTCCCTACCATTTTCAGGTGGTTTGAAATTCTTTTAAGAAAATACCCTGGGGTGGGGAGGAGGAGCAGAGTTTTTAGGAGGAGTTAGAGGGCGCTGCTGCTACTTCCGTTGTTCTCCCTGAAAGTAGAGAATACAATGGTGTATGATTGCCTCTTTTTGACATTCTTTTTTAAACTTTCTAGTCTAGCCCGCCACTCTGCAATTTGCTGATAGTCTCCCTTTCAAGCACTAAAAAGATCTAGCTCAGGTTCCCCAAAGCAGGCACCAATTTGGCTGAAACTTCCTAAAGGCTTCCCCAGCTAGGAAGTAAATCTTGATTGTCACTCAGAAACAGTAGCCATTACAAACAGTTGATAGTCACTGAGCAGTGCAAGCCGAATTCCAAACTTGTATCTCCTCTTAATTAAAATACAGCACCCTATTTTCTCTCATCTTCCCCCTATAATGGACGTGCTGCCTTCCACTTCTCACACACTCATTAAGTTGAAGCTGCATACTTACATTTTCCACATTACTTTCCCGAGAATCTTTTGCTGCTAACACAGAGCTTTCCAAACTGTGTGTCGCGACACAAAAGTGTGTCGCCACACCACCCGGAAGCGCCGGCGCACGCCCCCCCCCCGCGCCGCCATCGTGCGCGTGCCCGCACGCGCACGCTGCCGCACACACACCCCACGCCGTCGTCGTGCGCGCGCACGCCACCGCTGCCGCTGGTGTGTCGCCAGCGGCAGCACTTTGGAAAGCCCTGTGCTAACAGAATCCTGTCACTCGTGTTTTTTTGGTATCAATCAAGTTCACTAGATTAGTTTTACCCTTAAGGCCATGAAATTGGGTTTTAGACCTAGAAATTATAGTCACCCTGCTCTAGATGACCTGAGATGTATCCATTTGTAGCAAAGCAACTGAACCCAAAATCATGCTGTTCCAACCTTAAAGCATGACAATTGTTTAATTCTATGGATTAGTCCTTAAAAGTTGTTCCATAATGAATATGCAAAGTTATGCCCTGCTTCTCTGTTGCTCTTGCTACAAACAAAGGAACTCTGGTTTGCTGTTATTTAGAGCTGCAGCACCTCTTTTCCAATAATTAAAGGTGAGCTGTTGCAGATGTTAACAGAAATGTCATTTTTCAATGAAGCCTTTGATTCCCCCCCCCCCCCTACCCTCTTCCCCCAAGGGAAAACATGCTTCACATATTGCTGGAGACCAAAATCTGCCAGCTGCTTGTAGAACAAGGCCAGGCAAAGACATCCGTTAGAGAGACAAAAGCAACATGAAAAAGCCACTCTTGCTCAAAAGGAAGCCCATAATCAAAAGCCACACTGAATCAGCACCATTTCCAGAGGCAACATTTCTCTTTCTCCCTCTCCCCACCCTTCCTATAACCTTGTCATTTTAAAATGAGTTGGTGATGGACAGTCCATAAGGACACATTGGAAAAGGAAAAATAACTACTAGTTCCGTTTTGATATATTCACAGACAAACTTTGGATATCTTATTAACAGAAGCTTCTCCAAATGGAAAGGGCAAGGGACGTACCCGCCCCTTTTTACAAGTTCCGGAGCCTTTTGTATTTTGGCTAATGGGTTATTGATCTTTCTAGGATTGAAAACATCATAGGGATGGCAAGAAAGAGGAACTCCGGTTGTATCATGACATTTTAAACCAAAGTACACATAATGCCGGGTGGAGGAACAGAAAGAGTCCAGCTACTGCTGTAGAAGGTAGAACTAAATGGATCTGTACTGTCACTCCTTTGTTTCAACTGATATATCATTTCAGTGAAGCAGGGAGATTATAGAAAGAGACACATCAGTACATATCAGGGAAAGTGCCACCTGAAAAGAGTTAAATGCCCTCACGCTTCCACCAGACTGGGACCCATCTTCTGCATACAGACACACAGAGAGAAAAATACATTTCCTCTTTCAAAAAGACAAGCAAACAAATCTAAAAATAAAGACATTCCATTCACAGGACCAAAAAAAAAGCATAACTTTATACCCAGAAAGCAAAAAAAAAAAAACCCCAGAAGAAATCTGGTAGCACCTTTTCTAACCAGCAAATGAAGAGAGCTGCAGCTCATGAAAGCTTATTGGATTTACATTACCGCCCATCTTCTCCACAAGGAGAACTCTGGGTGGTTCACAAACAAACCATCATTAAAATACAAACCGGTCCTATGCTTATGCCTTTGAATAACATTTGTTAGTTGGAAAAAGTGCTACCAGACTCCTTCTGACTTTTGGCTACCATAAACTACCATACGCTGCCATAAGTGCCATAACAGCCAGTTTAGTGTGGTGGGTAAGGCATCAGGCTAAAAACCAGGAGACTATGAGTTCTAGTCCCGCCTTAGGCACAAAGCCAGCTGGGACTTGTCCTTGCAAGAAAACTGCAGAGAAAACAACTCACACAATAGATGTGCTAAACCCACACACGACAGCACCACACCGCCTAATCACCACAATAAACCCTCTCCTAATCTCTTGTAAATGACCCACAGAAGACACACACCCTCTCAGCAGCTATAAACACCAGCAGGAACTCACACCCTCCACTTGGGCACAGACAGAATCTTCTAGCTGTGCTCCTGTCCTCTGAAGATGCCAGCCACAGCGACTGGCAAAACGTTAGGAACCAAAACTGCCAGAACACGGCCACACAGCCCGGAAAACCCACAACAACCATTGGATTCCGGCCGTGAAAGCCTTTGACTATACATTGAACTGCAGGGACTTATCCAGACAGTTGCCAGGAGTCAACACTGACTTGAAAGCACAAATATACACATACATACGCACACTACCATTTACTAACATCTCCTCCTACAGTGTCTACACAGAAGGCAGATATATTATTTGCAGGAAACAGTATCTATATATGGTGGAGGTCTTCAAACTAACACTTAGATGGAAGTAAGGTGATATATGTAGCAAGGGCCGTAGGACAATAGTTATGAAAAATGAAGGCAACTAAACAGATTGTGAAAGATACAGTAGATGGATACTTTCTTCAGTGCCTCTAAAGATGAACAATCTGTTTTTAAATTTTTACTTTAGGGATAAAGGAAAGAAAATGTATATAGATTTAAACATACACTGTAGGTTTCCTAATCTAAAGACACCTGAAAAGATAATATTAGATGGCAATATTTTTTTTAAAAAAAATCTCATTAGAAAATTAAAATGGAACGAATTAAGCTGTGGTGCTTGGTGGTCTCCAGTGTCCCTCATCTTTAATGACACAACCTTTCCAATATAGAATCAAGCAAGGTATTACATAGTTTGCTTCATGAAAGGCATCAACGTCAACCTGAGGTTGTTTGTCTAAATCAAAGGATCAGAGTAGAAAAAGGAATGGGTTAGAAACAAATTACATCTGCCCATATTAGATGCAATAAACTGAACACTGCAATTGGCTGTTGTAAAATATTACACACAAGAGAACTTACCAGAGCTTTGAAAGTGGCCAAACTTTTCTCACCCTGCAGCCCATAAGATGCTTTTGCCTAAAAATAAAATTCATCCAAAAGTTAACAAGAGCAGGTGAGAAATTTTATAGCTTTTGCTGTGTTACATACATAATGGGAAAACCTTAATTCAGCGGTAGAACCTTTTCAGGGGCACCCAACTCAATCCCAAGGAAGATATCTCTCTTCCTTTAAGTTAGGGATGGGCAACCTACAGCCTTACATCAGTTTCAGAATGAGAACAAGAAAGAGAAAATAAGAAGACTCAGAAAGGAATAAATCCTATACCTGATTCAACTTGGCTCCTTATTAACAGTCTGTTAATACTTCTAAAAAGATTTTTTTTTTATGTGAACCAATTTTGCATTTTTGCTTCCTGTTTCAGGGTTAACAGAGAACTTATTTAGGGCTTGAAAGTGAAGGCTTTGAAGCTTGAGTTCCCACTCAGGACTCAACCACTAGCCTTCTGAAATGTTCTACACTTAAAAAGAATCTTACTCATAAACCTTGATTTATTCCATGTCTCATGTGGCAGCTTCTTCACCTGTTTGCCTGGGTTTGTTCTCCCTGCTTTCAGTGGAGAATTTTGTGATGATCCAGCTTTGGCTTCTCTATCAGAAAGACAGCTCTTTTCAAGCTAAGAGAGTGGATCTTGAGGTGCCTCTTACGAAACTAAGTGTCCCCTATTCACTTCAGTAAGTCATTCCTTACCATACACATATCGTACTAAACAAGCCACAATACTATTGGTTTGGTTTTCACTTAGCAAGCTATGTGAATCCAACTAACGATGGTTGCTCAATTGCAAGTAGCAGTTCTGTGGTCTGGTCATGTGAGATCAGATACACATAAATAGGGAAAATGTGGGGATAGTCATAGGAATTAGCCATAGAAATCAACAATACATCTATTGAGAAAATACAACTCTGAATTAATTTGTTGGTAAGGGAGATATTTAATGTATGCACAATGCAAGTTGAATAAACACCAAATTAACACTGAATCTGTCAGAGCTAAAATAATAACAAATTACTGTTTTCAGGATTCAGTCTTCCTTCCTAAAGCAAGTGTTATCCTTTGTTCAGCTCTAATTGAAAAAATATATTGTTTTAAACCTAATGAGACACAACACAGGCATTTATACAGTCTAACATATTACCATGATGAGAAATTCATTATAAGTTTTATCAAACAGCAACAACAGCAGCAACATTTTTATGACTCAGAGGTATCTTTCCCTGGCAATTAGGTCAAGAAGCCTAATTAAAAATTAAATCACTGTTCAAATAACCATAAAAGGCTTTTAAAAACTCCTCTCAGCTACTAAAACACACTAACAGCTGGCATAAAGTTTAATTTTTTTTTCTATCTTTAAAATCATGTATGAAATCTTTAGTAAAACAGATTTTGAACACTTTTGAATTAGTTTTTTTCTGCTTGCTTCAAGATTTCCCAGCTGCCAAAAAAGATATAATGGCAGTAGCAAGGTTTGGAAATAGATTTAAAAGTTAGGAACAGGGAAATGTGGGAGAAATCAGTCCTACATCTTCTAAAGCAGTGTTTCTCAACCTCAGCAACTTTAAGATGTGTGGACTTCAACTCCCAGGATTCCCCAGCCAGCCATTCTGGGAGTTGAAGTCCACACATCTTAAAGTTGCTGAGGTTGAGAAACACTGTTCCAAAATGTGATATGGAGTATGCCTCTGCATGAAAGCTCTTCTTCTTTGTCCCTTTGCTTCGAGTGGCTTGGAAAGATCATCACGAACTTAGCAGGAATATCTGCAAGGAGTTTTGAGCACACAGAGATCTTTTGAAACAGCAGGACAACTGGGATCCTGGACAAAGCTGCTAATTATCATTTTTTAAAGCACACACACATGTGTGATCACTTATTTAATATGCCACTATTAGTCCCTCCAAGACAATGCTGCCTTTCTGTCCTCAGTGATGCCTTATGGACCAGTTTACTGGGTGAAGACCCAGGTTCCTGCCATCTAGAGGGATCACTATGTTGGGCTTGCTTGAAATGATGGACAAGTTGGCAACTTCTCCCCCCGATGTAATTTCAACTTCATTTCTCATATGGATTGGTTTTGAGATTCTTCATCATCCTGATAATTCTTCTGTAGATGCTCTCCAGGATGTCAATATCTTTCTTGAAATGTGGCACCAAGAACTGGACAAAAAAGGATAATAGAGGGCTTTAGCAGTTGTGTCACATTGACTCATATTCAGTTTGCGATCCATTAGACTCTAGTTTTGTTTTCACATACCCTGCTTGCAGGTCAGAATTCATCTTAGATGAGTGTGTTACTTTTTGTGCCTTGCAATTGATGTAAGTTTTTGCTTTAGTTTTGTTGAATTTCATCTTAGTTTTGGACCAGTGTTCTAACCTGTGAAGAGTTCTTTGTGCCTTGATTCTGTCTTCTCTGCAATTAACCTACGGTACCCTGACAAGAGAGGCTTTACGAAGAGTGAATGGTTTCTGAAAGCCATCCAATAGACAGTAATTTGAATCTAAATTTCTCATATCTGGGTTTCACCATACTATGCACACTACTGAACTAAAGGAATTTTCAAGAATTCCTCTTGCTCTCTCTCTCTTTTTTTCCATTAATTCTATTTAATTAACCCGAATAACCCTCATTTTAACCACTAGATCCTGCACAGTAAAATAGAAAAGCTAAGCCAAAATACAATTTACTTGGCTGTTAGAGCCTTTTAAAGATTTCTTTGCAAGTTCAGATAAACATTTAGAGTCAGTTTATTAAGGTTATCAAAACCAAATGTTCAAATGATTAAAAGGCCACGTTTTGAGTGTTAATATTTATGAGACATTAGTCAAGTGAGATTATAATTAACTCAAAATTAAAGGTGCAATAAAAATGTAATTACAGTCCTCACCATCGATTAACATGCCAACTTTATATTGAGGCATTAAAGCAAATACAATGGCACCTGTGGCAGGTTAATAGGAAATCAATTAGCTGGAAGTAGGTTAATTCCCCTACCTGTCTAGTTTTATATTAGTTAAATTCAATTCCTGGAAGGTAACCCTTTTTGAACAAACAATTTTAATATATGGACAGTTTTGTCAATGGGCATTTGTTTCTTATGCCAATGGGGAAGCTCTCAGTGGGTCCTGCCCCTGCCAAATGGCATCTGGGCCCGTTTCCATGCAGAATTCTTCTCACTGTTTTCTTCTTCCCTTGTAATATGGGAACCTTAATGTGATGGAAGGTGAGGGTGACCTTGGAAGATGGGGAGAAGAGATGCCGCCTAGGGAGTGATCAGATAAAAGGAAAGGGAGTCCATGACAGAGTAACGGTCAAAGGAAGAAACTTAGGAAGGACCCATCCTAACCACTCAGGCAGTAAATAGGGAGGGTGGGAGGTTTGTACTTTCAGACTTGCAAGATTCAAGCTACAAATCTGCTCACAGATACCTCTCTTGGTACCCCTCAGGCTTCTTGCCCTACCTGTTTTTTTTAATCAGATTTTTTTTTTAATTTTAAAAAATACTAAATAGGAAACTGGCAGGTGGCAATACCCAATCCCAGAGTCATTCTTTAAATATAAAGGTGGTAGATAGCTATGGCGAAGTGATTAATTTAGAAATCTGCCCAGAAAAATAGACAAGAAAAGGTAGGATGGCACAAAGCTGGGGGTGGGGGGTGGAGGAGAGGTGGCAGGGGCCAAGTCACCAGTTTGTCTTCAGTAAAGGGCCATTTTGTGGAACAGCTTCGAAGGAGTGCTTTGTGTGAAGCATGATTGATGCAAAGCATCATTTTGAAGCTTTGCCCAGCCCCATTACTACATGGATAGTGATACAGAAACAATAAGAGAGTTCTGCAGCTTTTGTCAATAACTGTTTTGACTGGGAAGTGCTTGAAAAAAGATAAACTCCCATTCACCCAAGAGGGCCATCTGGCACAACTCATTTTAGCACCTGCTATACCCTCTACAATCTTGGACTGCAAGGAGGTCAAACCAGTCAATCCTAAAGGAAATCAACCCTGACTGCTCATTGGAAGGACAGATGCTGAAGCTGAAGCTCAAATACTTTGGCCACCTAATGCGCAGAGAGGACTCCCTGGAAAAGACCCTGGTGCTGGGAAAGACTGAAGGCAAAAGGAGAAGGGGACGGCAGAGGATGAGATGGTTAGATAGCATCACCGATGTAATGAACATGAATTTGAGTAAACTCCGGGAGACAGTGGAGGACAGGAAGGCCTGGCGTGCTATGTTCCATGAGGTCACGAAGAGTCGGACACAACTGAACAACAACAACAAATACCCTCTACAAACCCTTGACCTCTATAACATGGGGTGAGTCAAGATTCTTATCTCCCACCTAAGAAATAGGTGGCACCTGAGAGTGATGATAAATGGAGAATGGAAATAACTTCTGCTCATACCAAATCAAAGGTCCTCATTGATAAAAGCTTGACCAGAAGAAGCTGTCAGCAACAGAAGAAATGTAAAATCTCCCCAGAAAGCGGAAGTATTGATTGGAACACTGTAAATCCACAAAGCTTTAATTGCTCTAGAGCCAGATGGCATTTGGTGGGTCTCCAGGTAGCTGCACTTAATTTTGCCAGTCACAATTGTGCTGAAAGTTCCATTTGTCAAGCTTTCTTCCACTTTGCAGAGGAAAATGGGGACACGAAGGATTTTGCAGCAAGAAACATACTGTACAAACAGAAATAATAAACCACTGCTCTGCCCTTTGATCTTTGCACTGGATTAATTAAAAGACTGTGAGCCGTTCAGTGTGCAGTTTTTTCCCCAATTTTGAAGGAAAACATTTTTTTAGTAAAGGAAGGGACTTCCTTTCATTCCTTCTTTCCATCCTCCCTCCCTCCTTCCTTTTAGATGGTTAAATGTAAATATGATAGATTTCGATTTGTGTAATGTACTGTAAGGATAATCACCAAGATCTTTGCAGCTCCTGTATGTTTCAGCAAAGTGGCTTTCTGAAATCTGTGATTTAAAATAAATGAATACATTTGGTAAAGCTGAGGATACTTCACAATAAATTTCTAGTCTCCAATGATCTGCTCCAACCAAATTGGGGCAGACGTCCCCATTTCTCTCTCTCCCTCAATCTTGCTTTACATTTTCTTTTGTTGATACCTCATTCTTTCTGTCTCTCCCCCAGTAAACTGCAAGGGAAACAACACATCACTCTTGCCAGATGTTTGAACAGGTGTCATGCAGAAAAATCATCCTGCAGTTTTTCTATCCATCTGTATTCAGTCTGACTGAAAAATTGCCTTCAAAATTTCTTTCAAAAGAAGAGAATTTGGTGAAAACAGCTTGTTAGTGAAGGATTTGTGACTGGAAGGTATAGAAACTGTGAAATTGTAGGGAGGGGCTGTCACAAAGTGAATCCACCAATGGGGGGGGCTGGTACGAAGGTGGAAGATGTAACTGCCGTTTGTGTGGGCTTTTTCTCAGTCTAGTCTTTGCATTGGAAAGGATCACTTGCTTTAATAAAAGAACTCTTTCATATCCTTTGATGGCTTGCAGTAAGAGTCTCTGAATTAATAACTAAAGGATCAGGACCATCACATAATATAGACACTCTAGATCAGCCTTTCTCAACCTTTTGACCCTGGAGGAACCCTTGAAATATTTTTCAGGACTCAGGGAACCCCTGCACATTCAGGGTCAAATATAGGCAGAAGTTACAAAATTATTTATTTTTTTTATTTTTTAATTTATTTTATTTATTTATTTTCTATCCCGCCTTTATTATTTTTATAAATAATTCAAGGCGGTGAACATACCTAATACTCATTCCTCCTCCTATTTTCCCCACAACAACAACCTTGTGAGGTGAGTTGGGCTCAGAGAAAGTGACTGGCCCAAGGTCACCCAGCCAGCTTTCATGCCTAACGTGGGACTAGAACTCTCAGTCTCCTGGTTTCTAGCCAGTTGCCTTAACCACTAGACCAAACATGAAATATTCGTTTCATGCGTAGGCCTGTATATATGCATTAACAGTGTTCTTAAACTAAAAATAAAGAATGAAACTTACCTCTTTAATGTGAAGTTGCCCGAATTTGAAATAATTTTTTAAATAAATTGTGATCTCCCAGGGAACCCCTAGTGACCTCTCATGGAACCCTAGGGTTCCATGGAACCCTGGTTGAGAAACCCTGCTCTAGATTATCCTTCCATTTTTAAGTTATCTTCAGCACTGTGATGATAGTTTTAAGATGGAAAAAGATTAAAGGAGAGACATCCTTGGTTCACAGCCAAATGCAATCTGTGTGGATCCAAATTAATTCTGCTCATCCATTCCTCTTATCCCAAGTTACGTGGCATTTGGGAACGCAATCTGCATGGCTGGATTCTTTCCTCCTTTGGCTTTTCCTTAGTTAAATCTGCCAGCAATTTAATCAGTGTAGTGGCTAGAGATGCTCTTATTCCCCAAGTCTGACTGATGTGTAATCAAACAAATATTTGCACGTTAAAAATTGTTTGGCTGCTGTTCCCTCCCAAAGTCTGCAGGAGGGCACAACTCTCAGAAGTTCTGCCAGGATGGGCTTACAGAGCTGCCATCCCACTGGGCTCTGAATGTCAGACAGAACATGGAGGTCTTTTCCTTTGAGAATCACAGCAGTGGCTCATCTGCAGGACATCTCTTTCTTTTTCCCCAATGCATTTGGGTACCAGAACGTTTGCAGGATGTGTCAAATTCACCATATCTTATGCTAGGATACAGATTATTTAATGGGATGAAAATAATTGTCTGCAAGATTTCCCCCTAACACTCAGGTGTTACCTAAGACATATTATTATAATTTGAAAAACTAAAGCCAACAGAAAGATCTGAAATAACTAAGTATGAATTTTGCTGCAAGTCATCAGCTACTGGGCTTTTTTATATTATTTCTATTATTTAAAAAGGTAAAGATTTTCCCCTGAACAGTCGTGTCCGACTCTAGAGGGCGGTGCTCATCTCCGTTTGTTAGCCGAAGAGCCAGCGTTGTCCAAAGATGCTTCCACGGTCATGTGGCTGCATGACGGGTGCGGAACGCTGTTACCTACCAACCAAAGTGGTATCTATTCATCTACTTGCCTTTGCATGCTTTCGAACTGCTAGGTTGGCAAGAGCTGGGGCGAGTGCGGGAGCTCACTCCGTCACACGGCGCTCGGGTTTCTATTATTATTTTATATTAAATCTATAGCATTTAATATTTATAGAGAGCCAGTCTGGTCTAGTGGTTAAAGTGCTGGGCTATTTTTATGTTGATTTATGCCTATTTACTACTGATAGTGCTTGTTATTTGTATTGTGTTGCAATATTATTTCGGATTATGCCTTGATTTCTTAATTTTTTACTCAGGATGTTTTATTGTATCAAATGTTGTCATAAGCCACCATGAGCTTTGAGAAGATTTGACAGAGTACAAATGTATTTATTTATAATCACCACCACCACCACCATTTATTTTGTTCAGGAATAGGTCGCTTCCAGGTGTTGGAGCTGCCGGTGCACTGAGCCGAGGCTCCTTACCTCGACTCCGCGGTTTCCTGCCTGCAGCGGTTTTGAAAAAAAAGAAACCGCTGAAAATCACTTCTTTGAAGAAAAGAAGATCAGAAGATCGACCACAGAAGGGTCGCTGGAATCGCCGCTCTTTCCCAACCCCCATATTTCCACCACGGGGGAAGGGAAATTGACGTGGCGAAAGCGACCGGAGGAAACATCATTGCTCTGCAGGAAGCTGTGAATTCTTTTAAGATAAGTAGCACCAAAACCCAACCTTTTAGACACTAGTTTTTATTTTTTTAAGTTAATATTTGCTTTATTATTATCTAAGATCTATCTATGGACATGATTAATAATGCTGGTGCTTTTATAACTTTCTTGTCAAGGAGATGGAGAAATGGTGGGAGCTCAAAGACTAACTGACTTTGCTAGAAATAAAAGTGACATTACCTATTGATGAATGGTCTAACTGTCTCTTGGAATTATTTTGTTTTGCCTGGATTTTGAATTTTTGTGGATTAATGAATTGTTGATTTAAGATTCCCTCTTTTTCATTTTGAGCTTTCTTTCTTTTTTCCCTTTTTAAGCTGATTGAATATTAGTTGAAATACACAAGTTATTTTTTAAATATCTATGCCCTGTTCACTATCTGGATTTTTTCTAGTTCCTTTTTCTTTTGTATATAGTAATTATATACATTTAAGACTTTAATAGCTTGCTTATTTAATGTATTTTGGAGAACAAAGACAGCTGGAGTACTGAAGCCCCTTCTCTTCTTTTTTTTTTTCTGGTTGGACATGTGGATATAAATTTGCCTGAGAAACTCTGGGATTGTTTACTGCTTTCGAAATTATTTTGGCTACAACTGAGAAAAACCTCTGCTGCATTCTTATCTTTTATTTTCTTTATGCAAGGACTTTTGTACCAACTAGACTACAATTTGACTGTCATGACAACTACTGTGGAAGGACTGTTTTGTTTTTACTTTTTGCATTTTTTATCCATTCCCCTTTTTTTCTGAACAATCCCTACTCCCTTACATTTTTTTTATTTGTCTGTTTTTGTTTCCCTTTTCCTTCTGTCTTCTTTTATCTTTACAGGAATACTGTCTACATTATGGCTACCATGGCTGCCAGGGTGAAGAGAGACAGAGAAAAAGAAAAGGAGAAAGAGGCCGGAAGAATGTCTACAGACTCCACAACAACAATATCTTCAGAACCATCAACATCAGATATGAAAAAAAAATTGGATGCGATTACAGCATTGGATAAAAAAATGGAAGATTCAACTGCTACTTCAGAGAAAAAGATGGAAGATTCAAAGATACTGCTCAGGTATCCTCCCATGGAAGCCATGAGGACTAGATTGGGGGATTGAAAATAATCCAGAAGGAATGGAAAGGTAAATTGTATTTTTATTGTAATTTACTGTATTTGTGTTTTTATCACGGTTTTTATTGTACTTTGTTGATATTGTGTTGTGAACCGCCCAGAGTCCCTCCTTGAGGGGGAGATGGGCGGTTATAGAAATTCAACAAATAAATAAATAAATAAATAAATAAATAAATAAACCACTTCAATGTTATTGCCCCCCACCAATTACATAGATGTACCAATTAAGTCATTAGGAATCAAGAGTGACTTGAAGAAAACTTTAATTTATTCTTTCATAAAGAGAATCTTTAATTCACCAGGTGAATGAAGGCAACAGAGTTTTCGAGTCTATTTTCCAATGGTTTCATCTTGATGGATGCTGACTGCAATTCTTCAGACCTAGAGCTTGGCTAAAGGAGAAAAGAACCTGCAGCAGAATCATTCACAGACTTTGTAATTAAGGGATGGGATACATCTTCTGAACAAGAAAGTATAAAAATCAATGTTGGGGCACTCCCCAAAATGTTTGTTGTTGTTTTAAATGGCCACATACCATGAGAGTAAAAAAATCAGTGAAATTATACAGTAACTGAAGTGGCAATGTTTAGCATACAGAAAAAGCCAGTATTATGTGAGTAAATCAAACTCAGAAGAAAGTAAAGGACATTGTGAAGGATATTAAGGTTCTGTGCACAGGTTAATGGAAGAACCTGGCCAAGACAATCAACAAATGTAAAGGGTGAGTAGATGGAAAAGCAAATACCTGAACTTAGCTAGTTGTAGAGCAAATCCACCAGTTTCTAATGATCGTAGCTACAGCTAAGAATTTTGCAACCTTCTTAGATGTTTCAGTATGTTGCTCATGCAGAAGCTGATCTAAAAATGCTTACTGTGATGGGTAGAAAAGCTTAGTAATGAGTGATTTAAGATCAAGGAGATATGGGGAGCAATCTATTCATACAAGGGTCACAGACTCAATCTTGTTGAGCACATGCAAAGATGATCCTGGTAAAGAATGTTGTGATATCTACCTGTAGAAACCATTGAGGGCAGGACACAAATTATACCAGTGTAAATTCCTTCTATCTGAGGCATGAAGGATATGAGAAAAAGATTTAGGTATGAGAAAAGGAGAACCACAAACTGAGCAAATGTTTACTCAAGTATATGATTGTTCCTTAACTGCAGTGTATTATTCCTAACAATGTGTTTGCATACAGCTAGTACTGCAGGAACTTAGAACAGCAACTGCTAAAGTAGCTTCTTGAAGTGTCCATTGCAATTTGTATTTTAATTGCAGTGGGCAGAAGGGGGTGATAAACCAAATATTTGAGCTTTGTTCTAGTTTGTAACATAAACTAAAATTAATTGGAAGCTTTGTTTGCTAATAGGGCCAGAGTGTCTGGTTGCCATTTATTCGAAAGGCATTATTGGTTAGACAAACTCTATAATATTGTTACTTCCAATGGGAATATCATGAAAAGAAATCTCAAATGTCATTTTTTTTTACTTCATAGAGCTGAACAAAATATTTGGACATGTCCCTTACCGATCCATAGATGAGAGAACCTTTTTAATGAAAGCCAAACATTCACAGAAAGGTCATAAAATACCTCTAAAGGATTCAGGTCCCCTTCTGGATATATTTCAGGTTCGACACAGATTTAGTGCCAAGAAATTTAGTTGCATTCTACATGTTGTCTTGTGGTCATTTTGCAGGACAACATTTGCCAGATTTGTATCTGCTGCTGAATGCCTATGGGGGGGAAGATGGGATACAAATCAATATGATGACATTATAATAATGTCTAGTTTAACCAAGTCCAAAAGAGACTTGGGTTGGGTTCATCAGATATCTCCTTATACCAGGATAGACAATTGGGCCAGATGCAGACTTTAAATCCCTTTCTGTATCCCCAAGAACACTTCCTGATGTATGGCATATGAACTATGGCACCCAAATCACTAACCACCTCCTTTTCACAAAACTCACTCCTAATAATAAACTGAATGTTATGGTCCCTCTCATCATCACCATCTTATCTCTTGCAGCCCTGAGAGACTGGATAAAGTAACAATCCCCAGTATTCCAAACTTTACCCTACCCATGCTTCTTCTTAAAACATTGAATTATGGTTGAATTATTGAAAGACGTGCAGTTAGGAAGATTTATCTCCTTTATAAAGAAAAGCCTTTGGTTCACAGACTTACCTAGGGTGGATTCTGCTCTGAGCTGTACCACCTACTTTCTACTTCTAGCAATGCTACTTAACAGAATTATCTGCTCTAGGCAACCAGAAATCTTATCTCATCCAGCACAAAGAGGGTTTGAAATGACCTCAAAGTGCTCTTGGCATCAATTCACAGCTCCCACTTTTGCCAATCTTTAAAATCCAGCTATTGTGTTTCATTCTATTTTATGTCTCAGAAGAACACAAGTAAAGCTTTACTGGATAAGACCAAAGTTCCACCTATATCCAGCATTTTGTTTTTTGTTTTCAAATAGTGCCAATTTACCAGACTTGAAAGAGCCAGGCCTTTCCCAGCAACTTGCATTTTGTTGGCACGTTTCCTTTGAACTCGGATATTTCATTTAGCTACTGTGGTTATTACTCACTGATCCATCTATCGCCCTTAAATTCTTCTAATCCTTTGTTGTTGTTGTTGTTGTTCTTATGCTTCATCAAGTCATAGCTGACTCCTAAACCAGTGGACATCATTCATCTCTTGGCTGTGCATTCTATACACCCATTATGCACTCTGTAAAGCATTTCTTTGTATCCATTTCAAATGTACAGCTAGTCAATTACATTAGCTCACGTTGAGTTTCAACCTTGCATATGAGAGAGGAAAATACTGTCTCCTTTCACTTGCTGAAATGTTATGATTTTATATTATTACTTATTTTGCAGTTATACTCCTTGCTCAAGTCATCTTTTGTTTCTAAATTTAATTATTCTCCTCCTGTCCCATACAGATTAGCTAAAAACGCAGTGAACCACTTGCATTCCAAATATGGTTGGAATCCAACTCCAGATTATGATAAGGGATGAGAGGAATTCAAGGAAAAATGCTTCTACCTTTTGACTATCAGGAGTTCAATTCTATGATATCCTTCTTGTGATGTAGCAACCAGATATGAACAGGATTTTCCAAATGTGACCCTCCATTCATTTTTATAAAATCAACATCATGAACGATCTGGCTGTTTTATTTTAATCCATTTCTTAACCATCCAAAATGTATAATTTGCTCTTTGTTTTTGTTTTTGCAGCAGAGGAATTGTTTAATGGGGTCTCAACATGACTCCTGGTTTCATTTAGATTAACTATTTAAAAAAAAATGGGAACCTAGGAAGCTGCAAAGTGCCAGTCTTAAGCATAAGCTTTATATCCAAAACTAAAATTTTAAAAATAGGGGAATATAGCCACACCAACCATTGCAGCCGTTTTTGTGAACCAGCATGCTTTCCAAAGGCAGTTGTTTTGTGAGCATATCCACAAGATCAAAATGCCAATTATGGCTGCAGCCCAATACAAGTTGGAGACCCCTGATTTACATGCAAAAAATTAGTTGGCTAAAAGTTTACTCATCTGCAGTTTAGTGAAGTCTCCTTTGTATATTGTGCTGTTTTTGCACATTTAATACTATATGAATTTTTCTTGTATTGTCTGTAGGTTGCTTCTAGGCTGAGTAGAAGGTGGCTTTTGTTTTGGGGTTAATGCTCAAGGGATTTGATTTAAATATATTGTTTGAACTCATAGAATCAAAAGAATTGTGGAGATCATCTTCTGCATTCATCTCAAGGTCTTGGAAGAATAAAATGGGCTAAGAGGTCATCTGGAGGCAATATCCACAGCACTAGCAGATACTAGCAGATACTAGCAGATATATAAGGGGCGTGGTGGCTCAGTGGGTAAGACGCCTGGCTTGTCGATTGGAGGATCGCAAGTTCGGAGGTTCGAATCCCTAGCCCTGTGTGCGGAGTGAGCTCCCACACTAGCTCCAGCTCTTGCCAACCTAGCAATTCAAAAGCATGCAAATGCAAGTAGATGAATAGGTACCACTTCGGTGGGTAGGTAACAGCGTTCCGCGCACGTCATGCTGGCCACATGACCATGGAAGCGTCTTCGGACAACGCTGGCTCTTCGGCTAACAAACGGAGATGAGCACTGGCCCCTAGAGTCGGACACAACTGCACAAATGTGCAGGGGGAACCTTTACCTTTACTTAGCAGATACTCATGAAAACTATGCCAGTAGTGATATTGTGTCTATCGAACATAGCAAAAGTTATTTAGGGAAATATATTTGAGAATCAGCATAATCATGTTTAAGTGATGGGCTTTTCACCATAAGGATGGAATTTTATGTGAAAGCCCTTCTCCCTGTTACATTATTGGGACTTACCGACTCATTGAGTTGTCATGAGTACTTTGCAGACTTTCTTATGCATACAATGTCTGAGCTCTGACATCTGAATTTAATGAGAAAATAAAATAAAATAAAATAAATAAAATTCCTGTACTTTCTTTTGTAATGGCTTTATTGGCTTTTCTACAATAAATCTTATCAGGGTTCCTTATCCTTGGATGGAGTCCTTGCTTCAAAATGAGAGTAAATCCATACCCTAACAATTATGACAGTGTGTTCTAACTATATCAATGTTTATCTGAACAATCCAACAAGCAAAAATTATATGAGCACTTTCTAAAACAAAAAAATCAGAGTATTTTATTGAATAAAGGTCTTCGTCATCCAGACTTTTTCTAGTATTATGGCCCTGCTGGACATGTCCTCAGATGAGGAGGATGGGGAGGAAGTGGAATCAGGGACATCTAGGGACAATAGTCTTGATGTGGGCAATTCCAGCAGTGTCAGAGCCAATGACTCCACTCTGGTGGAGTCAGACCTAGCAACCGCTCAGGGCTCCCTGCCTCCCTGACAGCCTCTTAGGTTCTGAAGTTCCGCCACCCAGCCCTAAGCAGAGACATGTGATAAAGGCTCAACCGCAGAGAGCAGAACTCCCTAGATCTGAAAGACTTGCCAAGAAATAAGCCAACGGAAGGGCCAATGCTGAGGAATAAATTGCCTCAGCTTTGTATTAGGTGGAGAATCAGTGTGGTTGATTTATTGGCCTCACTCCCTAGGAGCAGACACTGAGAACAAGTTTTCCAGCTTCATGTCTGTTGTGCTATACCAGAGCTTTCCAAACTTTTCATGTTGGTGACACACTTTTTAGACATGCATCATTTCGCGACACACTCTTACAGCAGGGCACAAGGCAGGCACTAGGACCTGCGCGGAATCACAGCAGGTTTGGTGGCAGCAGGGCACAAGGCAGGCACTAGGACCTGTGCGGAATCACAGCAGGTTTGGAGGCAGCAAGGCACAAGACAGGCACTAGGACCTGCACGGAATCCTGGCAGGGCTCGGAGGCAGCAGCAGCCGCGACACACCCAGACACTGCAGCCGACACACTAACGTGTCCCGACACACAGTTTGGAAAGCTCTGTGCTCTACCTTGCTGTGCCGTGCTTAGAACTCTGGATTGCACCTCATCATGCCTCCTGTCTTTTTCTTTAGATTTATTGCTTGTTTAATGGATCCCTGCTTTCAACCTGTGCCAAGTCTGTTGGCCACATTTACAGTTGCTGTTTTAAGGTATGGGTAATGTCAGGATCACGCAACCCAAATGAACTTAGTGCGTTTGCTTGCTGCTGCCTTGCTGCTGCCTGCCAGTGTATTCAGCTTGCCGTTTGAAATTTGCCGTTTGATGTTTCCCGCGCGCAGAAGTTTCCCGCCAGCGGTACCAGATCGACGTGTGTCAAGATTGTTTATGGTTGGGAGGGGTAGCATTCCAGCCGGAGAGCAGAAGACGCTGGGAACCAAGGTCAACTGTTAATGCTTGTGCCTGGTGTAGGGAGGGGGGAATGAGTGTTAACGAAAAGATTGTTTTAATTCGAGGCTTCACGGGTTTTTCTTGAGTTCCAGCTTGAACTGTAACACTGTCGCATCTTTCACGTAAACGACTTTCTCTTTTCTGTAAAGAAACTGTGTGGAGTAGTTTTGTTTGGAACCGAGGCCAGTGGTCATTACAGGTAAAAAGGACTCTTTTCTTCTAAAAGTTCTGCCTGAACTTTATCACTGGCCTGTGGCAGGCATCCTGCTTGCTATCTTGTGTGCTGGCAGCCAACAATGCTGGCACAGAAAATCTAGCACCTCCCCTGTCCCCAAAATACAGCTCCTGCAATGCACACCTATCTTTGTAAATCAGAATTATAGTAGTATTTGCCCATAGGGTGGGGATGAATGAGTCCATAGCTTACTTTTAGGAAGACCAGCCGAAACTGCATTAAAAAGTGTGCAGGCTTTTGAAATCTCTGGAACTCCTGATCAGACAAGGTACAACAAAAAGCAGGGAATCATTAGACCATGTGCTTCAGCCATGAAGTCAGCTGTCCAAAATCATCACAAAAATTGAGATGCATTAGTTAGGGCAGAGCTTTCCAAACTTTTCATGTTGGTGACACACTTTTTAGACATGAATCATTTCGCGACACACTCTTACAGCAGGGCACAAGGCAGGCACTAGGACCTGCGCGGAATCCTGGCAGGGCTCTGAGGCAGAAGCAGCCGCAACACACCCAGACACTGCAGCCGACACACTGATGTGTCGCAACACACAGTTTGGAAAGCTCTGAGTTAGGGAATGCAATAGGTAGTGGTAATATTGGCAGGGTCAGCTTGAATCTAATATTATAGGACAAAGAAAATAGGTGCCCCTACCAGCTTGGAGAACACAAAAGCTGTCAGTTCCCAATCTCTCTCCTGCCATAGGTCAAGTTTATCAGCTTCAGAATGACAGATGTAGAAATATTACAATTGTTTTACCAGTAAAGCCGGAATGTAATTTTGGATGGTGCACAAGGTAAAAAGTCAAGGAAGCCAAATTTTAAAGTATTGCCCAGTGGCTCTATACTTCACCCAGGACATTCAGGCACACTCCAGCGAAAAGAACATTATGGTTCCTCCCTGCCAGTCCCTTCTAGACAAAGCATTGGAAACACATAGCTCAGGAACTGACAATCTAGCCAGCAATGTAAAAGCAAAGGTTATTTAAGAGATAACTGCTCAGAATCTGCATTCCTTTGTTCATTGAGTTTTGCAGAGGGAGGGGGGTTGTTTTGTCACTGTTGTTGCTGCTGCCGATTCTCCATCACACCCAGGGCAGCAGTAAAAGAATCCTTTCTTTCCGGTTTAAACAGCAGGGATGCTCACTTGGAACAATTTGCTTGCATATGAAATGAGTCCCTTGATTTCTGTTGACATTTTGCAGGCAAGGTGTGGGTGGTGCTTGTAACATTTTTTTCCCCAAGGCTCCTTAGTGTTCAGATAGTTTGCCCAACCATGAAATGTGATAATGCCAGGCAGTGGGTGCAGGGAACGGCACCAAAGTGTCTCTGGATTTTAAGTTCCTCGCCTTAGAAGCTGTTGTATACATGACATGTTAATTATCTATATGCTTGTATATTTTCTCTCTCACTCGCTGGATCGTCACCTTGTTGTGGTGAGTGGGCTTGTGTGTTCCCAATGAACCCTGTGAGCAAAGCCGTCGGGAGTCATGTACTCCTGGCAGGGTCACCCATGGCGGTAAGGTCCAGGGGGAGGAACCAGACAAAGAACGATCCAAGAAAGTCCTCAACGGCAGAACAGGCGGAAGATAACAAGGTGTATTGTTACAACGGCTGCGAAGGCGGATGAAGGCTGCAGCAGACAAAAGGTCACCAATCGTCATGGTATCCATGCCATTGGATTAGAGCCTTTTTCTGTGAAGGTTGTGTGCTGATCGTTGTGCACCGATCTCCACACATAAAACAAATTCACGCACAGGCGTCTTCCAACCACACCAAACCCAAAACAACCAAAAGTCCCATGGCGATTGACGAATGGCAACGGGGGCAGGACTGTGAAATCCGGAAGCTCCTAGTCATGGATCAGCACATGGGCGGTGGATACGGATTCAGTCGCCCTGACTCAAGGATCGAGGCAGTTGAGTAGTTCGGCAGCTGTATCCACGACTGAGCAGCCCTATTTAGGATCCACTCTGCTCACCCCATATGGGGAGGGGGCTAGAAAAGGTGCCCTAAACATAGTCTGCCTCATTTTCTCCCTGACTGGATTACCGCGACCAGTGGGGTCACCATCTAGCGGTCGTAAAAAACACATGAATTTTGGAACATGGAATATACGGACACTGCAAGACAATATGGATAGTGAACGACCTGAACGTAGGACTGCCATTATTGCAAGGGAGCTGAGACGTTTTAATATTGATATAGCAGCACTCCAAGAAACTCGAAGAGCAGGAGAAGGACAGTTGAAGGAAGAAAAAGGAGGTTATACCTTCTTTTGGAAAGGACTGCCTGAACAAGAACGACGAATACATGGGGTAGGCTTTGCTATCAAAAACGACATTGTGAAGCTCTTGTCAGAAGTTCCCACTGGGATTAACGAACGACTCTCAACTCTGCGAATAAAACTCGCCAAAAACCAACAGGCAACTATCCTAAGTGCTTACGCACCAACACTAGATGCAGATGAGGATATCAAGGAAAAATTTTATACCCAGCTGGACACCATCTTATCAGAGATACCAAAGGAGGATAAAATTATCCTCCTGGGCGATTTCAATGCAAGAGTTGGGCGTGATTTTGATTTGTGGCCAGGGATCATTGGGAAAGAAGGAGTTGACAACAGCAACACGAATGGAATCTTACTTCTGACTAAATGTGCAGAGCATAACCTTGTCATTACTAACACACTCTTTCGCCAGAAAAATAAATTTAAAACATCATGGAAGCACCCACGGTCGAAGCACTGGCATCTTTTAGATTATGTAATTGTCCGTGCTAGAGATCGCCGTGATGTACTTCTCACCAGAGCCATGACGAGCGCCGATGACTGCTGGACAGACCATCGATTAATTCGATCCACGATGGCCATAAAGATTGTCCCTCATCGTAGGCTCCAAGGAAGAAAACCAAGGCGTAAAATGAATACACTGGCCCTTCAAGATCCTATTAAACGAGCTTGCTTTCAATCAACTCTCAAGGAACATCTGCCTATGGAACTTCCTGAAAATGTTGAGGAACACTGGATTAAATTGAAGACTTCTATCATTTCAGCCTGTGAACAAACTATCGGATACCAGACTAAGAGACATCAGGACTGGTTTGATGAGAACGATAGTGAGATTGAACATATTATTGACAAGAAAAGGAAAGCCTTCCAGATATGGCAAAAAGATATTAACTGTGCCGTTAAGAAAAAAATCTACGCCAGTGCAAAGGCAGAAGTCCAAAGAAGAACTAGAGAACTTAAGAACATATGGTGGATAAAAAAAGCCCAAGAAACCCAACATTTTGCAGATGCTCATGATGCACGGGGCTTTTTTAATGCCATAAAGGCCATCTATGGACCAACAAACCATGGTACAAATCCCTTACGCTCAGTAGATGGTGCTAAACTTCTAAAGGACAAAGAGTCTATTGCACTGCGCTGGAAAGAGCATTACTGCAATCTCCTTAATCGTCACTCTACTGTGGCTGACGAAGTCTTCTTGCAAATCCCGCAAAAACAAATAAGAAATGAGCTTGCAGTACCCCCTAGTTTGGAGGAAGTCAGTAAAGCCACTAAACAAATGAAAAATAACAAAGCTAGTGGACCTGATGGGATTCCTGCTGAAGTCTTTAAAGAAGGCGGGCCTGAACTTACACAACAACTTCATAAGCTCATCGAAAAAATCTGGATGAGGGAGGAGATTCCAGCAGACTTTAGGGATGCCATAATTATCACTCTCTTTAAAAAGGGTGATAGAACAGACTGTGGAAACTACCGAGGCATCTCCCTTCTAGCCACAGCAGGCAAAATCCTGGCAAAGATCATCGCAAACCGTCTCCTATCTGTATCAGAAGACATCCTCCCTGAAACGCAAAATGGCTTCCGCCCTTCCAGAGGAACAGTGGATATGATCTTCACTGCACGACAGCTTCAAGAAAAATGCAAGGAGCAAAACCGCCCTCTGTACATGGCGTTTATTGATCTGACTAAAGCTTTTGATACTGTAAATCGTACTGCTCTCTGGACCATCCTTCTGAAAATCGGATGCCCTGATAAATTTGTGAACATCTTGCGGTTACTCCATGACGACATGATGGCAACAATCCTGAATAACAATGGCTCTCAAAGCGATCCATTTAAAGTGGAATCCGGCGTTAAACAGGGATGTGTTATTGCTCCAACCTTATTCGCTATCTTCATCGCTATGATTATGCACCTTGTTGAAGAGAAACTTCCTACAGGTGTAGAAATTATATATCGAACAGATGGAAAGCTTTTTAATCTTAGTAGGCTGAAAGCAAAAAATAAGGTAACTGCAACTTCTGTTATAGAACTTCAATATGCTGATGATAACGTAGTCTGTGCACACTCCGAGGAAGATCTTCAAACTATCCTAAACATCTTTGCAGAAGCATATGAAAAACTCGGCCTCTCGATTAACATTAAAAAAACCAAAGTGCTTTACCAGCAAGTTCGAACCAATCCCTCTGCAGCGCCATCAATCCAGCTTAAAGGTGTGTCACTAGAAAATGTCGACCACTTTTCTTATCTCGGCAGCCATCTATCAACAAAAGCCGACATCGACGCTGAAATTCAGCATCGCCTGAGCTCTGCGAGTGTAGCTTTCTCCCGAATGAAGCGTAGAGTGTTTGAGGATCGGGACATTCGCAGGGAGACCAAAATGCTTGTTTACAAAGCCATTGTACTACCAACCCTTCTGTACGCCTGTGAAACATGGACCCTCTACAAACGCCACCTCCAACTTCTTGAAAGATTCCATCAACGCTGCCTCCGAAAAATTCTGCAAATTACTTGGGAAGATAGGCGGACTAATGTTAGCGTATTAGAAGAAGCGAAAACCACCAGCATTGAAACAATGATCATCCAACATCAACTTCGCTGGACCGGTCATGTTGTACGAATGCCTGACCATCGTCTTCCAAAGCAGCTACTTTACTCCCAACTTAAGAATGGAAAACGGAATATTGGTGGACAGCAAAAGAGATTCAAAGATACTCTCAAAGCTAATTTAAAAAAATGTAATATCAGCATTGAGAACTGGGAAGCCCTAACCCATGAGCGTTTCAATTGGAGGACAGCCTTTATTAATGGCGCTATGGACTTTGAAGAAGCACGAGTACAGGGCGAAAAGGAGAAGAGAGCTAAAAGGAAGGCACGTCAGGCAAACCCTCATCATGACCGTCTCCCACCCGGAAACCTATGCCCTCATTGTGGGAGGTTGTGCGGATCCAGAATTGGCCTTTATAGCCACTTACGGACTCACCGTTAAAATTTTACCTTTGGAAGACAATCTTACTCGGCTACGAGTGATCGCCAATGATGATGAAATGATATTTTCTCTCTATCTTTATCTATCTATCTATCTATCTATCTATCTATCTATCTATCAATCTATCTATCTATCAATCTATCCCTATGGTAGAGAAAAATGGAGGAGAGTGTGCTATTGATGCCTTTTTGATCTCTTAAGGAAAGGCAGGCTAGAAATCAAAGAAACCAATAAAGGATTTTTGAAAGTTCATGAGTTTATTGAAGTTGAAGGCACTGATGATTAAACTGTTATTGTTTATAGAAATAATGTTTATTAAGGTTTAGTTTAGAGTAAGATTAAGGTATTATATATTTGTATTCATATCTGTGTTGGAGAAGGTCGGAAGTCACTTCCTTTTTATTTCTTTCAAAGTATTTCTGCACTTTCTTCGTTTGTCTTTTTTCTTTTAGTTCTTTCTTCAAGCTTTTCTGTACTTTGTATTTTATCTGTATTTTGAAACTTTAATAAAGTCTTTATAAAAAAAGAAGAAGAAGAAGCTGAAGGCACCTGAAGAATGATATTTCTTCCAATTGCAATCTAGGTTAACAGTTTTGGGTGTGGCCTGCTGAATTGCAATGTTTAAAGTGACCAAAATAACTTTTTACTTACATTGGGGAGTTGAACAAATTGGTCTGATTTCATTTAAATTTCATCTCATTTAATTTAAATTTAAATTTAAATTTAGAGGGGGTTTGTCCTGAACTTGCTTATTTTTTAAAGTGTGATTCCCAATATGGCCCTCTGCATATACAGTAGTTACAATAGAAGAGCATATCGTTTCGTGGTCCCATCTTCTACTTCCTGCAGGAAATACAAAGCAAGAGTGTCATCCCAACCAATGACAATCTAGATATTGGTGAACTACACTGAATTGATCAAAATAGCAGAGGTTGCTGGTAGATAAAGTAAAGCAACCTTTGAAGGATAAGAAATTGCCTCCCTCTGATTTAACTCTTTTAACCTTTGCTTGAAGACCCCCCAGAAAAAGAGAGAATATTCGGCAGTCTCACTTTTCAGACCTTTAGGAAATTCTACCTCTAGGCAGACTTTCAGTCTGAACAAGTGAGGCTAAAGATGGGTGTGGTAAAGAAAAGGAATGTGCAACTGCTGTTACCCAGTGCTTTTGCTGAGCAACACAGTCTGAAGTGGGCACTTATTCATGTTTGTCTGAACATGAACCAAAATCAGGACATTCAGAACTCTTGCTTCATTAGATTCCAGGTACAGGTAGTCCTCGCTTAACAACTATTCATTTAGTGATGGTTTGGACTTATGACGGTGCTGGGAAAACCAACTTTTTCGTAAGTGTGAGGAAAACTGGTCCTCACACTTACGACTGTCACAGTGTCCACCCCCATTCATGTGATCACGATTTGGGCACTTGGCAACTGGTTCGCATTTATGACCATCGCAGCGTCCCGTGGTCATGTGATCGCCATTTTCAACCTTCTCGGCTGGCTTCTGGCAAACAAAATCAATGGGGAACCACATAATTTGCTTAATGACCACGTGGTTTGCTTAACCCCTACAGTGATTTGCTTAACGACCACTGCAAAAAAGGTCGTAAAATCAGGTCAGATTCACTTAATGACTTCTTCACTTAGCAACCCAAATTCCGGTCTCAATTGTGGTCATTAAGCGAGGACTACCTGTAATGCAGAAGATCCTACTCATATTCAGGAGATTGTGGCATAGAAGAGACTTTTTCTGTCTCCCAATATTTCTGCACATGCTGATACTTCTCTATTTTTAGCACTGCTGCCTTTAAAAAAAGAGAGGGGTATAATACGATCTGGCATGCTATGATTCCATCAGGATTTCCAGTTGAGCCACTTACTACCAAGGTGACCTCTTTTGAAGTGATTGGTGCTTTCAGACAATTGTTAAAAGCAGCACCAAGTAAAAAGTTAAGATGCCCTTGAGTTGAGCTCAATTCATGGTAACCACACAAGCGTACCCATATATTGGCATGTATTTGCAACAACAGAAAAGTGGCTTGACTTTGCCTTTTTCCACATCGATTGATTGATTTCCCTCTCTAGCCTATGGCCTGGTATTCCCTGAAGATCTCCCAGCCAAGCATTAACCAAGTCCAATCTTGCAAGGTTTCCAAGCCCAAAGGTCAGCCAGATGCCACCCACCTCCTGAGACTGCCCCAAGTAGATCACATTGTGATCATCCCAATAGAGACCAGAAACGGTAGAGACAGGCTTAGCATTGATTTATCAGCCAATGGCTCTAATGGTGATGGATCTGAGAACACTCCAAAACTCATGAACTTGATCCTGAAACAGAATTTTGCACTTAATCCTACATGCCTGCAGAACCAAAAAAACATCCTATGTTTTAATCACACATCATTATTTTCTTTTCTGTTTTTTTAAAGCATCTACAACATCTCTCAGCATGGTATGACCATACAGATTAGCTACCTAATGAGCTGCTTAAATATATTAGGATTATTGCATTTCTGCCCTTCTCTCTTGAGGTTTTGGACTGAGTTCTTAAAATCCAAGTCAACAGTGACATCTATAGGCCATCTTGCTTCTATTTTTTTTTCTTCATATTTTTTTTTTATTATTTGTGTTGCCTCTCATGTGACATACACAAACACAGTGCTGGTGAGAAAGACGGAGCTTTTCTAAGACTCTCATTCCAGAGAGATCATGACCTCCTGCTCATAGCATGACCACAATACTTTGGAAGGAGGGAATGGGAATTATATGAAGAAATGCCCATTTGGGACTTCGTATTTGAAGGAGTAAGCAATAATATTTATTCGGTCAATGACCAGCAAAATTTAAAAGGAGAAAAACAAAATAAAACGAAGAAATACAATAATATACTACCAACTAATAAAATAGATCACATAATAATATAGTATTCACTCTGCTATTACTATATTAATATATTTGTTACCTAGGTAGTATGAGCCTAAAACATTAATAAGTATAAAATAAAAAATAAATATATATATCCCCTAACAGTTTATTAATTAAGATATTTCAATTTAAAAGTAATATTTAAAACAAGGGAATTACTTCTTTAGCTGGTTTTGTCTTATTTTCATTGCGGCAACACAAAATTTGGCTACCGCACACGTAATGTATGGTTTTCCTGAAGAAGATGGTTCACGTAAAAATTATCTGGATTCCCAGGGAATTTATCTACTAGAGGCAAAATGTAGATTGACCTAATATCCCTATAAAATTTACAGTGTAACAGTACATGTGAGATGGTTTCAACTTCCTCTTCACCACATGGGCAGATATACTCAGCTATAGGGATTTTATTATAACTTCCTTGAAGAAGTGCAGATGGAAGAATATTGAACCTAGCTTTGAAGAATGCAATTCTCAGCTTAGGGAAAGTTAGATTTATCAAATAACTTGCTCATTCCTATACGCCCCTATTTATCCAAATTCTATCGTGTCGGGGAAGCCTGTTAACTTCAATCTGGAACTCCATGTCCCTTATACTTTGAATGATTAGATGCTTAGCTTGGCTATAACCTAACAATATTAAGAATAGTGGAGAGAGCCCATATGAAGCCAGCATATATTCTACCACCTGCTTCCAGGATGAAGACAAGTATTTATTCCATAGATAGATAGTAAAATAATGTAGTAGTTGTTGTAGTAGTAACAACAATGAGGACAATGATGGCTCCTTCATAGTTAATAGTTGTACAGAAAGAAGGATTTCAGTAGCTGGGAAAATTATCCCTAGTACAGAAAGACACAACTGCTCTGCACCTTTTCTCAAATGACCACATGAAGCAAAGTAGATCAGGGGTTGCAAAAGAGCAACTTTCTATTTGCAGTATCAGAGAGGAATGGTTCAATGCAAAAGCAGGTATGTCTTGGGAAAAAATCACCAAAATACAAAGGCAAAACATTGTTTTGGAGCACAAGTTAATCAGAAACAATGAGACTGTTAGAAGAAGGCAGTTGTAATATCGAAATGGAAGATGTTGCAGAGACAAGGAAAGTCAGATGTGATTCCACATAAAATTGACCTACTGAAGGAAATGGAATTTGAGCTGCACATGACTAACTGAAGAGTCACAAGTTTCATCTAAATAGAATTAGATCCGCATTTTATCCTTAACATCCACCATTATGGCCCTGAGCTTCTAATTTACATATTGTATGCACACAACAATAGATCTAATATCAAATAGTAACATGTTTGATGGACTTATAGAGTTTTGGGTAGCCAATGAACTGGTGCAGTGTTGGCTACATTCATGCCCTGAGCCTACACTTCCTTCTTTCAAACTGCTCCCCAGTTTTGAGGAGAGACGTAATGGTGGGACCCTAACACTGGCCACATTCCATAGTGTCAGCAGTTTTGTTCTTCATAATAAACTGGAAATGGAAAGTATGCTTGAAATGAAGGCAGTGGAAGCATTCCCAGCTTACACGTTCTATCTCCATCATCAAATGCATAAGGAGCATTGGAGCTCATTTCAGCCTCAAATCTGGGCTAGTAGAATATAACTGGAAATTCCTAGGTTTGCCTGCAGATGTCAGTATTGCAACAGAAATACAATCTGAAAATGTCTTTGAAGAGGGAGTGTGTCTTTTCTAAATTATCTGTCCAATAAGGCTGTACTTAGATTCTAATGTAAAAGGGGGCTTCAGAGCATGTAAGAGCACTCATGTCCCATCTGTATTCAACTCCTTACAGCACCTGAATCTTTTCCTGGAAAAACATGCTTTGTTTAAGGAATTACTGACTGGGTACTGCAGCCAGGAAATCAGAAGACTTCTTCTTCTTGGGATAACTTCTTGGGAGGAGAGCAATGACAAATCTTGATAAAATAGTTAAGAGCAGAGACATCACACTGACAACAAAAGTCCGCATAGTTAAAGCAATGGTATTCCCTGTAGTAACCTATGGCTGTGAGAGCTGGACCATAAGGAAGGCTGAGCGAAGGAAGATAGATGCTTTTGAACTGTGGTGTTGGAGGAAAATTCTGAGAGTGCCTTGGACTGCAAGAAGATCAAACCAGTCCATACTCCAGGAAATAAAGCCAGACTGCTCACTTGAGGGAATGATATTAAAGGCAAAACTGAAGGACTTTGGCCACATAATGAGAAGACAGGATACCCTGGAGAAGATGCTGATGCTAGGGAAAGTGGAAGGCAAAAGGAAGAGGGGCTGACCAAGGGCAAGATGGATGGATGATATACTGGAGGAGATGGCCTCAACCGTGGGGGAGCTGGGGATGGTGACGGCCAACAGGAAGCTTTGGCGTGGGCTGGTCCATGAAGTCACAAGGAGTCGGAAGCGACTGAACGAATAAACAACTACATGTGCACCCATGCATCCCTGAAGCACTTTTTGGTCTTTGAACCTGAAGCACTGCACATTTCAAATTCAAAATTTCTGGGTTTGAAACACTCTGTTCAAACTTTACTGAAAATGTTTGATCTGCCCATTCTGCCCATTGAGCTCTAAACCTAACTGCCCTAACTCCATTCCAACCTCAAAACACGTCTCTCAAACTTAAAACAGAGCTGTTTGGAGCTCAAGACACTTCCAGAATGGTCAAAAGAGCATCAGAATATTCCCAGTAAGTATCTGGAACAGAATGCTTCAAACTGAGAACATTCCAAATTAGAAACTTTGGCATGCCACCAGCTTAGACCCCAGAGGTAGCTGTTACTACATTATGCATTCAGTTTAATCAGTTATATTGCCCCTAGTGCTTGCGTTAGGAGAAAGAGAAAAGTCTCCATAAACACTTTCTTTATATACTCCTTCATTGTATAACTATCTCTTTTCCCCTTAGCCATATTTTTGTTTATTAGAAAGCTCCCAGCAGTGTAACCTTTTCTCAGAGGGGAAAAATACCATCTCCTTGGTCATTTTTCTGAACCTTTTCCAAATCTATTTTTATTTTATTTATTTACAGGACTTATATGGCTGCCTATCTCCTATGATGACTCTAGGTGGCTCACAACAATCCATAAAAAACAAGGCTAAAAACAAATGTACCTTTCCCCCCAGGCACCAGACCAATCATCCTCGCAGCTCAACCTCCATCCGCTTGAGGGAAGAGCCAAGTTTTCACAGCCCTCCCGAAGGCTAAAAAGGTAGGGATCCCTCAGATCTCAGGTGGGAGGCTGTTCCAAAGGGCTGGGGCAGCCACAGAGAAGAGAAGACGTGCCTCCGAGGTCCCATCAGATGACAACATTTAAGGGAGGGGACCTGGAGCAGGACCACCCTATCTAACCTAGTAGGACAGACAGATACCCTCAGGGTATATTATAACACTGTGCTCTGATTGTCCTCTGATTGTCCATAAAATCAATGTGTCCTGAGACATGGTGAATATCTGAACCACTTCAAGAATTCTAGTGGAGGACACTCTTCCTAAGGTTAAAAAGGTAAAGGTTCCCCACACACATTTGTGCAGTCGTGTCCGACTCTAGGGGGCGGTGCTTGTCTCCGTTTGTTAGCTGAAGAGCCAGCATTGTCCGAAGACGCTTCCACGGTCATGGGGCCAGCATGACGCACGCGGAACGCTGTTACCATCCCACCGAAGTGGTACCTATTTATCTACTTGCATTGGCATGCTTTCGAATTGCTAGGTTGGCAAGAGCTGGGGCAAGTGCGGGAGCTCACTCCGTCACGCGGGGCTAGGGATTTGACCCTCTGAACTTGCGATCTTCCGATCGACAAGCCTGGCGTCTTACACACTGAGCCACCACGCCCCCTTCCTAAGGTTACATACAAACTAATAATCTGTTCATCATCAACAACAAATAGCATAATTGCCCTTTTTCTCACATTTCCAGAACTATTACATTTGCATGAATCTCAAGATCATATTCAGGGCCTTGGCCTATTTATTATGTTGGTGCAGGTCCAGTATATTAATAATTATTCAGGGTAGCAATTACTCCAGGATTGACCTGTTTTTTAAATGAATCCTAATTTATTTTAATAGGGGTACTCTTGGTGTTAGATTGCTTTGCTTCATTTGCTTTGGTGTTGATTATTTTTATCAAAATTTTCAGTGAGGACTGCTTTTATTAGAGTTCCCCGTTGGGGGAGATGGGCGGTTATATAAATTTAATTAAATAAAAATAAATAAAATAAATTTTATACAGCCCCTCTGCAGAAATGAAATAAAAGAGAAATAATAATGTTGAGGTTTCGAAATTTATCTATTGATGTTGTCATTCTAAATCTAGTTGAGACGTTTAGTGGAGCGTACAAAATCTGCAGAGACATGCACAGAATTGCCTCTTTATTTGTGTAAGGTAGAAAACAATACAACAGATGTATTTAGAAATTACTGTACCCCATCTATTAGATTGGCACGTTTTCCAACCTGACACCTAAAGAACACAGAAAAATATACCCATTTCAAAATACTTCATTGATATATACAGTATTGGTCTTCATATATCCATCTTATATGTTTTGGGACTTGATGCGTAATCATTGGATAATATGTTTGATTGTTGGATGAAACTGTAATTATTTATTTTACATTTGTGGGCCATTGTACTCATCTGGATTATGATAAACTGATAAGAGAGGCCTCTAGGGGGTTCTCTCTGGCTTCTTTTAAGGATGGCCAACAAACAATTAAATTCAGCTTTGAAGTAATGAATCCCAAAGAGATTTAAAAGCAGATTATATGCACACAAAGAAGCTTCTCCAAAACAGAAATTAGATTTTAATGCATAGGAGATGACAAAACGGTAAGCTTTGTGTTTTCAGGAATAAAGGCAGTAGAGGCAGAAAAGGATTAACTCCTCTTCCAGTTGGGATCCTCTATAGTTGCTTCTTAATAATAGCAAGTATAATTAAAGGTAAAGTCTACTTTGAATGAAGCTGGGCTCCTGGTGGCTTTGTGGAAACACTTATGTAGCTTTCTTGGCAGTAATATGAAAATGGTTTGCATTACCTTCTATTTTTCCTGAGTTCCCAGTCTAACCTGCAATCCTGGCATTCCTTGTTGGTTTCCTATCCCATCCTATCTAACCAGTTTCAACCCTGCTTAAGTTTTTTATATCCACTTACCTGGACAACATATCATTCAGAATATAATTGTTGCTATAATAGTAACAGTAATTAAGTAAACAGTAATAGTAATATAATAGTCAAGTACACACCCCCAAGAAACTACTGGGCAGGACCTCCCAACTGTATACATGAAGAGTTTTTCAGGAATAATATCTGGGGGCATTCGGGGCATTTGGACACAAATAACACCACTTTTAAATAGAATTCTTGCTCCAATTTGGTTTGTCAAAAAAAAGAAAACCCAAAGAACTTCTGTGCTCTATTGCCTGCTTTTCTCCTAGGGTAGGGATTGAGGAATTTGTGGTGAGATCCAATATCTGTTGGTGAGATCCAATTTCTAGCAGTCCCAGCAAGTGTACCCAGTAGTTAAGCAAGATGGATAACAACAATCTGGAGGGACACACCTTCCCCCACCAATTCTAGAAGAATTAAGTAAGACAGTGCTAAGCTGCCTATTTCCAGCCATACGTGAACATTAAAATGGCACATTTAAGAATGGGCAGCTATTGAGATTTGCCTGGAAGTAGTTCAGCTGTAAATTAGTGGGGACATTCCATGGTAAGAAAGTGTCATGAGAGAGGCCATAGCTCAGTGGCAGAATACATGGTTTGCATACAGAAAGTCCCAAGTTCAAGGATCTCCAGGTTGGGATGGGAAAGATTTCTGCCTAAAGTTCTGGAAAACTTAACCTTAACCAGATCAGTTAAAGACCTAACAGCTGTATTCACACAGCAGGCAAAGCTTAGATAGAGTTAACCTTTGTTCTTTGTGTGTATGTGAGAGAGACTTAACCTGTTGTATTAGATGCTTGGTTGTTTTAACGGTTCAGTGTATTGTGCAAATCCAGAAAAATCTTAATTTGGTAATGAGATCAAGTTTAGGGTGTGAACTCAGGATGTATGTAAAGCCCCAAATCCCTCCTAACATTTGCCTGAAGCTCATTCTGACACACACAAACACAAAAGTTAGCTTAGCATTACAACCAATCCTTTGCTACTTAAGTTGCTAACAAACATCTCCTCTGAATGGGAACAATTGAAGGATGTTCTTTTCAGCAAATGTACTGTATATATATTCTGCTCCAGGTTCTAATCAATAATTAGACCATTACAAATAATTAGACCATTAGCAAAATTTACAAAATATACAAGACAAAAGTCCAATCAAATGGGTGAAATAAGATACCAACACAAGGCATCTCTATAATAAAAGTGTAACATAAGGTACTATAATATGTTAATGCACCATGCAAATGTAAGTCTCAAATATTACAATCTACGGAGTAAAAATGCATGTTACCTAAAACAAAATAACTAACACAGTTGCTGAATCTATTTATTAAATCTGAAGTGGTGCATAAAACAGAAGTGATTATTCCTGCAACCAGTTATGCCTTATTTTCATTGCAGCAAAACAGACTTTGGTTGCTGAAAAAGTAATGAAAGGTTTCAAGTCTTCTAGAACAGCGGTCCCCGACCTTTTTGGCACCAGGGACCGGTTTCGTGGAAGACAATTTTTCCATGGGCCGGGGTGGGGGTGGGGGGACGGTTTCGGGATGAAACCATCGGAAGTGGTAAATAAAATAATGGGCGGGCCACACATGGACTAAAATAAGTGTCAGATTCTGACTTCTCATAAGGAGCACGCAACCTAGATCCCTCGCATGTGCAGTTTACAGTAGGGTTCGCGCTCCTATGAGAATCTCATGCGGCCGCTGATCTGACAGGAGGTGGAGCTCAGGCGGTAATGCGAGCGATGGGGAGTGGCTGTAAATATAGATGAAGCTTCGCTCGCTCGCCCACCGCTCACCTCCTGCTGTGCGGCCCGGTTCCTAACAGGCCACGGACTGGTACCGGTCCATGGCCTGGGGGTTGGGGACCCCTGTTCTAGAAGATGATTCATATAGAAATTGTCTGGCCTTCCTGGGAATTTACATATTAGGGGCAGAATGTAAGCAGATCTAGTATCCCAGTAGAATTTACAGTGTAATAATACGTGAGGAATGGATTCAATCTCCTTGTCACGGCATGGGCAAGTGCATCAGTTAATGGGGTTTGGGAGTATCTGCCTTGCAGCAATGCGGATGGTAAGATACCAGGTTCTAATCAAGTCCAATCCCTTACTAAAACAAGACTGAATTCACTTTTAACTATTTCTTTATCGCATACACACAGACACATGCATGCATGCATACACACAGACACATACAGTAAAGAAATATCTTTATATATCTCCCTGAAATATCTATCTATCTATCTATCTATCTATCTATCTATCTATCTATCTATCTATCCATCCATCCATCCATCCATCCATCCATCCATCCATCCATCTATCTATCTATCTATCTATCTATCTATCTATCTATCTATCATCTCCCTGCTTTTTCAAATGGTATCATTCTGTGATTTCATAGCACAATTCTGCTTGTGACATCTTAGCAACAAACACCCTGCTCACCGGAGTTTACTTCCAAATAAGTGCTTACAGAATTTCTCCCTCATTGTCTGGCATGTTTGAGGGCAGAGAATTACCTCTGCCAGTCTTTGAAAGAGCTTCAAGAATGCTGGAAATTACTGCTGGATTTGATTCATGCATAAAGTATTACAGGTTCCTTTATCTGCAATGCAAAAAGGCACAAGAGGGCAGCAGAGAGATATAGACAGTGATGCCCATTTGCTGCCATCTAGTGGTCACTTGGATTTTTGTAGCCTGGGTAGATAGTCCTAGCATCAAATGTATCAGCAGCAATTTGAGAAAGAATGATTTCCAGTGATCTTTTGATGAGCATCAGTAATAAAACACTTGATGGGAGGAAAATATGAGGGGGGCAGGAACAACATGTGATTTTTCTTTGTTTAAACTTCCAACTGGTGTCACATGCTGCAGCCTTCAATTTGGTTGTATTTCTTTTTTCCCAGCTATCTCATCAAAATCCCCCCCTCTTTTTTTTTAATGGACACCAACATTTGCCTATTTTTTTTAATAGGAACCAACATTTACATCTGTCAATTGGATTGGGGGTGGGGAGATATGCTTGGAGGAAGTTGTGGCAACTTATATTCACACAATCGTTTATAGCGGTTTCTCAACCTAGGCAACTTTGAGATGTGTGGACTACAACTCCCAGAATTCCACAGCTGGCAAAGTCCACACATCTTAAAGTTGCCTAGGTTGAGAAACTGGTTTATTGGGTTAATCCAATTGTGCATCTTTGCACACCAAACTAGGCAATTTGGAGCTCCAAATTATAATATCCTGCCAAACATTTCATAACACTAGTGATGCTTCTACCACAAATGGTGTGAACTTCCATAACCTCTTAAACCAAGTGTTTAAGTTTTAAACTTGACTGAACACTTAATCCAAGACTTTGAAAACAATATGTGTTTCATACTCATGAGAAGAAAAAGGGATTCTTCTTTTGACTTTCACTTCCGGGTGACTTTCACTTCCGGGTTCTGGTCGGAGCACAGCGAAGAACTGGGGCTCCTTAGCCTCGATTCCACGGCTAAGCTGTTTGCAGCGATTTGGGAGAAGAAATCGCTGGAAAAATCACACTCGAAGAGAGTGTGATCGGAAGATTAACCACAAAGGGTCTCTGAAGTAAATGCCCTCCCCCGACTCCTGTAATTTCCACTGCGGGAGGAGGGAGATGGAGCAATGAAAGGAGACTGGGGAAAAAAACGGGGCTCTGCAGCAGCCGTGATTCTAACAGATAAGTAGCTGGCCCGACCAGGCTTTTAGTCACTTTTTTTTACTTTTAAACATTATTATTTTTTTATTAAGTGCTAAGATTTGTATCTGGACTTGATTTATATTTGCTGGTGCTATATTTTTTTCTTGTTAATGGAAGAATAAATGGTGGGAAGAGAAGCTAAGTGGCTTTGCTAGAAGTGAAAGTGACTTTTACTATTATTTCAGTTTGGTTTGAGTTTTTTACTTATGGACAACTATTGGTATTTCTATTTTTGCTCTCTGGAATACTATATTAAAGCTTGGATTTAAATGGAGTGATTAATACTTTATTTTTTAAGATTTTGATGTTGGGATTACTGAACCCTATTAAAAACTCTTTTATATATACAAGTTCCTCTTTTTCTTTTTGAACTTTGAACTCTGTTTGGATTTATTTTTCTGAAAAAGTCAAGTTATTTAACGTTTAATTTGGATTATTGGATTATTATATGGAAAGTAGAGGCTTTTTTACATGTCTCTAGCAACATTTTTTCTTTTTGACTTGTGGTTGGATTGAAGAATTACAAGTGGGAAGGTGAATATTTACTATTCTTATCTTTGATTTTGACTACAGGAGAACAAAAAGTCCTAGGCTTTTATCCTTTGAAACACTGTGGACTTTTATATATAAGGGATTATAAATGACCTAAGAGGAAAAATTTTAAAGGAGCCTAGTTCTCTCTTTCTTTTTCCTTAACCTTTTGGATATTTGTTTTTTCACCTTTTCTTTTTTCTTTTTATTATTTGTAAAAGAATTTTTAATTTTTTTTTTAATTTTTTCCCCTTTTTTAAATAATTTTTGTTATATTGTTATATGGTGCTTTTTCCCCTTTTCTCCCTTTTTTCTTCTTTTTTGCAGGGCTATGGCGTCTTTGGGAACGAGACGGGCGGAGAAGGAGAAGAAGAAGGAGACTGGAGGACCACCTATTGATTCTGCTACACCTGCTACATCTGCCTCAGAAGCTTTATTACCAGAAATGAAAAAGATATTAGAAGCTGTTGCAACACTAAATAAGAAAATGGATGACCAGAATACAGCAATAAATAAGAAAATGGATGATCAGAATACAGCAATAAATAAGAAAATGGATGACCAGAATACAGCAATAAATAAGAAAATGGATGACTCCACGAAGCAGATGGAAGATCAGATTACAGCATTAGACAAAAAAATGGACGATATGAAGAAAGAAATAACCCGAGAGATTAAGCAAGATTTTAAAAAAGAAATTCAAACAGTTAAGGAAGTGGTCAATTCTCTGTCAGGAGAACTTAAAGATACGCAAAGCCAGATGCAAAAATTAGAAGATAAATCAGAATATGCTATTAAAGAGATTGAACATAATCTAGATATCACAGCTTTAGCAGAAATGAGAGAGAAGGAGCACATCTTGAGATTTAGAGCAATTCCAGAACAAGTAGATGAAAATGTGAGAGAAAGGATGACTTTTGAATTAGCTAAATTTTTGGAGACAAGAGAACAAGATTTAGATTTGGAGATAGACAAGATATTCAGAGTAAACTATCTTAGCTCCAATGCTCTTCAATCTTTATATTAATGATATTCCAGGGTTTATGCGTACCGTAGATACTCACATGTTAAAAATTCATGGCATATTTGTGAATGTCCTATTATATGCAGATGATATGATTTTGATGGCACATTCACAAGTTGGCCTGAGAAGACTCCTGAAAAAGTTGAATGTCTATTGTGTTCATAACTCTTTAACTATAAATAAGTCTAAATCTAAAGTGATGGTTTTTGGTAAAAGAAAAAGGATGAAATATAAATGGCAAATAAATGGGGAGCCTATAGAACAAGTGAATTCTTTCACTTACCTAGGAGTGGTTTTTACTGATACTGGAGCCTGGGACAATCATTTCAGAAGGACCGCAGGGAGGGCTGAGGTCTGTGCCAAAAGGCTATCTAAACTGTATAATTATAAATATCCCGGCACTTTGACCCCTATTCTGAAAGTATTTAGAGCAAAAATTGTCCCAATGTTGACTTATGGTGCGGAAGTGTGGGGTCTTACAAATTCTGCTGCACTTGAATATGTTCAAACCCGCTTTTTAAGAAGTATACTGGGAGTTGATAAAAATACGTCAGCACCCGCAATTAGAGCAGAAACAGGTATCCACTCTATACATAGCCAGACAGTATCAAAGGTCTTTTCTTACTGGCAGAAGGTCCATTCAATGGACCATGATAGGCTTCCCAAATTATGCCTACTTGAACAAATGAGTTTGGATTTTACCACATCCTGGTTAAAACATCTCACTAAAGTTATTACACAATATGGATTTTCCATTCAACAGGTACTCATAACTGCACCGCAGGCAAAAGATATTTTTAAACAGCGAGCCCTGGATATCAGTGCCCAATTGGACATGGAGACATTGGCAAAAAATGGTTCATTAAAATGGTTAGCTAAGAATAAAACTATTTTTAAATTTGAAAAATACCTGTCGATGAGTCTAACACAAAATCTGAGAAGGGCCTATTCCAGGGCTAGGTTTGAATTGTTGGACTCTATGGTTAAATATGGACGTTTTCATCATTTGCCATATGATGAGAGGACTTGTGTATGTGGGGACCCAGCCATAGAAGATATTGCCCATGTTTTGTTCGACTGCAAATTATATGATTCACTTAGGATTAAATTCCTGTCTCCTTTGTTAGAAAGAACAGCACACTGGGATTCTAATCACAGATTATCTTATTTTCTTTCGGGCTCAAATACTTTTATTGTGAATAGGACTGCCAAGTTTATAGACAAGGCAGTTCACCAGAGAGCCCATTATATGGAAAAGATTGGAGTGCCATGTAGGGGTGATGAACTCATTTGAATTCTGATTAGATATACATGTATTGTATTTATTATTATTTCAGGTTATTCAATTATCTTATTTCCTATTTTGGTGTATTTTTATCAATTTTATCAGTTAAATTGAATTGTATTATATTCTTGTTATCTTATTTTATCTTTGATATGGTCGTAAGACTAATCAATAAAGTTGTTGCTTGCTAAGGAAAGAAAAGTCCCTAGAGACATATTGATATATTTTGTAAGAAAAGTGACAAAAGAGCAAATCTTAAGGAAGCATTATAATACTAGATTAAATATAGAAGGGAAGGAAATAATTGTATTAAAAGAAATTCCCTTGAGAATAATTAGGAAAAGAAAAGGCTATTCTTTCCTTACAGACAAATTAAGGCAACATAGTATTTCATTCAGATGGGAAAAATTGGAAGGCGTATCGTTTGAGTTTAAAGGACAGAGATTCAAAATAACTTCCATTTTAAAAGCAAAAGCTTTTTTTAAGAAAATTAGTAGTGGAAAAGCTCCTGGACCGGATGGATTGTCAGCAGCCTACTATAAATGTTTTGAAGAGGATTTATGTCTACCTTTGCAGAAGACTATGAATTCTATTTTGGAAACAGGAATTATGCCTGAAACTTGGAAAGAAGCACATATAACATTGATACCCAAAGAACAACAGGATTTAACATTAACTAAAAATTACAGACCAATATCTTTATTGAATAATGACTATAAGATATTTACAACGATATTAGCAGAAAGAATGAAGAATATACTTAAGGATTTTATTCATCAAGACCAAACTGGTTTTCTACCCAAAAGACAAATTCATGACAATGTCCGAAACATAGTAGACGTAATTGAATATTTGGATCAACACTATGATAAACAAGCTGCCTTGATATTTATTGATGCTGAAAAAGCCTTTGACAACTTAAATTGGCCTTTTATGTTCAAAGTTTTGGAAAATATGAATTTTGGAGGAAATTTTATAAAATGGATTAAATCAATATATACTCCACAATTTGCCAAAATAATTGTTAATGGAGAATTTAGTAAGCCATGTGAAATACAAAAAGGTACTAGACAAGGTTGTCCATTATCTCCACTTTTGTTTATATTGGTATTAGAGGTTTTACTTAGAGATATTAGACAAGATGATGGTATCCATGGTATTAAAGTTAAAAAAGAAGTTTATAAACTAAGAGCATTTGCTGACGACCTAGTCATTACTTTGGAGAATCCACTAGAAGGAATTGAAATATTAATACAGAAACTAAAAGACTTTGGGTCGCTAGCAGGGTTCAAAGTGAATTTACAGAAGACAAAAGTTTTGACCAAAAATATGGATTACCACCAACAAGAGAAATTGAAAGAAATAACAGGATATTCAATGGAAGAAAAAGTAAAATATTTGGGAGTATATTTAACAACTAAAAATGTTAAGTTGTTTAAGAATAATTATATTCCACTTTGGATGGATATTAAAAAAGATTTGGAACATTGGGAAAAACTGCAATTATCATTATTAGGTAGAATTTCAGCAATTAAAATGAATGTTTTGCCAAGAATTTTATATCTTTTTCAAACACTACCTATATTGGCATCAGAAGAACCTTTTAAACAATGGCAGCGAGATATTTCTAAGTTTATTTGGCAAGGGAAAAAACCAAGAGTAAAATATAAAGTATTGCAAGACTCTAAAGAAAGAGGAGGACTAGGTCTACCGGATTTGAAATTATATTATGCTGCTTGTTGCTTGGTTTGGATTAAAGAATGGATAGTTTTGAAAAATGAAAAATTATTGAATTTGGAAGGACATGAATTAAGATATGGATGGCATGGATATTTGTGGTACGATAAAGTTAAAGTTAATGTGGACTTTAAAAACCATTATATTAGAAGATCCTTGTTAAGAATCTGGAATAAATATAAATTAATCTTATGTTATAAAAGACCCTTATGTATTTCTACACAAGAAGCATTCTACAGAACAGAAGTAAGAAATAAAGATAAATGGTTAACCTACAAAGACTTTTTAAAGAAAGAACAAGGACAATATATAATTAAATCAATAGAAGAATTGGTATCAGAGGGATACAGTTTTCAATGGCTTTCATATATGCAGCTCGTAGAGAAATTTAAATTAGATAAGAAAGACCTTGAATTTGAACAAACCAAATCGGAATTTGAGATACAACTATGTGAGACAGATGATCATCTAATTGCAAAAATGTATAAATTATTGTTAAAAGGTGAAATGGTAGAGGAACAAGTTAAAGACTGTATGATTAAATGGGCTAAAAATATTGGCCATAATATTCAAATGCAACAATGGGAAGATATGTGGACCAAAGGGTTAAAATTTACTTTGTGTTATAATTTAAAAGAAAACTTTTATAAGATGATGTACAGATGGTATATGACCCCACAAAAACTTTCTAAAATGTATGGAAATGTCTCCAACTTATGTTGGAAATGTAAAAAAAAAGAGGGGTCTTTTTACCATATGTGGTGGACATGTGAGACTGCAAAGAAATTTTGGACTCAAATACATGCATTGATGCAAAATATATTACAAATTCGAGTTCCATTTAAACCGGAATTTTTCTTACTGGGAATAATTGATGGACAACCTGGGAAGCAATTTACAAGGATTATGCAATACATGATTACAGCAGCAAGACTTATTTTTGCACAAAATTGGAAAAACCAGATATCGCCTACAATACAAGATTGGATGTTAAAATTGATGGATATGGCAGAGAATGATAAACTGACATGTTTATTAAAAGAAAATCCAAATAATTATTTCCTTAAAGAGTGGAAACCATTAACTGACTATTTACAAGATGCGGGAGGGGCAAAGCTTATATGGGGATTTGAAGATTAATATATATATATATTGATGTAATAGACAAGAAATATTCTTTAATATTATATATAGACCTAGCATGTAAGATAAAATTTTTAAAATACCATGACCAGATACAAATCGGAAGTTGACCAAATTCTGTTTCAGCTTTATCTTTTTTTCTTTTTTCCTTTACTACACTTTTTTATCTTTTCTTTTTTCTTGATTTGTATTTCCATTTTCTTTTCTGTTTCAAACTTTTATCTATGTAAAATTAAAATCTAATAAAATTTGGAATTTAGAAGAAAAAGGGATTTGTTTTGGTCATCATAGAAAGCAGTGTTTCTCAACCTCAGCAACTTTAAGATGTGTGGACTTCAACTCCCAGAATTCCCCAGCCAGCCATGCTAAAAGTTGCCAAGTTTGAGAAATACTGAAAAGGAACTGCGACACTTTTTAAAAAACCATTTTATGTAGCTGGTGTACAAAGTCCTCTGGCATTCTAAAGGGCCAAATTACATATTGCACTTGAAAAACAGCTCTATTTTTAACACTGTTCTTTATATTCCAGAGGAAAAACAGCCTTGCACTGAGCCAGTCCAAAGTGTGTTTGTGCAGATGCAATTTTCCTAGGAAAATAGCCCATTCCTTTTGTGACTTGCTTCTCCCAAAGTGTCACCATGGGGAGGATCTTCAACAGGAAATCCAAAGACTTACATCATATCCCTGATCTGGGAAGGGCCTCTATATAGCTGCTTTGAATTCAGATTTGTTTTTGAGCAGCATTTTTTTAATCCGTTCAGTCAGGTCCAATTCAAGCAGCACTAAGCATGCCTTTTCTTAAAAGTGGGAATAACATCACATAGCTAATATGGCATCTCAATATCCATCTGCACTCAAAATAAAGACCTTTTTTCAACAATCCCCATCAGTATTCCTAGTAACAAAACAAAACAAAAAAGACAGGTCACACTGATTACTCTGCCTCTTCCCAGAAAACGCTCCCATGATCATGTACAGTCAGCCAATAAGAACAGCTTGATTGTTGTTTTGATTCACACAACACAAATCAGAACTGTAGCAAAAGCAATGTTCAAAGAGCTACTTTGTACAAGCAGAATACATGCTGTCTTCTCATAAATATGCTCTGGCTGCTTACTCGTATTTTGCAATAGAATTACCAATTGTTTGTTATTACATAAGCCAATGTAAGTAGGTTATGGATAAAGAATGAACACAGTATGCATGTCACTCTGAGTATCGGGAATTCCCAACTGAGAAAGCATCTAGGATGGATTATTTCTGGACAGAGGAAGTCCCACCCCCAGGCTTCTTAAAGTATATGTCATTACAAAGCCAGTTGCCATAGAAACAGTCATCCGTGGCTTTTTATTGCATCAGTGCTCCTTGACCTAAATGCAGATACCTTTAGCTCTTAAGAAGCTTATTTTCATTTGTGAGATAGCACTTGAGATGTAGGGTATGCTGAAATGCCTTCATGCATAATCTGCTTGATGCCCTAACAAATGTCTACTAAATAGTTAACAAGAAACAGGAGATGGTGTATGGATGAGATATGGCTGGTACTATCCATTGTGTCAGGCCACATCTTCTTTCAATCTTGTTTATTTAGCTGCAGTGGCCTATAAGTGTCTTATATTTTAAACTTAAAATCAGTTGGTAGTGAAAACATTTCCTGAAGACGTTATTCCATATAAATTAATAAAAGCCTTTCTTTCTCTACTGTATATCTATAGGTAGATTCATTATTTTAAAATTATTTCTGGTGAGTTGCCCTTGAAGTCTAAGTATTTCAGTTTGCTGGTCTGTGATTAATTTAGCATATGCCACTTCCTTTTCTTCTAAAGTTTTGATTCTGGTTTCATGAGAGTAAACAATGATTTTCTTCCCAAGTCTCACTTCCTAGGCATATTCCTTCTTGCCCAAACCTGTTCCTGTTATTCCCTCCTCTCCCCACGCTTTCTTAAGTTCACCAACCTAATGTAGGAGGGTTGTTATCTTCAAAGGATTGTGGTTCTTGTTAAATCTGTAGAAATTCTTGCTAATTTCCTGGCTAGCTTTTGGCTGTAATAATAAACTTTCATTTGACTTGACGTCATTAGACCTGACTTGACGTGACTTGACTTGCTGATCTCCTGCAAATAACCAAACAGAAGAACACGAGAAATCTGTGTTTTACCAAATCAAATTGTCTGATTGTCAACACAGATTGGCCACAGTTTGCCTGGATTTGGGGCAGGCATTCGATCATCCCACCCTGGAGATACCAGTAACTGAACTTGGGATTTTCTGTGTGCCCAAACAGGTGTTTTACCTTGAGCCATAGCTCCTACCACTTACAGACCTGTACATACCAATTTACCCTCTGCCAGCTGCTGGTTAAATATTTCCATGATGAACTCTAGCACTTAACTATGTTTGGAAACAAAACTGGAAGCCAACAAACCTCTTGCAATGGTTACTCAATGTTCCCTCAGCCTATCACTCATAATTTCCCTTTAATTGTTTTCTTGGAACTTCCCTCCATCAATAGGCAATTGTTTTGCGGTGATAAAAGTGCAAGGACTTCCTAAGAAATGATACTCACTTCTCTCAGGTTTTTCCACATCTTTGTTTTTATTGCATTATTAGCTCCCATCAGGACCTTGGAGAGGTTTCTGTGGTTGACCTCCTTTTCTTATCTTCTCTACAAACATCAAGAACTCCAACTTGGCTGTAAAAAAGATGTGCCTGCTTTGAAGGTTGCTTACCACATGGGTTTTCTCAGAAGGTAGGCACACCCGCCTTGCTCAGGTTTCCAAGTTCAAAGGTTAAATTCTATTAAGCTATAAAGGCAAAGAGCCTGTTGGGTGTAGTGGTGAAGGCATCAGGCTAGAAACCAGGAGACCATGAGTTCTAGTCCTGCCTTAGACAAAAAGCCTGCTGGGGGACTTTGGGCCAGTCCCTCTCTCTCAGCCCTAGGAAGGAGGCAATGGCAAACCACTTCTGAAAAACCTTGCCAAGAGAACTGCAGGGACTTGTCCAGGCAGTCTCTGAGCATCGGACACGATTGAATAGATTAAAAATAAACAAATAAATAAAGGCAAATTGGCAACTGCATTTTGCAAAATCTAATGAAGGTGATTTATTGCCAGCAACATGAGAGATACCTGTTCAGAATGAGTGTAGATATTTTAATGGATTGGATTATATTTTATTGCAGTTTGCTGAGGAAAGGTTGTTTTGTGGTTATTAACCATGAGTTTTGGGGGAAAAGAGGGCTCTTTACTGAGATGCCGGTATGGTGCATTAGGATGTCTACCTATATAGTCAGCAGACACATTGGGTGAGCTGGAAATTAACTATTGTTTAGCCTAGCTGATTTCATTAGGTTCTTGTAAAGCTACAAAGGTGCACTAAAAGCATACAGTTCAAACCCTGAGGAGTTCCCACATTTCTTCTACTAGATGCCTTTGTGGTCTGGATCCCTGGTTACTCCAATATTCATCCATTTATTTCCTCCACGGGGCAGAATCCTGAAGTGGTTGAGTAATGGACTACCATCTCACAGTACATGTGAAGGGATCCATATCTTGATGCTTCCCAGAGTATCAAAGAAAAGCAAAACACACACCTACAAAATATTTATTTAAAAAAAAAAACAGATTGGAAAAAGTGTTCCAGGCCACTCTAACCATTCTATCTGTGGTCAATCTTTTACATTAAGAAGTATTTTTATTTATTTATTTAATTTTTTATCCCTTTATTATTATTTTTAATTATTTTTTTCAATGATTTCCCAACAATATGTCACTTCCTTAAAATTCTTACATATGAAGAACATTCCTATAACTCGTGGAACCAATAACAATTGTTATCTCCTTGAACCCAGATTGTGAGCTAAGCTTTTCAACTTTTCTATTGCCCAGAAAGCCTTTCGATAACAATGTGGCATTTTATAGCAACTTTCTAGAAGAGGGCCTGCATAAAGGGCAACTCCATAAATCTCCACCCAAGTTTTTAACGTTAAATAAATACAGTGCTGTGTTCCAGCACTGGAAGACAATGAAGATATGTGTGGGAGCATGCCGGAATCTGCCTAGCCTGTTCAATGCACACACCCCCAGATCTTTTATTTTGCTTTTATTCCAGTCTTGGCTGGCACCAAGTTCCAGCACAAGCTAATACTGGGCTGTTAGCAAGCTTTAAGCCCTGAATTAATAAAGTATCAACCAGAAAGCAGGCAATCTGTCTCATCAACTACACCAGTCAAAATTATAGACCTAGTGCACCCTTCACACTAAATTATGGTTCTTTAGCAATGCTGCATGGAATAAAACATCATCGGCAAGATTCACATAACGCTCTGAGCCATAAATCACAGATGACCGACCACAAAATCTGGTTTAGCACACCATCCAAGTCAAAACCCAAATACGTACATTCTGGCTTACTATGCTGTGTGAATCCAGCCTTAGTAGCTTGTACGTGCATCTTCTCACCCATATTTGCATGTAATGGGTTAGATTCTGTTCATGTAACCTTACAATAAAGATAGAGCTAGTATTTATTGTCTGCTTCTTGTCTGGATTACCTCGAAGGGATAACATTGCACGAAAGCATACACAGGGGGAACCATCCAACTTCACCGCCCCTCTGCCGGCTCCTAATTGGCGGAAGCATAAATAGGTGGCCGGGGTTTATTTAGAGCGGCCGCTGACGCCGCGAGCCGGCCAAGTGCTGTCCCCACCCCTCCTCCTGGCTCGGAGCTGAGCGGGTTACGGTCAGAGGAGCTGCGGCGAAGGCTGCTCCACCTCCTCTTTCTCCTCCTCCGCTCCTTCTCTGGGCTGGAAAAAAGCGCCGCCTGAAGAGCGGCGCTCGGCACACCCAAGGCCCCGGGAGACGCGCGCGCGCGCGCTCTCGCTCGCATTGGTCGTTGCAGCTCCACAGCCTCGGAGGAGACGGACGCAGGTGAGTGCGCGGAGTTCGGGAAAGCGAGGGGGGGGGAGGGGGAGGGGGAGGGGGCTGGTGCGGAAGAGAGCCAAAACGCCAGCCCCGATCTTGGAGGGCGTGCGGGGCTCAGGCTGGCGCGGGGGACTGTCGTTGGGTTCGATCCACCCAACGGCTGGCCGTTATCTAGCTCGGCGAGACTCGGGAGATGATGTGAGTCAGAAGGTTTAGCTCGGGTTGTGGTGGTGGGGGGAGATCTGAGAAATCGCCTCCCGCGATCCCCCCGCGCCGCCCCCAGCCCGGCAAAGCGCTGGCTCCGGTTAGAAGGAGGATGCTGAGCGCGGTTGAGAACCGCGAGATGCTGAGACGGGGGTGACTTCGCCTCTGCGTGGAAAAGCCGCCCTCCTTCCCACCGGCTTCCTCTGCGCCCAGCCCTAACCCCCGCCGCAGTAGCAAAGGAATATAAGGAAATCCCGACTGAATCTCACCCGCCCTCCCCTGTTCCTCAGACTCGGCACCCGATACTGGAGGACAAGCTGCCCCTCGCCGAGAAGGGAGAAGAGACATCCTTCTAGGATTGGTCTGTTCCCCTTTAAAAGATATTGGCTGCCTCTTGTGTAGGGGAGTTCCATAGGTTAATTCTCCATGGCACGAAAGTTTCTCTTGTTCTGTCCAGGTTGCTCCGAGGTTGCACTGAATTCAAAGGGAAAGAAACTTCATTTTCTCTGCTTTTTTTAATGTCACAGGTAATTTTATACCCCTCTTCCTCTTAAGCACCTCTGAGCTGCACTGTAACCTTCCTTTCTCCTGTAGGCGCCTCTCATTCCTGCCCCTTAATAATTTAAGCTATTTTCTGCATCTTCTGGAGCTCCAGAATATCTTCTTTTTAAAAAAGATATATTGACCTGAGCAGTAGGTAGAATTCCAAATCTATTGCAACATTCTGTCCTTTCGAAGAGAATATTTGTAGCTCAGGGTTGAACTGTGGAGTCCTTGGTGCTCTCTGAGCCTTGTTGTTTTCTTGCAGACGTTTCATTGCCAGGCTAGGCAACATCTTCAGTGCGAAAAGGGAGTGGGGTTTGCTCTCTGTTTATATACCATGGCTTGTCCTGCCTGTGTTGGTGGGGGTGTTGTACTCTCCTTGGTAGTACCTTGATTGGGTTGTTGTTTGCTGCTTGGTTGATTGACTGAGTTAATAGTTCCTTGATTAGGTTCAGTCAATCAACCAAGCAGCAAACAACAACCCAATCAAAGTACTACCAAGGAGAGTACAACACCCCCACCAACACAGGCAGTACAAGCCATGGTATATAAACAGAGAGCAAGTCCCACTCCCTTTTTGCACTGAAGATGTTGCCTAGCCTGGCAATGAAACGTCTGCAAGAAAACAACAAGGCTCAGAGAGCACCAAGGACTCCACAATTCTGTCCTTTGGAAGTTGAGGCTCATTTCCTTAATGTTCTTTCAGGATCCTAGGAAGCTGCCTTTTCTCAAATCTTACAGTTGATCCCTGTAGCCCAGAAATGGGCAACCTTTTCTTGTGTTGTTGTTGTTGTTATTTGGACTGCTGCTTTTACTCATTCATTAGTGTACTTTGATTCTACCCTGTCCACCTGGTGGATTACAAGAACACCCCATAAAACAAAACAATAGAAGTCGATCAGTGAGTAGCGTTGTAGGGATGTAGAACAGGCACGTAAAGATCAAGCTGACTGCCAAACTGCAAATGCTGGGGCTAAGGGAAGGGTTTTAGCCTGGCACCATGAGGGTGGTAGCATTTCATATTCATGGAGGGCATTTCTTAAGTGGGTCCTTCCAGCCAAGAAGGCCATCTCTCTTGCAGCTCCCGGCCTCGCTGGACTTGGCAGGGAAGAGCCTGGAGGAGGCCTTGTTTGAAAGTTTGGGCCTCCAAACCCTTCAAACTCAGCCCCAAGACTTTAAACAGGGCCTGGAAACAGATACCAGGCCATCATGTGTGAGGGGGGGCTGCAGGATAACTAGACACCCATTTCCACGCGTAGAATCATGGAGCTGAGGAGCTGCCCCTTCCAGCAATGATGCTTTCCATGCTATGGTTTTCTAATGAGGGTGGCTGGGAAAGGGGGTTAAGGATTTCCCCCAAAGGAGGAAGAGTATTTTCTCATTGTTCTTATCAAGGGCGGTAGGGAAAAGCAGACAAGGTTCTCCCAGTTTTCTGCGCTGCAGAAAAAGGGCCCAAGGTTCTTCCCAGTCCTGCCATCTTCTGCTTCTTCTGGAAACTAGCACCAAAACTAGCCTCCTGTCCCCACTGCAATCATGCTTAAGCAACTGCAGTTTCTTTCCTTGCTCTGCTGTGCGAACCCTTGTTCCAGACCGTTGTGAAATAAGCTTAATTTTCAGTAGCTGTGCCAGTACCAAAGTGGTATTTTCCCCCTTATTCCGACACTCTCCGAGGACAGCCTCAAAGGGAACACAATCTGTTATATTGTTCTCTCCTTCCAGAGGGCATAGTCGGTGTGACCAGAGATGTGCTTGGGGAACGTTGGGCCACGTGGACCTGCCTGTCCCCTCTGCTCGCTGGCCCACCTCACCCAACAGTGCCCCTTCCCTACATTTTGCTTCCTTTCATACCCCTCACCTTCCCCTTCCGTCCTCTCTGCTTTCGACACCCACTTCTCCCTAGGCTTCCAGTAGGAGAGAAGACAACACACCTCCCCTCTTTTACCTGGGGAGGACGAGGGAGCAGGCTTGCACCTTTCCTCACTGCAGCTCCACAAGACTAGTGAGGATGGTGCTTTCCCTCTTCTTGTCAATTTCAGCCCACCACCCCTTGAAGTAAAAGCCCCCTTGCCCAGCAGCTAGTCAGTTTCAGTTTGCTGGTTCTACATCAGTGTTTCTCAACCGTGGCCAAGGTTGAGAAACACTGTTTTACGTAGTAGAGTCCACAGGACCTAGCTAGTTTCAGTCATGGCAGGGTCTGCCTCCCTCTGCCCCGCGGCTGTTGTTTCCCTTCTGTTTCTCTTATTTTAACTTGGGAAATGCCCAAGTAGGGCAGACAAATGAGACAGGAAGAGGCTAGAAATGAGACTCGCCCGTTCCTGCTGCAAAGCCCTGATTGGTGGATGCTTGTCCTCTGGGCTGGTGACAGCTGACAGGAGATGGTTAGAGAGCCAGAGAGGAAAACCAGTGCAGTGAGTGGTGAACCATTCAACGGTGACTCAGAACAGATGCAACAGAGGCAGGATTTTTTGTTGTTTTTCAGTCGTTTAGTCATGTCCGACTCTTCGTGACCTCATGGACCATAGCACGCCAGGCCTTCCTGTCCTCCACTGTCTCCCGGAGTTTACTCAAATTCATGTTCATTACATCGGTGATGCTATCTAACCATCTCATCCTCTGCCGTCCCCTTCTCCTTTTGCCTTCAGCCTTTCCCAGCATCAGGGTCTTTTCCAGTGAGTCCTCTCTTCGCATTAGGTGGCCAAAGTATTTGAGCTTCAGCATCTGTCCTTCCAATGAGCAGTCAGGGTTGATTTCCTTTAGGATTGACTGGTTTGACCTCCTTGCAGTCCAAGGGACTCTCAAGAGTCTTCTCCAGCACCACAGTTCGAAAGCATCAATTCTTCGGCGCTCAGCCTTCCTTATGGTCCAACTCTCACAGCCATACATTACTACTGGGAAAACCATAGCTTTAACTATACGGACCTTTGTCGGGAAGGTGATGAGGCAGGATAGGGACTGGTAATGACAGCAAATGTTTTGTGCCTTCTTAAGGATGGGTGGATTGCCCTAACTCAGTAATGAGGGAAGCATGCAAAAAATGTGCTTCCTAGCTGAGCTGTTACCTTCTGGGTTTTGCAGTTCTCTCTGAACTAATATTCTGGATCTTGCCACCCTGAACTAGGTTGCAAGATCTGCATTTGTGGATTCTCAAAACCAGGGATTCATTTCTGAGATGATGTAACTCCCTGGCAGCATAAATCCCTTGCTGGTTATACTGCCCCAATGGAACCAGAGTAATGCGGGGCGGGGGGGGAATGTACTGAGTTCATTTCTACTAGGAATAAGCATGGGTCACTGCAGGGGTGGGTGTGGTGTGCAAAGCATTTTACCACAGTAGTTCTTAAAATTCCAGGGTGCCTTGTTTTATTGTCATCTGTTTAAAGGGAACCTCGAGATCATTCCAGATTAGCAAGGAATATAAAAGGCTGATATAAAGCATTCAATTTTACAGTCATACTGTCTCTCACTGTGCACACACAGCACCACAGTGATCTATTTAATGAGCAGCTGGATTCACTGCAGGTGTAGCAAGGAATAAGTAAGACCCTTGCACGATGGCTTATCTGGACATGAAAAGCAAGCCTTGCTCTCCAGCAGAAGCTATAGGGCTAAAAAGATATGCAGCTCCAATGGAGTGGTTTTGTTTATATCATTCTTCAGATGCATAGAAATCCTTGCTGGTAAATTTAGTCCCTGCCCTTTTGCCAGAAGTGTGTATGCAGCGTTCCCAGAGAACCTCCCCCAATCCTTGGTAAAGTCGACCTCTGGGCTGAAACGATTTCTCCTGCAATCACAAATGGTGTACATTTAAAGATGAGGTCAAATGCGTTCATCGAAGAGCTTCCGGGAAGCCCTGCAGATTTTACCAGATGGGCTTTCAGTCAGAACAGCTCAGTTTAAAAGGCCTCTGTACAGCTCTTGGTACAGATGGGTCATCGAAAGCCCAGAGAATTGTGGCCATAGTTGTTTGGCTTGTAAATGGGAAGGCCTAATGGCATTGTTATAAAGACATAACTAGGTGTAATGGGGAGTTCATTCTTGATCTGTGAGAAAGGCTGGTTTCCTAGGAGACCAGATACCTCAAGGACAATGGAACTGCTTGCACATCCTTTTCACATGCACTCCCTAACAAAGTAGAAACAACACATATCAAAACACCCCTTTGTAGTGTCTTCACACTCAAGATTTAGGAACTCAGCAAAAACTTGTCATCTGTTTCATGAGCCCACATCTTGGTCTAATGATTTTTTTTCTGTGCCTGCCATGCATACTATATATGTATAACCTATATATACTCATATTGATCATCCATCGATAAACAATTGTTTGGATCCTCCAGTTGTTTTGGTAAGTTCTTTGTTTTCTACCATGCTTTGCAGAAAGATCATCTTAATGGCACTGTGGGGGGAAAAACACTTGGGAGGAAACACTGCATTATATTTCTCATGCTGACCTGGAGTTCTATTTGATGCTGGGGAAAACAGATCAGCTCTTTCACAAAGCTACAACTGCGTGGAAAGGAAAGAATTTTCATGTTTGATATCAAGAAAATGCTGTTTTTGGACTCTCTCCTTTATGGCAATCATGTGTTTGGCATTTTCAGGATGTTCAGTATCTTTAAGGCCCTGTTGCAATGTTTGCTGTGCCTCTGAAATCATGAGGATTAGAAGATCTCCATTTCTAGCTATAGAAGTTCAGATTCACTTTTCTTTCCCCCGTGCAATTGGACAGACACCTCTCATAATCGGTCCAAAACTTACTGAAATGTATAGCAAGATTCATAGGTGCTGAGCCATAATGTGATTTGTTTGGTTTTGTGCTATATGAATTGTGAGTTATTCAATGTACAGTTGGTTAATCAGTGGCTAATAAGATATAAATGCTGCTACTTTACTACAGAGTTGAGTAATGTAGTACTCCCTCTCCTACATTGATCTTGAAGATTTGTACAGCCTGTGTTTGAGTAATCACCGCAGCCCAAAGATTTGTGATGTGCAAGCTCTACATGTGGATGGAGAGTATGTTAACTTGGCTCCCCATCCTTCAAACTTAGAAATTTCTGCAGCGAGACAACTCGCCATCTGGTATGGGCTCAGGTGTAAGGTATGGCAAGGTCTCTTTAATTTCGAATGCCATAAACCCCAAGCTGTTCTTCCTTTAACAACACTTCTTCTGTTTGATTTGTAGAATAACCCACAATGAGGAAATCCCTTGGGACCAGCTGGATTTTACTTCTCCTGCTCCTGCTCCAAATGGATCCCTCCCTTTCCAAGAAGAAGCCTAAACCTGGTGGTGGCTGGAATACAGGGAGCCATCGCCAGCCTGGTTACCCCCAGCAACATCCTCCATACAGACCTAATAATCCGCAAGGTGGCTACCCTCAACCCCGTCCTGGAGGCGGCTATGGAGGCGGCTATGGAGGTGGCTATGGTGGCGGCTATGGAGGCAGCCAGTACAGCAAGCCCTGGAAGCCTAAAGCACCCAAGATGAAGCATGTCGCGGGAGCAGCTGTTGCTGGAGCTGCAGCGGGCGCACTGGGTGGTTACCTCTTAGGCAGAGCCATGTCAAATGTGAATTTTGGCTTTAACAACCGTTACGAGGAGCAGTGGTGGTATGAAAACCGCAACCGCTATTCCGACCAAGTTTACTACCCAAAGTATGACCAACCAGTTTCAAGGGATGTCTTTGTGAGAGACTGCACAAATGTCACTGTGACTGAATACATCGCGCCCAGTGGGAACAAAACAGCAGATGACATGGAGAGAAAGGTGGTGACACAAGTGGTACACCAGATGTGCACTGAGCAATACAGGGCGATCTCGGGCATCGCTTCGCTCTTTGTCAACCCTTCTGTGCTTGTAATGGTTACGTTGATCTTATGTTTCTTGATACACTGAGTTGTGTCCCTGAAGCTTCCCTCTTGTTGATCTAGGAATGCGGAGAAGGGATCTCTATAAAGCATACCATTGGTGGGAGAATAAATTCTTGTATGTGCAGTTTTTTAATGGAGTGTGTTTAAGAGTTGTTCTATCTCCTAAGTATTCTTGAACATACTGGCTTCTTCTGAGCACACATAGTCCCTTCATAGCCACCTGTGATTCTGTCTTTAGCCTGCAAAACAGTTTTGGGTGGGGAAAGGAGAGGCATGAGATCATTTTGTAACAAACCCAACCCTGCTAGAAATCTAATCCCATTCTCCTATATTGATCATTGAGCCTGTGCTTACACAAGATATAGCAACATCCATAAGAATGGAAAACTAATTTGGGCCCAGCTGCCATTACACTGCACTTTGCTAGAACACTTTTCTTTATTTTTATATTTAATGCGGCAAATAATTTCATATTATGACAAAGTCTGGCTTTGAGATGGAGAGAAAGAAAGTTTATTTCTGTTTATTTACATCTATCATAGTGGGATGTGTGTGGGGATAGGAAGCACGAGTGATTTCTGCTCCCCAACTTGAAGTCTAATGTGAAATTTTCCCATCCACGCTTGCAGTGAGATTAGACAGTCCTACTCTAAGAACATATTCTTCTCACTACAGGGAAGGAGGACATGTGCAAAATATCCACTTGAACATCCTTCTGAAGCTCGGGGGGCTGTCTTGAGAGTTAAAATGAACACAAGATATTAAATTAGAGGAAGGAATTGCATCCATGTTATAGAATGTCAGAAGTAACATATTTCTTTTATGACCAACCTTGAAGAGCAAGAAACATGGCTACCTAAATATAAGAAAACAGTGTGTGGTTGGGATTCCAAAAGACCAAGTGTGTCTTCACAAGGAAGGATTTGCATTTTTTTAAAGTGCTTTGGCAACAAGAGCTAATATATAACAGCCTTGGGGCTCTAAAGTCTTGAGTGGCCCATCCACCAGGATCGATTCCCACATGGACATTTTGAAGGCTATTCCATATGTAAGAATAAACCTATTGTCTCTGAAGCACAATTGTTGCAGACACAACAGTGTGTGATTAATCTTGCTGAGGCCAAGTAGCCTTGAGACAAAGAAAGGTACCATGGTGGAAATCCTTTATTCAGAAAAAAAAATCATCTATAGCTCACTTTTTGGAAGGTGATAGAGCAGGATGAAATGTTATTTTTGTTAAATAGTTTCTGAAAATATTTCCAGAAATTTAAAGGTATTGAAAACTGTTAATAGCCACAGTGGTACTTCAGATTCCAAGGGTGTGATGAAAAGTATCCCCTTAATCTGAGAATGAAATACATTTCATATTCTTCAGACTGAGAATATGAAATATATGCTCATCTTCTATGGAGGGTTTCTATTTCCCTCCTTTTAATGCAAATTGTGCTGATTCAAATGGAAGAAGCTTATTGGAAAGTTAATATTATTAAGTTAATGTTAGGCATAAGGTAGCATCCAATAGTTCCTTGGACCACAAAATCACTAGAAATTTGGGGTTTTTAACTCTGCAAAACTTTGGAATTAACTTTCACTTCCAGTACCAAAGTCATTTTCATTGGCTGCTTTAGAAAGTCAGAGAAGAGAAATATTCACAAAGAAACTGCAATTTAGAACTGTTTCTGGAATGATTGGAGAACCCAACAATGTGCTATAACTTCACAGAACATTTTTGTGCATGAGAATATAACTCATGCCATCAGTGCTGATGTCTCAGCTGGCCCTAATACTGCTAGTGACGCAAGAGGGAATGATCCCCTTTGTCTTCCACTTCATACCAGAATAAGAAGCTCATGGGTGAACACCCAATGAACTTTGGGGACAAGAGTCTAAACAGTCTAACTTTGGGCTTTCATATATGTGGGCTTGTGAACTGATTTTACAGAACCATGTTTGGCATTTGGCATCTATCTGAGGAAATATGTTAGAATTGTTCTTTAAATATGGTTGCTCCAAACACTTTACTCCTCCCGCACCCTGTTTTTCCTTTTTCAATTTTTTTAAAAATTTATTTTAGGACTTTGTGGACTGGTATGCAAAAGCTGACATTGCCTCCACCAGTGTCACATTTTTGACCAAATGCTCTGTTTAGTGGGTTTGTATATTTGTTATTTCTCCCCTGTATACAGCTAGCCTTAGAATATTACTTCTAGAAACACAACAGTCACTGGAATTTAGCTAGTTTTGAAGACGCCATAGTTATTTAATTTTAAGACCTAATTGAAAATTGCACTTCGGGTTATAATAATTTTGTCTGTCCTAATGCTTTTGGCCTGCGGTAATTATAAAGGGTACTTCTTTTTTTACTATGGTGTATTTCAGTTGACTTGCTGATTAACACTGTGCTTATACCAGAATATAAAATTTTAAGTGGAATAAAAAAAATATAATGGGGTATGCTCTTAGCCTACGGAGTGTATCTGATATATATGAATATTTTGCCAGGTGATTATTGTACTGGCCAACTTTAAATGTTGCTGTTTTAATATAAGAACAAAAAACTGAGGGGGAGAAAAAGTTGGATTTTGAAGTGATACATCAGTTGTCATCAGGGTATTTTGTAACTCTCTAATGATGCATGGGCTTCATTTTTATTTGCAAATGCTTTTTTAATTAAATGTTTGATATATAGTTAAAAATAAAATATGATAAATAGACATTTGGGCAATGTCAAATGCTTTCTAACAATACAAGTATATTGTTCATGTACATGTACAAAAATAACCTTTCTCAAAATATCAGATGTCATAGAATAACATTCAAGATTCTGGATCCAACTTATGGTATCAATGCCTAAGTGGGGCCAGCTTTGTTGTTAACCTGAATGAAGCAACCATCACCTGCGCAGCTGAACTTTGGTTTTAGAAAAAGAAAGCAAATAATTTATTTGCTTTACCCTAAGTAGATTTTTAAACTGCATTTCAGGATAGATAATTATTTGGATAGGGTTTATAATAATTACCATACAATTTAACCAATATTTATAAAGTATTTTTGCTTCCGAGGATAATTGCTTGTGGGCTTTTCTTCTTCTCAAATAATTTAGATCAATCTTGGGTAATGGGCCTTTTTAATACACATACACCTGGCTTGAACATCACACTAAGCCAGGACACTTTAAAACACTTTAAAAGGATAAACCATGGTTTATGGCTAAATTGCTGCCCCTGGGCCAATTCCTGTCAGCTTTTGCTAATAAAGATATATATGGTGTATATATCAGAAATGTATGGGAAAATGAATGTAATACAAGCTCGCTCGCGCTCTCACACACACACAACAAAAGACCAGTCATTCCCATAACTTTAAGATAATTTCATAGTCGGAGAATGTTAAGGGTTTGAAAGGACTTTAGAGATCATTTAGTGCAACTCTCTCCCTACTGCAGCAGTGGATTTGCAAACAAGGACCAAATACAAGACAAACTATTTTGGTGTTAAATAGGCCACAGTTTTATTTGGGGGTTTAGCTGAAAGGGTGAGAAGAGTAAGTGGAGGTTAGCAAGTCAAACAGCAATAACAATCTAATAAATTCTGTGTTGGAACATCAGGTAGTATAATCAACATTTTACAAGGAAATATAATCTGAGCATTCTGTATCATATTGGCTGTGTTAGAATGTAATGGGTAACCAAAATTGTTAAAAATTCTAGCTTCTGGTTCACAACAATCATCTTGCATAGCTCTTCCCACCAAATGAAATAGGGAAATTAACTGTGTTATATCCAAGCCTAGCCGCCATGATTTATCAGTTCTTTAACAAAATAGATGCTAAAGCTAGCTTGAAATTAGCTTTCTCTTTCTGGCCTTTTACAGATAAGCCAAGGTCCAAATTCAGAGATAACCATCATTTGTTTCCTCATTAGTCTTATTAGTCTAGCCACACCTACCAATAGGAGAGGCCAAGCAAAGTTACTCAAGAGGTGCTCATCACCATAGCATTGCTTAGGAAAGATTGACCAAAATTCTTAGACTTTGCATTACACCTAAACAAGACAATTTTTCATGATGGAGATCCATCTTCAGAACTTGAGCCAAGCTAATTGTACAGCATTCTGAGAAATGGAATAAATCCAACTGCATTCTTTGTTTCAAAGGAACAGGCACATCAACCCTGATATCAACTGCCCATTCAAGTGCTTAGGAACCCAAATTTATTTATTTATCTATTTATTCATTCGTTGGATTTATACCCCATTGAGATTGACTGACTCTCAATTTTGACATTGTCTAAATTTCAATCCAAGCCAGCCGCCTTTTCTCTTTCCACTTCTGATTTATGACAACCATCACAGCACAGCAGGAAGGAATACTGATGATAGAATTAGAGTTTAAACCCACCCAGGCATTCAATAACCTTGAAGAGGTAAAGGAAAACAAAGAAAGAATGGAAAACGACATGGCACCTTGTGGCTTCCAAACAGTGTTCTCAGCCCTCCAAATTACTAATGACTGGGTGAAACCTCCCAGTCATATTTAAGGATAGGGATGACAGAGAAAGTTTAGAATAGGCAAAGAAGGCACAAACATAGTTTATCAAGGAGGGGTGCCTGCAGCCCCAGGGCCACACGTACCTCAAGTCTTCTTTCTGCAATCCTCAAAGCCCCCTTCCCCTCCATAATTTATGAAAAGTGATAATTCAGTTTTCCACCATACAGAGATGGGAACTTGTAGGATAAGCCCGAATGAAAGTATATCATCGTTTCAAAAAAGAAGGAAACGGCTCAACATTTGCCCCCCATCCACATGTGTGGTTTTGCAGCACCAAGTGTGCAGGCCTCAGACCCCCCTCTGTAGAACATGTTTGCCACCAAATGTTGCCTGCCTCTGTTTTGAGGTGTGCGTCAGCTTTCACCACTCAGCAAAAATGGTTGGCTAATCAGATACTGACTGGACTTATCAACTCCCGTAAGAGGAGAGCTATTTTGGAAATCTGATTCTAATCAAAACACATCCAATCTGATTCAGCTGTTTGACCCCAATCATTCAGAAAGTCAATTTGGTTCTGAGATTGGGCTTGAGTTGTGTTTGGATAGAATCTTCACCTCAAATATTGGTGTATTTATTTTAAATAACCTCAGAAGTCACCTTTCTTTCTTTCTTTTTCTTTCTTTCCTCAAAAGCAACTTCTGCTATCATGTGAACTGCTAAAATATTTCCTAGGATCTAGGCAACAGGAATTGGGGGGTGGGGGGGGGTTGGAATTATCCACTGTCTCCATCTTTGCATCTTGTTAAATTAGACTTAACAAGTACAAAGAAGGAATGGCTTTTGATTGATGATGTTTCCCTCCTCCCTTTCATTACAAAATAAACCCTTAGAACACACTAAAAGGCTCTAAGGCTGAATGGCAATTGGAGCTCATTCATAACGTAGCACATGTATAGCATCTCTTTACCACATTGAACTGAACTGATGCAGAATGCACTTTCCAGAAAAACAGAAAACCACAACTAAATTCTTGCTGGAGAGAGAGATCTTCCAGACCTCTGATACTGTAAGTGAACAGCAGCCATGGAAGAGACTTAAGAAGCATATCCTTAGAAGATCAGGAAAGGTGTGATTAATGTAAGGATTGAAATGACAAAAGGATGGATGAAAAGCAAAGCATTCTCAAAGGAGAAATGCAAACCAGACACAGCGTTTTTAAAGGTGTTGTGTCCCTTGGCTCCTCCAGGACTATCCACAAGAGCTGCTCCTGCTTCATGGTTGATCTTGAATCTGGCTAGAGTAGCGGCTGTCTCTAGTTTATGATTAGAGTAGCTGCCCCCTGCTGTGAGGGCAGACATGCGGTGGTACATCTCCATGCATTTTTCGTTTGCCACCTGTGTCACCACTCTGGCTTCCAACTCATCTTCTGTTTGATTTCCAGTGGGCTTCACATACTCTCCTACGGTGACATTTACACACTCGCTCAGGAAGGCATCCCTTGAAACGGGCTGGCTAGAGTTTGGGTGGTAAACATGGGTGGCAAAACGGTGGCGGTTTTCATTCCACCAACGTTCCTCCTCGCTGTCATTAAAATGAAAATACATATTGGCGATGGGGCTGCCTAAGATGTAGCTGTCGGGGTCTTCCACTGGAGCATCTATAACAGCTTCCCCCACCACACGTTTCTTCTCAGCATCACTTGGCTTAGGGTCCACTGGGTTGCCACCATAAGAACTGAAGCTGCCTCCTTGTGAGGAGCTGGAGAAAGTACGATACTGTTCGATGCACATTTCCCTCACCACGTGTTTCACCACCCTGGCTTCCATCTCGTCCTCCGTTTCATTCCCACTGGGCTCAGTGTATTCTTTGACCGTGATGTTCACACAGTCCTTCACAAAGATATCTTGTGGAACGGGCTGGATATACTGTGGGTAGTAAACTCGATCGGAATAACGGTGGCGATTTTCGTACCACCACCGCTCCTCGTTCAGGTCATTAAAATGAAAGGGCAGGTTCGACATGGCACGCCCCAGGAAGTAGCCTCCAAAAGCCCCCGCTGCTGCACCTGCAATCGCTGCTCCGGCCATGTGCTTCAGCTTAGTCTTGGGCGGCTTAGGTTTCCAGGGCTTGGGATCATAGTGGCCCCAGTTAGGATTTTGGGGGTAATTTGGTTGGCGTGGGAAATAGCCAGGATTTGGGGGTTTGGCAGGATATGGTGGAGGATGTCCCGGGTTTTGAGGGTTGACCGGATATGGTGGAGCACGTCCCGGATGTTGAGGGTTGACCGGATATGGAGGAGGATGTCCCGGATGTTGAGGGTTGACCGGATATGGTGGAGGATGTCCTGGGTTTTGAGGGTTGACCGGATATGGTGGAGGATGTCCTGGGTTTTGAGGGTTGACCGGATATGGTGGAGGATGTCCCGGATGTTGAGGGTTGACCGGATATGGAAGAGGATGTCCTGGGTTTTGAGGGTTGACCGGATATGGTGGTGGGTAGGCAGGGTTGTATGGAGGAGGATTACCTGGGTTAACAGGATTATTTGGGGGGTGGGCAGGGTTGTATGGAGGAGGATTACCTGGGTTAACAGGATTATTTGGGGGGTGGGCAGGGTTGTATGGAGGAGGATTACCTGGGTTAACAGGATTATTTGGGGGGTAGGCAGGGTTGTATGGAGGAGGATTACCTGGGTTAACAGGATTATTTGGGGGGTGGGCAGGGTTGTATGGAGGAGGATTACCTGGGTTAACAGGATTATTTGGGGGGTAGGCAGGGTTGTATGGAGGAGGATTACCTGGGTTAACAGGATTATTTGGGGGGTGGGCAGGATTTTGAGGGTTGACAGGATAAGGTGGAGGGTGTCCTGGATTTTGTGGATTGGCAGGATTATGGGGTGGATGTGCAGGATTATGTGGAGGAGGGTTCTCTGGACGGTTTGCATGGCTTGGAGGATTTCTTGCGGGATTTTCAGGCTTTTTTGGGGCTGCAGGCTGGGCAGGTCTGTTCTCAAACTGGATAGGTGGGTTGGGTGCCGGATTTCTGGGTTTCTCTGCAGGTTTGCTAGGATGACGGGAGGGGTGGGAGGGTTTGCTAGGATGACGGGAGGGGTTGCTAGGATGACGGGAGGGGTTACTAGGCCGACTTGGCTTCCATTTATTGCTGCTACTACTCGGTCTACTGCTTCCTTTTTTAGAAATGGAGACAATCTCATCAGTCTGGAGCAAAATGAAGAGAATCACTATTGAGCAGGTCAACAGGAACTTTCCCATTATGACAATTCTGCAAGATAAAATGGGGAAGACATTTAGTTTGAGAAAAAGGCAAGTATGACACAAATTATGCAAATTTGTCAAACAGACGAGAGTGGTGTTTCCCAAAAAAATATTCAAGGTAGACAGCTTGTAGAGTGGGAGGGAGGGAGGGAGGGAGGGAGGGAGGGAGGAAGGACCTACTGAATTCAATACAATTTACTCCCAGATCAGGCAATACAGGGCTGCAACAAGAAAAGAAAGAGAGAAAGAAAAAGAAAGAAAGAAAGAAAGAAAGAAAGAAAGAAAGAAAGAAAGAAAGAAAGAAAGACCTTCCAGACACCAGATATATTTCTAGCTCTTGATACTTCTACTCCATGTAGAAACTATGCCTTGCTAATGCAATGGCAAATTACATACAGTACTGTATATATGCATTTCTTGATTCAAGGTTTTCTTTTTTAAAGGTTATATTTCATCCTGATCTTCAGTAACAAATGCTTCCAGAGTGGCTTGCATACAGTCAATGAATTCATAATCATAGGTTTACAATGTAGAAGACATTTCAAAATGGGGGAAACTTTAGGGAGGGAAGAGAGAAAAAAAGCCACCTCACACACCATCTCCTGGAGATGGCTTTTCAGCAGATTTGGTACAATGGGCCTGCTTCATATCTTGTATCCTTCTACAGTGGACCAATGAGAAAAAAATTAAAAAGGAAGCCATCTGTCTGTCTGTCTGTCTATCATCTATCATCTATCTCGATCTGTCCTTGGACAGCAGTAAGAGGAGACAGGAGTTGGAATTATCCTTTTCACAAAGACTCTCCCCACTATCCTGCATAATTGCGTAAGTTTCTGGGATCATTTCCAAATGCCCCAGAAGTTTGTTCCAGGACATCTAGAGAACGGAGTTCGAGCCTTTATTAAGACTTGCCAAAAAGAGTCTCATTTGCATCCTTAATTTTGTTGGTTGGACACAAAAGCAAGCATTCTTTCTAGCTATATGGCAAGTCCTGGATTCTGTCCCCTTCTTGGGTACTCACATGCACATTTCAAAAGGAAGGGAAAGGAAGAGCAGCAGAGCAGATAGAACCAGATTTGATACAGAACAAATCTCCAAATTTAATACAGAACATTTGACCATAATGGAGGCACCATAGCAGGTGGCGGATCAAAATAGTCTTTATTTCCCATCAGAGTGATTTGTCTCTCACTCACAGAAAACACAACAAATGTGTCAATATTCTTCATGCTACTTTCCCCCCCCCAAAAAAAATTGTGTTTTCCCCACCTTCCCACCACCAATTTTATAATGGATGATATTTGGGGCAATGATCATTTCCATGCAGTGCCAAACTCCATGCCTGAGAGACAATTGTGAAACTGACCAGAAGGGATTATGACATTGACTAGATTAAATTCTCCAAAGTTCTTTAAATTAGAGAATGGACTAAGTACAAATTCTGGTGCAACTATAGGAACAAGGAGAGGCCTTCAGACTCAGTTATCCCCAAAGAATAGATAGGTAACACAAGTTCGTCACCTCTTGGATTTTTATATTTATTCTAATTATGATTGTATTATATGTTATTTTAATTGTTTGATTTTTTGTAAACCGCCCAGAGTCCCCCATGGGGGAGATGGAGCGGTGATATAAATCGAATTATAGATAAATAAATAAATAAATTTTGTAAAGAATTTACAGGGATGAAGAAATGATGGCTTGAACCTGTGCACATTTTCCCACAAAAATAAACCAAACAACCACAACAGCAGATTATGCCAAAAATTAGGTGTTATTGAAGGACTGGTCTTTCTAGCACTTTTTCGTACCTCTCCTGCAGTTACAGTAGATATTGTACTATCCTATTTGTCATGTGCTTTGTGAGCAACAACAGCCTTTGGAAAACTGTTCCCACAATATTTTGCATGCTTCAGTGTAGATCCTGCCACTAAAATTATTTTCTATTTATGTTAAGTGCTTAGGATTAGACAGCTCCTTCAAATACAGGAAGCCTTCAATCAGAGGACCATTGCCTGTAAAAATGGATACCTGCCTTTCTTCTAAGCCAAGAGTGGGGAACCTTTTTTATGCCAAGGGCCATTTTGATATTTATAATATCACTCGAGGGGCGGGGTTTGCAGCCAGGAGCCAGTCGCGCAGAAGGGGGCGGGGTTTGCGGCCGGGAGCCATTCGCACGCACTGGGGGGCTGCCACGCCCGCCGCCATGCCTGCCCACGCCGCGCCCGGTACCGCGGGCCAGGCCAATTGCTTTTGCGGGCCTAATATGTCCTGTGGGCCGGACGTTGCCCACCCCTGTTCTAAGCTTTAATCAACTCTATCTCTTTACTCTTTCACCAACCAGTAGGCTGAACAAATTTTGATGTTTTTTTTTTTTAAAAAAGTACGTTTTAATTTGCTTCTGGTGTTATCCAGAAGGAGGAGGAGGAGGAGGAGGAGGAGGTCTTAATCAACACTTATGAATCTGTGAGCCAACATCAAACATGCTCAGTGATCATGCTAAATCTGAACTCCAGTAGACTTAGAGTTTTGGATCCTGTACAAAATTTATATTCAGCCACAATTGCTTGTTCTCTCTTAACCTGATTCCTACATATTCCTCTGAGCTCTTGAAGGAATCATGGGAGGAAAGTGTAACAGGCTGCTGTGTCAACTTAAGCAGAAGAATCCCACCAGTATTTCTTCTCTATTCTAACATAAAGCCATAATAAGACGTTAAGAGACGTCTAGAGCGCCGCTGGAGAAAGACGAAGACTGAATCTGACCGAACACAATCTAGAGCCGCAGTGAAGGCCTACCTTGTGGCGGTAAGAGCGGCGAAACGTGAATATTTCTCCGCTCTTATTGCGTCCGCAGAATGCTGCCCGAAGGCCCTGTTTAAGATTACAAGATCGCTTTTGGGTCGGGAGCAAGGGGAGACCCATTTACAGGGCCGATCGGAAGAGTTTTCTGAGCATCTGCAGGACAAAATCGCTCAGATTCATTCCAAGTTGGACTCCAAGCGTGAGACAAGATCTGGGGAGATGCCAGAAGCTCGTACTTACCATGTTATCTGGGAGCAGTTTGATCCTGTTGGGCCTGATGAAGTAGACAGGATCCTCCGGACTGTAAACGCCACCACATGCCAACTTGACCCATGTTCCTCCTGGCTGGTAAAATCAGCTAGTGAGGTGACATGTGGCTGGGTCCAGGCGATTATAAATTCGTCCCTGAGTGAGGGGGTGTTCCCGGCTGCCTTTAAGGAGGCGCTGGTGCACCCCCTCCTCAAGAAACCATCCCTGGACCCTACCATCCTGGGCAATTTTCGCCCAGTCTCCCACCTCCCCTTTTTGGGAAAGGTGGTTGAGAAGGTGGTGGCGCTGAAACTCCAGAGGATTCTGGAGGAAACGGATTATCTGGACCCCCTCCAGTCAGGTTTCAGGCCAGGATATGGGACAGAGACCGCATTGGTCGCGCTTATGGATGATCTCTGGCGAAAGTGGGATGGAGGGAGTGCGTCCATCCTTGCTCTCTTAGATCTCTCAGCGGCCTTCGATACCGTCGACCACGGTATACTTTTGGGGCGGCTCGAGGAGTTGGGGGCGGGCAGCGTGGTTTTGCGCTGGTTTGCCTCCTTCCTCCAGGGCCGTTCTCAGTCGGTGTTGATAGGGGAGGAGAGAGCTGACCCGAGACCCCTGACTTGTGGGGTGCCTCAGGGGTCGGTTCTCTCTCCTCTCCTATTCAACATCTACATGAAGCCGCTGGGTGAGATCATCCGTCACCACGGGATGAGGTATCACCAATATGCTGATGATACCCAGTTATACATCTCCATCCCGGGTGAAGTAAGTGATGCGGTCAATGCCTTATCTCAGTGCCTGGAGGCTGTAGGGGTCTGGATGGGGAACAACAGGCTTCAACTGAACCCTGGTAAGACGGAATGGCTGTGGATTGATGGCCCTCCTGGATCTGGGAAGTTGTCATCTTTGGTTCTGGGTGGGGTTGCACTACCCCACTCGGATCCAGTGCGGAATCTGGGGGTCCTCCTGGACTCGCGACTCCTGCTTGAAAAGCAGGTGGCAGTCGTGGCCAGGAGGGCCTTTGCACAGCTTCGAGTTGTGCGCCAGTTACGCCCTTTCCTGGATCAGGAGGCCCTCCGAACAGTCACTCACGCCCTTGTCATCTCCCATATAGACTATTGTAATGCGCTCTACATGGGGCTACCCTTGAAGAGTATCCGGAAGCTTCAGCTGGTGCAGAATGCGGTGACGCGAGCAGTTATGGGTGCCAGGAGATCGGCACATGTGACACCTCTGCTACGCGAGCTGCATTGGGTGCCAGTTTGCTTCCGGGTCCAATTCAAGGTGTTGGTGATTACCTTTAAAGCCCTACATGGCATAGGACCAGGGTACCTGAGGGACCGTCTCGTCCTGATAATGTCGGCCCATCCCACCCGTGCATGCAGAGAGGGCATGCTTCGGACCCCCTCAACAAGAGAATTCCATCTAGCGGGGTCCAGGAGGTGTGCCTTCTCTGCGATAGCGCCCGCCTTATGGAATATCTTGCCCCCAGAGGTGAGACTGCCCCCCTCCCTCCTGGCCTTTCGGAAGGCCCTTAAGACCTGGCTCTGCCACCTGACCTGGGACGACGGAGGTAGTAGTGCCTCCTGGGGTTGGCTCGCCCCGTAGCTCCGTGATCTATCTGCGGGTTTTAATCCATCTTGGATTTTATTGTATTTATTTTTTGTTGTGTTTTTTAGATATTTTTGTATAGTTTTTAAATTGTATTGGTTGTAACCCGCCCAGAGTCCCTTGCATGGGAGATGGGTGGGGAATAAATCTGAAAAATAAATAAAATAAAATAAAAAATACATAGGATACCTGTGTGTGTATGCTCACAGATGGAAATGGTAAATCAAGTGCAACAAATTAGAGAAAATTATTATTTTGCTTAACCTTTACTGTGTTATGGTAAACAGTTTTTTTTGGGGGGGTGGGGGTGTTTGTTTGTTTGTTTACTTTTAAGTCTCTCATCTCAGTGTTTCTTTCCCATTACTACTTCACCAGAAAAATTAACATGGAGGAATGGGAGTTACGTTTTTTTGCTGCACAACTTGCTCAACAGTTGAATTTCTTTCTTCTTCTTTTAAAATGCAAAGTAATGTTCTTTCACTATGGCACATTTATTTTGCAACTTTTGGCCAGGATGTCTTCACCAATAAAACATGTGTGCAAGTGTATTGCAAACATTAAAAAAAATCAAAAACATTATAACGACATGACAATGGTACAACAACGTGCAAAATGAAAGAAAACTAACAGAGAAAGTCTGATCTGCCTTAGAAAAAAACTTAAGCTACTTAGCTATACATTTTTATTAATGTAACTGTAACATTAAGTTCCTGCAGAAATCCCAGAAACCCCACCCCCCCACCCCCTCGGTCCCCGGTTATAAATATCCGAATGGCCCTTGGCAGAAAAAAGGTTCCCCACCCCTGGTGTAAGAAGAGCCAGTTTGGTGTGGTGGTTAAGGCAGCAGGCTAGAAACCAGGAGACTGTGAGATCTAGTCCTGCCTTAGGCACAATGCCAGCTGGATGACCTTGGGCCAGTCACTCCCTCTCAGCCCTAGGAAGGAGGCAATGGCAAACCACTTCTGAAAAACCTTGCCAAGAAAACTCGAAGGACTTGTCCAGGAGGTCTCCGAGAATCAGTCACGATTGAACGGAATTTTTTTTTTAAGTGTAAAAGTTTATAACTTTATACATCCATGAAAATAAATTTTAGGAAATCCTCCAAGCAACCTGACAACATCTTTGTGAACTTCTAGCATCTATAAATTGTTGACCATGAGTCCTACAAAGAAAAGTTGGGGGGAGAATATTAGGGTATTTATTTGTTTTAAAATATATCTCCCGCTCTTCTAACAAAAATGGATACCTAATGACAATTAAAACAAATAAATTTATTTTCATAAGCTGCTAATAGCCTACACTGATATACAAAGATGTGAGTTCTTCATAATAAAATCCAAAGTAATTTTGGGAAGAACTAAGGGGAATCCCTTCCCCCCCCCCATCCTTTTCTAGCATCCAGAAACCTCTTTCCATATTCAGTGGCATGAATGGAATAAAGACATGTACTGAGGTTCATTACTGGCCAAGAGTTCCAAACTTGATTTTTTTAAAAAATATTTCCCAGCACACAGCCAGGAGGGCAAAGAGGGTATGTGCTCTCTCATGAAATCTTTCCATCTGAGTGCCAGACAGTGTTTTAATTCACTATTTCCACCAAAATATTTCACAAGAAGTGAATGGGGCTGGAATTAAGTGATTGGGGCTGGAAAGGTGAATCCTGTCTACAAAAGTCAGCTGGGGCTCATCACGCTATGTTGCTTTCAGGTATTGCTTTAACTAACCATCCATAGGGGGCTACAGCTCAGCCTAGTAACAGTGCATGATTTCTTGACTGGTTTTTCATGTTGTCAGCTGTAGGTTCTTATCAACCCACTCTTCAAATCCCAGTAATTCATTTGAAAGAGATGGGGACCTACCAAGGGGTTGTAAAATTAAATTCCACATAGCATAGTAACACATGGGTGTGGCTAGTGCACTGTAAGGTAGATTCCTCAAAAATATCACGCAAAGGAGGGCTAGGCTTTACCGCCTTACATCATGCACAGTTGGCAGAAACAGAATAATTTAGTAAGATAGTACCGTTACAAATAACACAAGAAGGTGGTACCAACTGGCTCCAAATTTCATCACATCAGAATTAATGGGCAGAGCAACTATGTGCAAGATGGCAAAATCTGCAGTGGATTTTGTCCGAACTATGGATCTATTAAAGGCAACCATCCATTTCATGCCTAATACAGTTGGTGATCATGTCACTGTGCCATGCAAATTGCAGTCATGCAAACTAATACTGCCAACTTTCATTTCATTTCCATCAAGCCAATCAAAACATTGTTCTCCCTTTAAACTACTTACATATAAATGGGGCGGTGGGGGGGGGGGTCTTCCCGCTTTTCCCAACACTTAAAAGCAGCTTGGCAGGCAGGTTTGTAAACACACACATACACACACACAAATCTTAAGAACGGGTTTACATCCCACCCAGAACTACTTTTCATCCTATGATTCTTTTCTTCCTCCATTTCCTTTTCATTTAAAAGGAGTTTAGCTCTATCAAGAAGTCCGTAAGGGCAGCTGCGTTGTGCCCGCAGGAACATCCTGCTTCCCCTCTAGCTATCAAAACAATCTCTGCTTCTCTGTGCAGTAGAACTCCAGTATATAGCAACTGCTAGTCAAGAAAATACGCCAGATTAAAGACCCCCACAACACCTTTTAATAGAAGTGCCTGTTCTGATTGTCTTTAATTGCAGAGCACCGTGGGTAGAAGTTTCAGATGCTTCCACCGCCTCTCGCCTTTCCTCTATTGCATTATGTAATGAAAACACAATGTCCGCTAAGTGAAAAAATTGCCTCCATAATTCACCTAGATCCTGTGAAATCATCTTTGCTCCGCCAGGCGGTTTATCATCTTAAGAGTGTTATAACGTGAACATAAATTTGCTCCTTCCCAGCAAACAAGGGTTCTATTCAGGCAGAGGTGCTTTACCTAAATAGGAAACCTGTGGTTTCGATAACTGGGCTGCTGTGCACGCATTTATGCATTTAATCATTGTGAATCAATGAAAGAAACTTACCCGTGTGTCGACAAATTGAGGGGAGGCTGCTCGGAGGCTCTCTCTTCTCAAAGAGGCTGACCGTGTTCTTTTCCAGCTCTGTAAATCTCCAGTTAGCTAACGGTAGGTGGAGCATGTTCAATGCCTTTTATGGCCTGTTGTTTATATCAGAATCTACGCCATTTGAAAACAGCCTCTGAACCAACCCTGTGTTCTACTGAATGGATTAAGAAATGACACATTCTACAGGGCCGTTCCCAGATAGGGCAGGAAACATTTAACAGTCATGGGCATGTAACCAAATCTTCCAGCCTTGATTCTGAGTTTGACACACAAAGTTGAAGAGAAAGGAGAGTTTTTCATTCACTGCCGAATTGAAAGTGACCATTTCTCAACTGAGGGCAGTTGACCTGTTCTTTTTAGAATCTGACCCTATGCTTAAGGAGAATCTGGAAAGAGGGTTAACAAAAGGAGCTAGTAACCAAAACAATCTATTCAGAGACAGCAGCTAGGATCTACTCAGCAATAGTCAGAAAAGAAGATGAGGTCTCTCTTCTGCAGAATTAGGGTAAGCTCAAATAATTGCTACCGTCTTTATTAGCCTCACCCCAACCAACTCCACCTATGAACCTCAGGGTTAAATGTCCAGCATCCCAATCCAGGTTTGATCTTGAATGTCGAAAGACTAGGAAAGGGCTGCTTTGCTGATTCAAAGAGTAAGAAGCTGATCAATCATCACATTCTTTCCATGACTTGAAGAAAGCAGTATAACTCATTTCTGCAAATCAAGAAAAAGCAGGCTGTTAGAGACTCATGGCCTGCCCATCATGAACTAAAAACCCAGTTTTGTTGTGGCAAGAAATAGCTGTTCACCCAGTTCCTGGGCCATTCCATCCTTCCTTTCTTATAACAGCAGCAAGATGGGCATTGCAAGGCATTGTACACTCAAGAAGAAATGGGAGAGTTTAACTTGGACCTGGATGCCTGTCTGTTGCCACACTGGGCCCCTTCTACAAGTTCAGAAATAGCTGGGCTGATAAAACAACTTAAAGAGTCTCTGGGTAGTAATTAAATTATTATATACAGAACAACATGAAATCACAGCTGCCCGTTCTTTAGCTGGTGTTGGCCTTCATTCACATTAAGTTCTTCCCAAGAACCTAGGATGTCGTAATCTATTGGCATAGTATATGTGTGGATCCAAGCAATGTGGCTTTTTGTAATTGACAGGTGGAAATTTTGTCAATGCGCAGATTTTCTAAGTACCATCCAAGGTTTTTTGGTATGGCACCCAGTGTGCCAATAACACAGGGCTTTCCAAAGCTTTCCCGCCGTTGGTGTGTCGCCGTGGGAAAACCCGGAAGTGCCGCTGTTGCGGCAGCGCGCAAAAACCCGGAAGCACTGCTGCCGCTTTCGGTTTTTGCGCACCGCCGTTGGTGTGTCGCCGCAAGAAAACCCGGAAGCGCCGCCGTTGTGGCAGCGCGCAAAAACCCGGAAGCGCTGCTGCCGCTTTCAGGTTTTGCACACTGCCGTGGCTGCGGCGCTTTCGGATTTTCGCGTGCCGCCGTTGGTGTGTTGCCGCGGGAAAACCCAGGTTCCGGGTTTTGACGCGACACATGTGGGCCCCGCAGGCGACACACTTTTGTGTCACGACACACAGTTTGGAAAGCTCTGCAATAACAACTGAGATTATTATTATTATTATTATTATTATTATTATTATTATTATTATTATTATTAAATCCAGCAAAGCCCCAGGCAATTATTTGATCACATCTGAGGTTATTAGTGGTAATCCAGAATGGTGGACCTTGGTGTCAGTGCTCCTTTTCACTTTCATAGACTGTATTGTACAGGAGTGGGGCTTAGATATTATAGTGCTTACTGTATATATTAAAAAGGCAATCATGATCTACCTGCCACTATCAACTCATAAGTCTTTTAAACATAATTAGCAAACTTTATGCTAAGCTTCTTTATAACAAACTTGCAAATTGGGTTGGGTCAGAATATACCTTAACCAATGAGCAGGCACGTTTTAGAGCCAGGTGCTTGATCATACATAATGTTCTAATTTGACAGCAAATACTAAAAACTGCTTAGCTGGATCTGCACTACTTACTGCCTTTATTTATTTTCGGTTGGCATTTGATTCTGTAACTATTCCCAAATTTAGGAGAGCATTAACCTTAGCTCATTTAATGCACTAGCTGTTCTTGGAAAGTTTAGGAAAATCCTCTATTCTTCAACACTTTATCCTTGTGGTGAAGGTACGGTGGGAGATACAACACACGTATTACTTTATTGTTCATTCTATAAACATGCACTGTTACATTTTATAATCCCTTTATTAATTACATTTCCAGGTTGTACAGATTTATTTTAGGTACAATTGTTGTTAGCTGACTAATATGATTCAGTTACTTTGAATGTGATCAAAGTTTGTTTTATTGTCTGTAAAATTTGTCACCATCAATTACATTGAACATTTGGACATGGTTGTTTATTTTATTATTGTTTTATTTTTTCCAATTTTATTTTACAGTATTTTACATAAGCAGTGCTCTGTTGGATCGGACCCCTGGCCCATTTAGTCTAGCAGGCTGTTCTTACAGTGGCCAACCAACTGCACAAGGAAGCCCATGAGTCTCCCAGCAGATGGCCTTCAGAGACAGTCACACATCCATCAAGAGCCAGTTCGGTCTGGTGGTGAAGGCACCAGGCTAGAAACCGGGAGACCGTGAGTTCTAGTCCCGCCTTAGGTATGAAAGAGCCACTCTCTGAGCCAGGTTGGCTTAGGGGTGGGCTGAGTTCCTCTGAACAAAACACACATATTGGGAAAATTGAAAAACTATGTAGAAAGGGCCTCATTTTAAACAGCACGCTGGAGATTGTGGATTGCCTGAATGTAAGTAACATTCGCTCATGCGTTCTGCCTCCTGTACATCAATCAGCTGCTATTCGCAGCATTAAAAAAAGGTAAAGGTCCCCCCCCGCACATTTGTGCAGTTGTGTCCAACTCTAGGGGCCGGTGCTCATCTCCGTTTGTTAGCCGAAGAGCCAGCGTTGTCCGAAGACGCTTCCACGGTCATGTGGCCGGCATGAGGCACGCGGAACGCTGTTACCTACCCACCGAAGTGGTACCTATTAATCTACTTGCATTTGCATGCTTTCGAATTGCTAGGTTGGCAAGAGCTGGGGCGAGTGCGGGAGCTCACTCCGCCACGCGGGACTAGGGATTCGACCCTCCGAACTTGCGACAAGCCTGGCGTATTACCCGCTGAGCCACCATGCCCTGTTTTCGCAGCATAGTAGCTGACTTAAAAATAAGATAATTGCTCTTTTTGATCCCCATCACCCTCTGTTTACTCTGTTATTTGATATTTGTAGGGTGACTTGATTAGGCTGTAAGTAGTATTTGTGATTTAAATGCCTCTCTCCCTTAGTTACATGACCACTAGGCACTTGTTCCTCACCCTTCTCCACATGAGTGGTCAGCTGTCTATGATCATTACATTCCTTCTTCCTAAGTGTAGGGGTGAGGTTGCCCATGACTTCCCTGCTGACTGCTTTTATGGCACACTTCGTAGAGGAGATCTGTGCTTTAGCAGTGTTATCGTTTGATTGGTTTTCAATAAGCTTTATGAAGACCTCTTCTGAAGAGTCCGCTTTGGTTTTGACTGTGGACAACAGCTCAAAGATAGAGAGAACAGTCTGCGCTGTCAGCAGGCTTTGCCTGTTTAGAAAGTCAGTGATATTTTCATTCTTTCGGTTTATCAGGCTTGTATTCACACCCTCATCCTGCAAAAGCTGGGCAGCTGCTGAGCAGATTGCAGCAGTTATTCGGAGGGGGGGCATCCTCTTCCATAGAAGAGGAGGGATCTATAAGCTGTTGGCTTTCGATCTCTGCTTGTAAATCCCTCTCTAGAGCATCATATCCATCGGAGGGGTTGGAGGGGATTGGAGTCCGTACAGGAGATGGCTGCCTGCTTGTTAGGTAACTGTTGACTTTCACTGTCTTGTCGGCTTGGAAGTAGCTTGTGTTGCAGAATGTGTCCGGTGTCTCTTCCTTCTTTTTCCCATGATGATTGGTGATGTCCTGGAGTTTTCTCTACTCTTTCTATACATTGAGGGTTCCGATAGAGCAGCACAAGGCTGTCACACTGAAAGCCTGAGTGGAGGGGTAAATGTAGAATAAAATGGGCTGATATTTAAAACAATAGATTAAGGGGGGGGGGGAATGATAAAAAATAATCTTTTGGAGGAGCTCCGTACAGCAGTTGCTGCCTCATCGCCATCTTGGCTCCTCCCCTGCTTTAATACATGGAGCATGAAATGTAGCATTTATATCTAGACATATCACCTTAAGGCATGAGAAAGAGAGAAGTAAAACCCATGCAGTTTATTTATTTGTTCCAATAATAGATGTCTTTTCAGAGACATTTGCAGAATATTAAAGGTGCAGCTTAGCAAGTTACAAGTATTGCAAATATTTATTGTGGGCAGTAGAAGTTTGTGGATATTTATTGTGGGCACTAGAAGTGGCAAATGTTCTATTTATGATTGGCAGCAGACATCAGCTTACAAAGAGAGAGGAAGATGCCATATACTAGGTTAAGTTAAAGCTGAAAAGGCCACCTTGTTTCTCAAAGACAGTAGTACAGGTTAACTTTTACAAGAGATAGCATGGATACATCCCTCCTCAGATTGAATTGCTTGTTGATTTATGGGTTTTGGCATCCATATTTCAATCCCAGGCTGCCTTTCTTCTCCATCCCAGGTCTAAACTCTGACAGATACGGAACACAGCACCCTCCAAAAAGCATATGTTGAATCCTGAATCCATAACAGCTTAAATCACTGGGAAAGGTGAGGAAAAGAAATGTGAGGAAGACTACCACATCTCAGAGCTGATTGTGCCTACCAAGAAGAGGAACAAACACATGTCAGTTGTGAAATCAGCAAGAACAGGTGGAAACTTGCTTGTTTAGAGAAAGACGGGTGTGGCTTGAAGATATTCCTTGGGCTATGTCTGGTGCATATTCACAATCCTATGTTCTCAAGCTATGGTGGTGAGCCCCAGGGGTTTGTGAGCAATTTAGAGGGAGAGTTGCAAAAATATTTGAAATCTGATCAGAGAAAACTTGAGCACTGTTAACATTTATTCTGAGCTTTCCCTGCACAAGCATGCAAAGTTTGAGAACCTCTGTGATATATAGATTAAATTATAAGTATTAAAAGTAGATGACACATTTATTTCAGGCCCAACTCTAATCTCAATGAAATCCTATGGAGTGGTTGCACAAATTCATTTCTCATTTTAGGGGACATCAATGGCACAAAATGTGAGAACTCCTGCACTAACCAATTGAATGCTGGTTTCTACTTTGAATTGCCTATAAAATGCACCTTTAAAGAATTAGGGAAATCCCTCACTATGGATCCAAAGCCTACAAAACATCATAATTAGCCTTCTTCTTCTCTTCTTACATTCCCAAGCAACCACAGAAAGAACTTCATGCATTCATCTGTGAGATGAACTAGAATACACAACACTTGACAATGGAATTAGTGAACAGGCATGTCCCCCACCCCTGGTTTACAAGAGCCATTGTCCTCCAAGCTTTTGCATAATGTTGCAATGTTCCCACCAACCCTAGCCATTATGGTTAGTGATGAGGTAAGCTGGAAGTTATATTCATTAACATCTGGAGGACCACAGGTTCCCCACCTTGATATATAACATGATCCTAAAAGAATTATAGAGTTCTCAAATGAATAGTTTTAATATGCCTCCTTCCTCAGGTCCCATAATCCTATATGTAATATTCTAAACTCTCCACACAGCAGAGACTGTTGTAAATGTGGAAGGAATTAGAATGAGATAACTATTATTTAGCTTTCCCTCTCTTTCCATCCCTCTCTAACATTTTAATTAGCTTTTGTACTACTTGTTTATTAGGACTCAGTGAATTTCACTACTGCTCTCCTCAACCAACCTCTGAAATTAAGAAGTATTTTTGTAGTACTTGCATTTTAACCTAGCATGATTGCTCACTGAATTTTATCAGAGATAAAAGAGATATCCCTATCCAGATTTTATCCAGAGATGTCCAAAAAGCCGGATGTGTTAGAATCAGAACCAACCTATATAACCAGAATGGGATGTTGCCTGTAACCTTGTGCAGTTTCAGTGAAGAACTAGTGTAATTGAAATAGACTGGCAGTCTTCCAGGACTTCCATTATGTTATCAAGTTTACTTTCTATTAAATTAGCAGGGTCAACCTGATTATTATGCAAAATATGATCAGCAGAAGTATGAGCTGCAAGGTGTTAGAGAAGTAAACTGTGTGTTCTGCAGCCTGCTTTGGGCCTAGTAAGTAGCCTATTGCCTTTGATGAGACAAAGGACCACTTTCTTATTGCCAGGACTGAAAATGCAACAGCCACTCCTGTTGGATCCTTGAACAGCAGAGTTACCCACATGACCTTCACTACAAGCAGCAAAGTACTTTGGGCCAGTCCTACAAATTAGATTTGATTGTCCTAAATGAGGATGGTTCATGGTTGAGTCATGGGGAATTTTTCCCTCTCAGTTGGGGGCTCGTCCTTGATTGAGTGGAACACTGGGGTGAGACCCCCACCCCAGTGGTACGTACATTTACACTATCTCCTTGAAGCCAAGAGGGCTTAAGTGGGGTGGGGGTTGTGGTCCCTCTTCCCTTGTGTGTCTCTGGTTCGGTGGGATGCCTCCACCCCTGTTCCTATTGTATCCCTGGATTGTCTGTTTCAGATAGGCCTGGAATTAAGGGCCAAAGTATTCGTTAAAGCAGGGCTTTCCAAAGTTTTCCCACGGCGACACACCAACCGCCGTTGGTGTGTCGCCGCAGGAAAACCCGGAAGTGCCGCCATTGCGGCAGCACGCAAAAACCCGGAAGCGCTGCTGCCACTTTCGGTTTTTGCGCGCCGCCATTGGTGTGTCACCGCGGGAAAACCCGGAAGCGCTGATGATGATCAGCGCTTCCGGGTTGTGTGGCGACACACCAGACTGTGTGTGGCAACACACTTTTGTGTCACGACACACAGTTTGGAAAGCTCTGGGTTAAAGGATAGAGCTCTAGGTAAGGATCGGGTTTTGGGTAAAGGGCTGGTCTGCAGAGTGAATGTGTGGAAGATTCTCTTTTAGGGTTCCCCACGGTGCACCAGGGCTGTGTGTTAACTCTCACTTAGCCGCCCTGCTCTCAGGCAAGGTGAATGCCGGAGTGGAAGTGGACATGCGTGCCCCCACTGGTGTGTGGATGCCTAAGCAGATTTAGTGTCTGGCTGTGAGTGCCTTTTTTTTTTAATCTGTTCAATTGTGTCCGATTCTCGGAGACTGCCTGGACAAGTCCCTGCAATTTTCTTGGCAAGGTTTTTCAGAAGTGGTTTGCCATTGCCTTCTTCCTAGGGCTGAGAGAAAGTGACTTGCCCAAGGTCACCCAGCTGGCTTCGTGCCTAAGACTAGAACTCACAGTCTCCTGGTTTCTAGCCTGGTGCCTTAACCACCACACCAAACTGGGTCTCTCAGTGTGGCCCATGAGCACCATATACCCTTGAACTGGCATTGGCCATGCTAGTTAGTGTGAGAGAAGCAGGAAGGCACCAGATTGAAGAAAGCTTTTTTTTCAATATATTCAGGACATTTTCTAAACAAGCAGCAATACTGCAAGAGGGACTTAGAGCTATATTCTTTAAACAAAACTCCGTCCACACTGCTTAGATCAGAGCTTTCCAAACTGTGTGTCGGACACGTGGGCTGCAGTGTCTGGGTGTGTGGTGGCTGCTGCTGCCTCCGAGCCCTGCCAGGATTCCACACAGGTCCTAGTGCCTGCCTTGTGCCTGGCTGTAAGAGTGTGTCGCAAAATGATGCCCTGCTGTAAGAGTGTGTCGCAAAATGATGCATGTTTAAAAAGTGTGTCACCAACATAAAAAGTTTGGAAAGCTCTGGCTTAGATGGATTTGTTAAGGTGACTAGAATAACAAGATCTTGTTCATATTTGGCATTTGTAATCTTTGCTTCATTTGTCTCCCCCAGCCCATTGTCTCTTTTTCTCTTTGAAGTCAGACTGCAAATAAATCAGGGGTGTGGTTTGTTTCATTTATTCTGCAAACTGCCATATATATCAGCAGTGGTACAAGATCCCTCTAATGCCAAACCTGGATAATCAAGTTTAGAAACAAAACTGGGCCTCCACCCAATACAGTATAGATTTCTTCATCCTAGGAATATTCCACAGTGTGTGTGTGTGTGTGTGTTTGCTGATACATTCAAAAGAAAAAAAAGTTAATTCCCACCACTCCCAAAGAAAGAAAGAAAGTCCCTACAAACTCCTGACTATGTGGGGAATTGATTTGCATGAACCTTATCCAAGGCAAAGAGTAAGAATTAAATTATTCAAGATATAATGATTCTGAGTATTCTGATTTAATCTGTAAGACCTACAGCAATAATGTGCTTTTATTTCATTTGATTGGGGTCAGTTTCCCTGTCCGGCTCCTTCTGAAAGCTGAGCATCCTCAAATCCGGCTCATTTCCCTAAAAGTAGGTGGGGCACGTTTGGTGTAAACAACAGCCAGTTGTTTATGTCTGCAAATTTACCATTAAAGGTCTCTGAACCAGACCACGTTCTACTAACTGGATTAGGAAATGAGATGGATTGAGTGCTGAGAAAAAGCACAAAACTTTTGCCTCTGGCCCCCGTTTCTAAAGATGTAAGTGAGTAAGATTGTTTCAAGTTTGGTACATGAACACCCATTTTGATTCTGGGAAGTCAAAAGCTGTTTTCAGTCAGGGAGCATTGCATAGAACACTACCTACTGCAGAATGATTTTCCAGCTATTAGTAAATTGATTCCCCACCCCATCCCAGTGGCAAGAACAACACAATCTTCACAATCAGATCAAACCCTCAACAAATTCCAGGCACCATGGTTCCAAAACCATATTTGCCCAGACACTATTTGCATTGGTTGTCCTGGAGAATATCCTCTCCATGAGTCAACCAGACCTTTTTTTTTTTGTATCATATTTCCAATTTAATAGAAAAGAAATTGCTTTCAGATTACTTTGTTTCCAAAGAAGAAGAACACGACGGTGAAATTCTCATGGCTAACGTTCATGATGTGGTTATGATGTGGTTACAAGGTGAAGGGGAGTTTTTGTGATGGTCCTGATCATTCCTAACCGCCCTGCAGGCATGCCAGCCTACTACTACCCCCCATAACTATGCTGGCAGGATGTTCCATCCTGACAATTTTCCTTGTCAAGCTAAAAGCCCCCAACCCAAATTAACTTCCCCAGAGAAACTAAAACTGTCAGCTTAGCCATAAAATACTTAAACGGCCAGGGAATGATGATAAGCTAGGAAAAGATACTGGGAGGTGAGCAAAGCTCTGGGAAAGCTAAAGAAAGTTCCTTCTTCCGAGAATTGAGAGAGATCTTGATGATCAGGCCACCCTCAGTCATCTCATTCACACTCTTTTGGAGAGGTGGAAAGACACCTAATAATCGGGGGGGGGGGGAGATGAAAAGAACAACAAATGCCCCCTCTTTTCTGAATCAGATGAAAGGGTAACTGGAACGCACTGGGGCAAATCAGTTTCCAGAATGGTGAATTTGGCCCTTGAAGGAGATTGGGTAGTCTCTGAAAAGCCTGATCATAATCTCTCCAGCATCCTGCAACTTCCATGGCTAACCCTGATTCAGGACAATGTCCCAAGGAAATATATCCTGAAGGAGTGAGGTCTTGTTCAGATCAGGAAACCCAGATAGGGATGTTGTATACCACTTTGCAATGTCATCATGTGATGTGAAGATCCATTGTGTGCCATCTCTGTAAACAGGGGTGGCTTCTTGTTCAGTTCAGTTGGTTCTCTCTCTCACACACACACTCTAATGTTTGGAATAATTTTCCCCCAACATTTAAAAAATGTGCTTTTAGGTTCATTCTGCTTCCCCATTGGCCAGCCCTGATGCTTACATTCATTGTTCCATTTTTGCCCAGACCAAATTCTCAAGACAGCATTCAAGGTTCTTCTGCACTACTTAATAAGGCCCAGAGGTGACTGTTTCCACTTATTTCTCCTCCATCATCTGCTCCAAACATGGAGCTAAGTTACACGCAGAACGGAAGTGGTTGGCACAGAAATACTACACTGGATTACAGTATGGAGAAGAGGAACATTGACTTCCTGTTGAAGCCTGCACTGCCAATATCAAAAGTCAATCTCAGCAAAGTCAGATAACTAGAATTGCCAATCCTTTCGTTATATAGCTATTCGCATAACATGAACTAGAATTCTGCATGATGTAATTTACTTTTAAGCTAATGCAATTCCACTGAAGAACCAGTATAATAGCAAGGGGCTTAAATTATGTCATGTTATGTTTATGTTCAATGTATTTCTATTAAGTAAGATTGGCTTTATTGTGGCTTGTTTCCTTGACTGCAAAATATCCTCATTTTCACCTACAAACTAATTTGAAATGGTAGAATGTCAGTAAAAGTACTAAAAGATTAAGAGTGAATTATAGCTACAAATCACTCAGACTCACACCCTTAACAGATTTTAAATTTTGCATTTAAGATATGCATGAACAAGAAATCTTGATCGTTGCCATGGTCACCTTGAAGCCCACCAGATGTGTCAGAGTAGAACTTTCAATGCCCCAAGACAACATGACTGCTGGGGGAAGGGGGGTTGCCTAATTGGCAAACCTACTTTTCCCTTATAGAGATCTGAACCTTCCTTAGAGAATCAAGATGCTTTCAAAGCATGAAACTCAGGGCAGCATGAGGAAAAGGATATATAGCAAAATGATCAAAAGCACAGGACTAGCAAATGTTCAAATGAAGATGCTTATTTAAACCCACCATCTCTAAGAGATGTTCCTCCTCCATAATTTCCAGGCTGGAAAGGTAGGTATACTAGTCATAACCCACAGCCCTTTATGTCTCATGCCCTTGATTTCTGTGGGATTGTCTGTTCTGAATACAGTAGAATCTTCCCATCTAGTACATTATAAATGAGAGGGTCTGGTTCCACCTCCTGATTCCATCTCTCAGAGTCTCTTTTTCCAAGCAACTTTGCATCACATAAACTAAGATGTGCATAAACTATCTGCAGTCAGTTCAAATTCTCTCTTTCTTTCTCCTTTCAATCTGAGGAACAGAACACAAATAACAGTTATGGACATGATTTGAACTTGACCGTGTAACATCCTCATCTTCATCCCAGCAAAGCAACAACACTAATCATCATAGAATAAGTTATTGAGGCAACTGCATCGGAGATCTATTTGGGGTTTGCAGCCCCAGTTATTTGTCCAGATATCTAATGCTAGGCAGGTACTGGAGCATATTCAGTGTGATATTCAGTGGAGCATATTCAGTGTCAAATATTACCTATTGCTTACTTTGGAAAATAACGAGAGCAGCCTTTGAAACAGACTATAATTCTACTAAATTGATTCCCAGACTTCTGAGAAAAAGCAGATGTTTTTTGCACTGACAATGTTGCCTAGCCTGGCAATGAAATGTCTGCAAGAAAACAACAAGGCTCAGAGAGCACCAAGGACTCCACAAAAAGCAGATGTCTCAGTAGCCTCTAACGAAACCTACAATTTCAATATTAGCTTCTAAGGATAAAATTGAATACGATACGCTTAAAAAAGATTATTTTTAGTGCAATGAATGTCAACCTGGTCTAATCCTGGGAGGATTAATGTAGTTTAAATGATGCACTGAATCTTGCATGCTGTAAACAGATTCACCAGTTATCAGTAAATGTATTTGTTTTTCTTCCTTCTGTTGGCATTTTTTAAATGCAAACATAGGTTTAGTTTCTGGATCACCAGGAAGTGGTGGGCCTCCAACAATCTTCAGCTGCCATTTCTCCAAAACCATATATGATCTGCTTCTTTGCAAGGGACAAACATCCTTTCTATAAATGTAAGAGAAAATAATAGTTTGGTACCGAAATGTCCATCTGCATCTTTTTTCTACTGCTGTAATTCAGTCTGGTAGAAGAAAAAAATGGTTTCAGTTTTATTCTGTTTTGTTTTCAGAGGAAAAAGTTTCCATGGCAACAGACATCTGCTTGCTGAAGTTACAAGGTTAATGAGAGACATGTCTGAGTGTCCCATTTTTTTCCATCATCATGGCTTGTTACTATAGCTGTTACAATAAAAGTATCCTGATCTACAAGGCATTGATTTCTTAGTCTGGTCTTCCTTGTTGGGCTGACATAATATTGTATCAATCGGACTTTGCTAGAATTCTATTCAGAGGCACACACAGTTCACATAAAAGTCCTTTGAGCACTCCCAAGTGATGATCATGTACTGCTAGTTTTAAAGCTAACTGTAAGGGATGTACTTCATTCTACCTTCTCTCTTCGCAAGCCAAATCATCACTGAAAGCACAGCTTCTGCCTGGAGCCTGAGGAGGGCTGGTGCTTTTATTTTATTTTTTTTTCCACTGTGTGGGAACGACTCTATTGAAGAAGTTCAACTAAGAAATGCATCGAGAAGAGTGACCACAGAGTTCAGAGATGGCAGATCCTCCGAGATATATGATTGGCCATACTTGGCATTTAAAGTACCCCTCCTGCCATTATATATTTCAAGAGAGATAGATTTGCAAGCATACAGAGAGACTTGCCTTTCAAAAGAACGCACCTTCAAAGAAGTCCACCAGGAATAATTCCTACTGAGGGGTAAGTCACTCCCGTGATTACTCAGTCTTTGCAGTGCTTTAGCAGCTTTGTAGCAGCTTTCCTCTCTGGATATGTTGGACTACAGTTCTCTTCATCCCCAGATAGCATGAATAAAGCTATCCGTTCTGGCTGGAGGATGTGGGCAACTTAGGGGCTTCCTGAGATGATGGTGCTAAAGGATTTGTTAGACCTTGTAGGAACCTTGCCAGAAACAAAGTTAAATATAATTATCCTGAGAATCCAATGAATGCTTATAAAGACTCTCTCCCAGGGAGCCAATAAGCTTTTTGAGGCAATCAAGCTCCTCATCGTCTATCTGAAGCTTCTCAAAGAAAAGAATAACTGTATTCTGCAGTAAAAAGTGTATATTTGTATAAGGTTCCCAACGTACCTCCGAGGCGAGTTTCCAAATGTGGCTGTAGAGAGCCTTCTTCTAACTCATCCGGAGGGAGAGCTCATGCAGAGTCTGTTAGAATTGTGGATCTTATATCTGCAGGTTATCCAGAAGGAGTCCAGCACAGCAAATCTATTCGAGGATATCCACAAGTGGCTTCAGTTCTTTGCTTGTTAGATAAGAATCCATTTTTAGCTGTTTCGCTTTGCTGGGTCTGCCAGCTTGTTCCAGGAAAGGACACGGTCTCTTTTTTAGAGCCCATTCTTCAGGTTGTAATGCTTCTAACCTTGAGATGAATTTTAAGCAACCAATTAAAGGGCTAAAGGGTAAAAAATGAATGTCCAATCGAAAAAGATAAAAGTATACGAAATAATGAAACTAAATATGCTGGTGTAGCTTTTCATGGCCGGTATCCTTTGGGCAGTGCTGGGCTTCAGGGTTTAGTGACCATGGTCTAGACAACAGATTCCCTGACGTTTTGCTGACAACTGTGGCTGGCATCTTCAGATGCAGGCACAATTTATTAAGTTTCATCAAAAGCGGGACAATCTAAAAACTACAATTGCACATTGACACACTGGGTTCCATTATGGCTAAGCTATAAAGTGGTTTTATTTGGTCTTAGCTGGGTAGTGCAGGAGAGGGGTGAAACCATTCTGCCTATCACCTACCTGGAGGTGCACCTCAAATGAAAACAGAGTTCCTGTTGGCTCATGTCTAGTACTGTTTCTTTGCACGCCAAAGGAAGTTTCCTTTTCCTTGGCAGACAGAACAAGAATTAAACTCCTTGTTGAATCCTTACAGATGCAATGGTTTCCAAACTTCTTCAGTACTGCTACTCATTTTTTTTTAATCCATTCAATCATGTCCGATTCTCAGAGACTGCCTGGACAAGTCCCTGCAGTTTTCTTGGCAAGTTTTTTCAGAAGTGGTTTGCCATTGCCTCCTTCCTAGGGCTGAGAGAGAGGGACTGGCCCAAGGTCTCCCAGCTGGCTTTGTGCCTAAGGCAGGACTAGAACTCACAGTCTCCCGGTTTCTAGCCTGGTGCCTTAACCACTGCACCAAACTGGCTCTCATTGCTACTCATGCAGTATCTTAATATCAGATCAAATCTGGCTCTTGAAAATCTTCTACTGTATCCATATCCATATCCAAAGTGAAGTGAGCATTTCTCTTTTCTTTTTTCAAAGACTTCACAATGTGGAAAAATCTGCTGGTCACTGTCCTCCTGGCAGTCCTGTGCAGCAATGTTGTCCTCTGCCGGAGGAGGAGCAGCACAAACAGAAGATGGGTCAAGAAGAGGCACTCCGAAAGTTCCACCCAAAGTCCCACCACCCTGGGAAATCTTTGCTATGGCAGTGCAATGATTGACAACATGACACTGGAGGCAAATGACACCATCTTCTACAAGGATAATGCAAAGGAGTTTCCCAACGGACTTTTCTACCCCAATTGTTCTTTGCCCCTCCAGCCTAATGTGAGCAGAGAAACTCGAACTGAAGAATGTGTAGACTTCATAATCACTGCAAGCAACTTGAGCCTGCCTAACAGGAAGAATGCAAGTGACCCCAGCAAAAGGGTAACGTGGCTCGTGATCAACCACTTGTGTGCCAACGAATTGTGCAGCCTGCCATGCCCGGTGTCTTCGAATGTTAGCAGTGCCCATTATTTCATTCAGATTCTAATGACAAGCCTTGTGGGTTACTACATTCTTAGCACACAATAGAGGTACGGGGGAAAGTCCTCCTATGAAAACCAGGGAGGAGATCTGCAAGTAGCAAAGCCCCCACCCTCATGCTTGAATTTTTGCTGATAGGCAAACAATTAGTCAATTACCTGCATGCATTTCCAATCTTTGCTCAACCATCAGCTTCCCCATTCTGCTCCCCAGGTTTGAGAAAAACCGGTGGTGTGCTATAATTGCTCAATGATGTAAGTGTGTAAATGATATAGATAACTCTGTGGTTTAACTGAGGTCAGATCAAGGTTATCTTTAGCCAGCCTTTGATCATCGACAATCAAGGTCAATCTGGAGTAACATTTGAAATATTTCTATTTCTAGGTGCATTTGAAGCTGTTAATCATGTTTTATTATATTGCAAATTTATTCTGATACATATTTGGAGTTGATAATCCCATGTTCAAATAAATTCCCCAGTCATGTCAACCACTTCTATTTTTAGATCTTATACTTTATTTACAGCTATGTGCAGTTCTATTATCCTAAGTATAGCCAAATTTTGCTATGTCATGTGTAAAAAACATAGCCAACTTATAGATATGTCTAGTTAGTCTACAATTAATATTTGCCATATATATGACCAATGAGCATGGAAGCGTCTTCGAACACTGGCTCTTCGGCTAACAAACGGAGATGAGCACCGGCCCCTAGAGTCGGATACGACTGCACAAATGTGCGGGGGGAACCTTTACCTTTTTACAATGAGCAGCACATAATGACTAGTACATAGTACACTGTAATAGTACAGTGAAGGGCCCTTATGTTAACATCAATGGATTGAAATATTTTTCTCGGCTGCTGTATGTATTTAATTTTTAGCATTGTGAGTATAATTAAGTTTTTAATTGATTTTTATTTTTATTTTATTTTTTATTTATCAAATTTTGTCACTGCCCATCTCCCCCAAAAGAGGGACTCTGGGTGGTTTACAATAAAGCTAAAAAAATGAAAATACAATAAAAACAAGACATATTGCATAAAATATAAGTATATTCTCTTTCGATTGATATAAGTATAAAGTATAAATTGGCATCCAATCCAATTTTATGATTGTTCACCACCCAGAGTCACTTGTTTGAGATGGGCAGCCATGCAAATAAATAAATAAATAAACTGGATAATATAAATTTGTGAGTTGGAGTCCACACATCTAACAGTTGCTGCGATTGAGAAACACTGCTCTAGAGACATCTTGTATGATGGAAGAGGCAGCAGATTTTTTTTAAAAAATCTCCAAATACAATTGCATGTACAGTAGAAATGCATTGGGAATACAAAGGTAAGTTTTGTATTGTAATACTTCGGCAAGCATTACTAAATATTGTATTACATTACAATACAATACTCCATATTACAAAGTATTGTATTGTAATACTTTGCCAAGTAATCATGTTTTTCCCTATATCTTTATTTATTGCTTTTCAAAATAATGACAGAAAAAGGAAAAAAACCAAAAAAAATACACAAAGATACATATGTTGTTAAAAAAATACATAACAAGTGCTTAAAAAATAAGAAAAATATCAGAAAGTAAAATAAAAATATAAAATATGTGTCATTACAAGAATAAACAATTACAATTCTATCTATCTATCTATCTATCTATCTATCTATCTATCTATCTAATGCAAATAAAATGCAAGTGTGTATATTTATTTATTTATTTATTTCCAATACAATTATATAACCAACATGCTTTTCTCTAAACAACTATATTTTGTAAAAATGAATCCCATATTTCATTATACTTATCCATACAAAGTCTATGTCTATAGGCAATCCTCTCATAGGTGGCAAGTGCAATCAGGTCTTCAATCCATTGAGTAAATGGGGCCATACATTTATCTTTCCAATGTTGCAATATCAGTCTTTTGGCCATAGTAGGGGCACGGAGAATCCATTTACGTTGTCCTCCTGTCAAATTCCATGTACTAGATATGTAATTCAGAAGAATATTGCCCTCTGAAAATTTTAGCTTTTGTCGCAGTCATATTTATATGATCCACTACTTTCTCCCCAAACTTAGTAAGTATAGCACATTGTAAGAACATATGTTTTAAAGAAGCACTGTCCTTATTACATCTCCAACAGCGTGTTGTCTTAGAGGGGTGGGGAACCTTTTTTCTGCCAAGGGCCATTTGGATATTTATAACCAGGGACCAGGGGGGTGGGGGGCGGGGTTTCTGGGATTTCCGCAGACCAGGGGCCGGAGTTTGCGGGTGGGAGCCAATCACAAGCACTGGGGGTGGGGTTTGCGGGTGGGAGCCAATCGCGTGGAAGGGGCGGGGTTTGCAGGCAGGAGCCCCGCGGGCCTTAGGTGGGAGCCCCGTGGGCCTTATACGGCCCGCGGGCCTGACGTTGCCCACCCCGACTTAGACAATCCTTTTCTATACAAACATAATGGAGTCCAATACATTCTAAATATTATTTTTTGTTGTATAAGTCGTAGTTTAAGGTCCATTGACATGCTTGCTATAGAAGTTAAAAAGCTCTCCCAGTGTCTAGCAATATAGGAACCTCTAATTCTTTATTCCATTCATGCCTTAGCATCTGCATATCAAATTGATTTATTGATAACAAATATCTATAAAAACTAATCATAGGTTTTTTAGTCGTAAAGGATTTAACAAGTTGTTCTAGTATCTCAGGTGTCTCAGAAGCTGAAAATGCTGCTGGTCCAAACAATGCTGTTAATAAATGTTATAATTTTTTTCCCCTATATCTTAAATGCTGAGAGATTGGGAAGACTCAAAAGTTCTTCATCTGATCCCGAGCTGGCCGATTTGGGAGGTGGAAGAAAGATGAATCCTGAAGGCAACCTGCTCAGGTTTTTAAAGAAAACTATAGACTTCTGTCTCCCTTCTCAATCATGTTCTCTTTTCACTGGCCTTAACTTTTGCATCTTTAAAATGGAAGGCTTCCTTTCTTCCTTTTGCTTTGTCCTTCCCCAGTGCCTGGGGACTTCATGGACATATTTCCATAGTTTTCTTGTCAACAGAACCAGAGGTGACTTGCCATTGCATTATGCCAGGGTATTCTTTCAAGTTCTCAGGCCAGCCTACAGCTCTGGGCTCCCCTATCCAAATCCTAACCAGGTCTTACCCTGCTGTTGGAGATCAACCAAGATTGATCTTAATCTTTTGGATACAAAATGTTGTAGTACCCATATAGGGCCATGAGCTGGTTTAAGTATCATGGCCAAATGAGGCACGAACAAACTGCCATGACTACAAACCAAACTTTGCTCTCAAATCCAAAGGGGAAACTGAATTCAGACCATGATTCCCAACTTGTAGACCCCAACACTTGACTAACATGGTCAGGTTATGATCAGGGTTGTTGTTTTTTTGGCTCAGTATGTTGTGCAAATCCAGTTTATTGTGGTGCAGTCATTAAATCATGGTTATAGCAAACCCTGACTTAGTGCAATGTATGACCTCAGCATCCAATAAATGTCAGCTACATTCAGGGAGAAGAGTAGTCATCATGGACTATGATTTGGCCATGTAAAAGAAACATCCATTTTAAACCTCTCCCATCTCCTACAACTGTGCATAAATGGATCTGTTATTTCCAGATGCCTTGCTAATATTTGCCTGGAACCTTTTCATATCAATAATGGAAAGTCTAATTCTTCATTTTCCATCCACCAGAGCAGAGTGACCCTAGTGCATACAAATGTACAAATTAATCTTATGTTTCTGATCAGCGTCTTCACTGGCCAGAACTTTCCTTCCCATTAACTGAGCCATTATCTCTTAAGGAAACAGTGGAATAGCATCCATTAGATGGACCACAAAGAAGATGAGCAAACACTTTGATTCTTTTGGCAGGGGGCCCCATCTTCCACCAAGGTTCTCCCCACCCCCGGCTCCCATTCACTGTATTTGAGAAGCAGTGGTCTGATAGTGATGTTGTGGGGCATTTTTAAAATAAAATTGAATGTAAAACCTGATCTCAACAATTTGAAAGCAGTAATTATCAGTTAGAAAAAGAACACGGTTAGAAAAGAATCCCTCCTTCCAGCACTTAACTAAGGAAGTTCTCTGTTGTTTCTCATTCAGAAGTCCATGTGCCATTGGTGATCCACAGAAGTGATCTAGCTGGCACATGATTCCTCTCCCAAGATGGGAGAGCAGAGAAGGGGGACAGAAACAACAGCCTCCAGGTGGGTCCTCTGAGGCAAAGGACCACCTATTCAACAGAGTGAGAATGCTCAGGGAGATTTGGGCTTAAGAACTAAACTAACATCTTGCACTAGTTAAAATTAACTTGTTATTTGGTCACATAGTGGGGGAGATGGTTAAGTTAGGATTTAGGGATAGACAGTGGCAAACACTGCATCAGTTCCAGATTAAAGAAATATTGCTAATAGTATGATTGCAATTTTTAATGCTTTTAAGACTTGTTATAACTGATACATATAATAACAGAAGGCCTGGTATCTCTCTCTTCTTCCTGAAAAAACTGAATGGTTTGGTTCTGTGATTGGTTTGACTTCAGATGCAAAAAGTTTAAGAGCACTGATCTAAGGTTGTTTGCACATTATGCTATGTGCTAGTAATATAGTTTCCACATTATGCTTAGCTATGATTTAATTGTGATTTAATGAATAGGCTGTTAACACATTGTTAACAAACCGTAATTTTCAAATCATAATGGATTGGGTTCACACCACATAGTAGCCGAAGAAAGAAAGTAAAAAAAATGGTGTTAATACATTGTGTGAATCCAAACACAGACAACTGAGCTTGGGACTCTGAGAGCATTTTAATATGCACAATGATTTCTTACGCATCTGATGTGAGAAAATGGATTTTGTTCTCTGTTGGAATGTTCAATCTGTGTCTCTATCTTTGCTCAACTTGTATATATGCAAATTAAAGCCAATATATGCAAATTAAAGCCAATATAAAGCCCAGAGTCCCTTGCATGGGAGATGGGCGGGGAATAAATTAAATAAATAAATAAAAATAAAAAATAAATATTACAAATGCCACTCAGTCTCCAGTGCCCTCTTTCTAAGAAAAAGGAAAACAAATCTGGATAGGAATTCATACCCTGGAATTTCTCATCCTCTGGAGAAGTGGGTTGAGTGTGAAGTCAAGTCTCCAAACTGTGCTTAACTCCATGCATCATAGACAAGTCCATGATGTATTCTTGGCTTGCTGCTACCTTCTTCTGCAATGGTTTTTGACTTTCCAGTCTAGCCTACACATTCGGGGATTCCTTGGTGATCTCCCATCTGAATATTCACCACATCGGAATCTTAGCGTTATGAGATTAGCCAAGTCTGGCTAGGTGCAGCCATCCAACTGGAGAGATGCTCCATAACATCCTTAAAAGGGTCTAACTCAGAGCTTTCCAAACTTTTCATGTTGGTGACATACTTTTTAGACATGCATCATTTTGCGACACACTCTTACAGCAGGGCACAAGGCAGGCACTAGGACCTGCGCAGAATCACAGCAGGTTTGGAGGCAGCAAGGCACAAGGCAGGCACTAGGAACTGCATGGAATCCTGGCAGGGCTCGGAGGCAGCAGCAGCCGCGACACACCCAGACACTGCAGCCAACACACTAACGTGTCCCGACACACAGTTTGGAAAGCTCTGGTCTAACTGATCAACTAGAACATATCTTTGATCTCAGATTTGATAAACACTTTGCAAAGAAGAACAGGAGACAGCTTGACACTTGTCAGTTGTGAGAGAAATCAATGCTGAATAATATGGGGCCATGAGGGTTTATCTAGGATGCATAAGAAATCTCCTAGGTCCAAAACAAAAGCAACACACATACACACACAATTCCTTTTTTCCAAACACATCAATACTTTTTAGATAAATGATTCCATTAGTAAGGATGTTTGGCAGTCAACACTTAATTAGAAATTAGAATAGTGCCTCTCTGACATCAGTCCAAACTGGGTCACTTCCATTTCCAAAGAGTGGTTAGAATACATCAGGATTCCAGGCCCTCACAATAGAGATTTTGAAGAGAAAGAAAGCCACACTAAATGTATTAGACCGATTCAGATTGTAAGGAATGTGCAACTCTCTGAATACTGCTTTTAGAAAGGATTGCACAGGTAAAAGATTCCTCGGGCTTCCCCTTTCGAAGGCTCAACACAAAAAAGAAAAGGAATTGGGATAAAGAGGGGAAAATACTCAAGCACTAAGTAAAGATAAAGTTTTATTCAAGTTGAACTCAACTCTAGGTGGCCTCATGAAGAAGTCCATGTTGTAGCAAAGTGGTTTGCCATTAGCTTCTTCCCATACATTTTTTTTCACCTTCCCAGAACTAACCCAACGTGGCCCTGCTTAGCTCCTGAGCTCAGATACAGATGACCAGATGCTACCACCTACCAAAATCAGCCACAAACCATTAATTTAATATTTGGTTAGCTCCTAAGAAGAAAAGTGCCATCTCAGCAATAGCTGCAACAAACCTAAATGGCAGAGTGGCTTTCCAGATGTTGCTGAATTAGAGCTCCCCTCCTCCCTCACCATTGGCTGCACTAGCTGAAGCTGCAGAAGCTGTAAGGCAGGTTCTCAGTTGCTTTATGCAATGTCGGTAGGGCCATCTAGTGGTCAACAGATTGTTGCCATCCACATCTGGTAGCCTTATTCTGGTTAACCACGGATTGTGAATGAGAGGAGAGGCCACTGTATGTATGTATGTATGTATGTATGTATGTATGTATGTATGTATGTATGTATGTGTGTGTTCTCCTTCGGGTTCAAAGAAGACACACTGTTGTGCCATTCATCTGTAGACACGGAGGTGGCTCTGCAGTCCCAGTCTGGAAGTGCAGAGTCTAGCACAAGGGGGACACTGGAAGTCCATCATTGTAGTAACTGTGGGTGTTATTCTGTGACACAGCTCATACATATATTCATTCATTCATTCATTCATTCATTCATTCATTCATTCATTCATTCATTCATTCGATTTCTATCACCGCCCCATCTCCCCTTTAAGGGGACTCTGGACGATATATGGAGTCCTTGGTGCTCTCTGAGCTTGGTTGTTGGCTTGTAGACATTTTGTTATAGCAAACCACACACTCACGCGCACTGATGATGTTGCCTAGTTGGATAATGAAACGTCTGCAAGCCAACAGCGAAGCTCAGAGAGCACCAAGGACTCCACAGTTCAGCCTTGAGCTACAGTCAGTCTCTTTTATTGGAATAGATGATATATAGATAAACTCGCTCAAATAAAGCCCCAGGTAACTGTTGGGAGGATCACAGTCCCCATAACTCTCTGCAATGATACCACAATAACTATTCACACAGCCGGTTGAGCAAAGGCCAGGCAGCAGATGGCTTTGGCCAACAGGCTTGGCTGAGGTTCACTTTGGTTGGATTGGTGGCGGTGGGGGCGTAGAGGTGGAGGGCTCAGCCCGTTGCCCACACTCAGCTCGCTCGCTCGCTTGCTTACGGTTCAAGGCATCTTGTCCCACTCCCCGCTCCCATAAATGGGTTAATGCAAGGGGCAAGCGAAGAGCGCTTTCTGCCCTCCTCGCTCTTCCTCTCCCACTCGAACCGGGATGACTCACTCCGCTCTTGCTCCGCTGCCGCCCCTGGAAGTGGGGGTGGCGGGAGAAGATGCTGGTGGAGAGAAAGGGCGAGCGAGGCTCCGCCCCCCTTTCCGCCCCGAACCCACCGGACAGGGAGGGGGTGGAGCCCCGGGAGGCGAGCGGGCGAGCGCCGCGTGGCTGCTGCCGCAGGAGGAGCGAAGAATGTGGCCGGTCCCGCGGGCGGGGCTGGCCCTGCTGCTGGAAGTCGGGGTGCGCGCGCTGCTGCTGGGTCTCTTCTTGTGAGTGCCGAGGCGGGGGAGGGCCCCAGTCTGCGGAGGGGTCGCGATGCAGGATCGGAAAAGGGAAGGGGCGTTTCTCTCGCCCTTCTTTGGGACGGTTCCCATTCCCACGCCTTACCGGAATGCCAGTGGGCAGGCTTCCTCTCTCCCTCCCCTGCCCCCACCCCCCGCCGGGCTGCACAGAAGTTGGGTGGCTTTCCGGAAAGCTGGGGCGGCCTTCTCAGCGTTGCCGTTGCTCGCAGTTAGCTTGAGCCGGATTGCCCGTCCTTTGTGGGCTGAAGGCCCTCAGCAAAGGACGCACCTGCAGTCCTGAATGGCTTCTTGCGCTGTGCGTCAGACTGGGCACCCCGCGAGGGATACGTGGACAGCGATAAGAGGGCGGCCTGTGCTTTTAGAGCCTGCAAGCGGGAGCTGATGGGAGGGGCGGCTGGGGCGGCTTCTGGCCAAATGCCTATCAAATGTTAGGGCCCTCCAGTTCCAGAATTCCCAGCCAGCAGCTTGAGAAGGCACTGTATATGTTGCTGGAGGTGGCTGTGGCGCATTGTCATTAACCTCAGGGACATAGGAGCAACGGTTGGATAGGCCAGAGACCTTCAGGGAGAGCCTGGGTTGCAAATGACTGGAAATAAAATCCCAATCTCCATCAAAGAGAGGCACCTCCGTTGCGTTTTCATATATATAGGCATATCCCAAAGTTATCTGGATGGATTAAGGAACTGCAGTACAGAGGGAGAGAAAGGCTGGGGGATGTCCCACCTGGTCATCAGAACTACCATCCTCTCCCTTTTTCTTTGCATGCTGTGTCTTTTGGATTATAAACTTGATTATTATGAACCTTTATTTTTGCCCCAGGGAGGGGGGGTGAGGTTAAAGATACTTAAATAGGGATGATGGGCTGTGCTGTATTGCATGGAATGTTATAGCGCTTATTAGAAAGATACTTTATTACAGCCTAAAGCTAGCCAAATAAATGTTTAAAAATACTCGGGTAAAGTGTGCTATATTCTATCAAATGTACTTAGGATGTGCGTTTGTGTGATTTCATGTAACTGAAACGACAACATGATCCTGTAAGTTGCTGTGGAAAGCAGCTCATAATCCTTGCAGAGCCCAACATCTTCTGATCCTACTTTCTTTAGGTTCACTGAACTTCTGCCCCCCTTCCAACGAGTCATACAGCCTGAAGAAATGTGGCTCTATAAAAACCCCTACATAGAGTCTGACCATGTACCCACCAAGCCCATGTTTGTAAGTGTTTTGTTCATTCTCACTTCAGCTTTTATTTGCATAGGTATTTTTGGTGAGCAGAAATTGGTTTAGATTAAGTCCAGTCCTTTGCTCAGTGCGAGGAATCCAAATTAAAACATCCCATCCAGGTGGCTATTTTGTAGCCCGTTTGAAGACACCCAGAAAAGGGGTGCTCACCAATTTCCCTGTTAATTTCTTCCACTGTGAAACTGCTGTTACTGTTAGAAAGTTGTTCCCCCAACATTCAGGTAGAATCTTCTTTCTTACGGTTAAAAACCTTTATTCCATGCTTTGAATGGGCTGCCATTGTGTGATTCAGAGCATGTAGCTGCACGCTTCCAGATGGCCAAATCTTTGCTGTTTCAGAGGAAGATAGGTGATTTTAACCCCTTCAGATAATTTCTATTTCTAGCACAAAGGTGGACAAGGTTGGGTCAGCCAGAAGCAGCCCTTAAAAAAAATAGCAACAACTCTTTGGAGAGAACAAGGGGCAACTGGGTGGTATAATGGCCTCACCGAAGTAAGGGGAACTAGAATTTCCAGCCACATGTTATGTGTTTTGGGGAGGGGGCATGGAATTATTCTTCCGTGGTTTATTTTTGTTCATCTGGGTGTGTTCAGTCTAAATCAGTGTTTTTCAAACGTGGCAACTTAAAGACGTGTGGACTTCAACTCCCAGAATTCCCCAGCCAGCATGCTGGCTGGGGAATTCTGGGAGTTGAAGTCCACACGTCTTTAAGTTGCCACGTTTGAAAAACACTGGTCCAAATGAAGACTTATGCATGCTGCTTGCTTTTTTTTTTTCTTGGCAGAAATACCCATTTTTCTGAAACCTGCTATTTTAGCATAATCCCCAGCAGGCAACCAGAGGGCCAAGTGCAGCCCTGCTCTGAAAAAGGTTGTACAGCCCTGTTTTAAAGCTTGCCACTTGGAAAACAAAGGATAAACCACCCCCGGTGTCTTTTTCTTCTTTGTGTAGCTTTGTTTTGCTTTCGTGAGGGTACCACTGATTTTAATCCCATCTCGGTTCTCTTGTTCCAGCTCATTTCCTTCCTGTCCCCTTTGGTCTTGATTTTCCTGGCCAAATTCTTCATGAAGGCTGGTAAAGAAGATACCCGGGAAGCGTGCTTAGGTGAGCACAGGTGGTGTTTGCAGAAAGTAGGTGGTGTATTAAATTGCTGAATAGGGCAGCAGGTTCATCGTGCCAAATTAGTCATATCTGCCTCGTAGGGAAGGGATGGGAAGCTTGTTGTGAGCTTAATGTTTGGAAGAAATACTACTATGGGGAAGGCACTGATACAGGTAGTCCTCGATTTATGACCATTCGTTTAACGACCATTTGAAGTTACGATGGCACTGGAAAAAGTGACTTGCGACTGGTCCTCACACGACTGTCACAGCATCTCAAAAAATGTCATAAAATCGGGTGCGGTCATGTGATGTCTCACTTAATGACCGCACCGCTTAGCGATGGAAGTTCCAGTCCCAGTTGTGGTCGTAAGTCAAGGCGTACCTATACAAGCTTTGTATTTTCCCTCATCCTTCCCTTCAATTCCTAGACTGTTAAGAACAACAAATCAAGAATCCATCTGCATATTGCAGTAACAAACCCATGGAGGGTGTTTCAAGCAGCTCATTCGTGGTAACCCCAAATTTAGACTTCCCACCCAAACAAATGTGACCATTGAGACCTATTGAGCTGAATTGCTTTAAAGACATTGTACTTGCATTTCTGTCCCAGCTGTGGCTTTTAGATCCTTCCCCATCATAGGGAACTCATCTGGAATTACCTTCTTTGTTTTTCTGTGGTGCAGCTGTTAGCCTGGCGCTTGCCCTGAATGGCATCTTCACCAATGCTGTGAAGCTGGTCGTGGGCAGGTAAGATGCTTTCCTGGCATTTCTAGAGAAAGAGCTGCCATTCCCCCTCAGGTTGCTGCTAGGCAGGGCTGGTCTTCTGAGAAAGTAGCGTGAGGGGGGCAGAGACGAAGTGGAACAAACCAGATTGCGGTGGGGAAGAGTAACTATGCAATGGTTTATTTATTTAATTTATATGACCGCCCATCTCCCCCAACGATGGGCGTTGAACACCTCCCATGAGATTACATAAGTAACACAAGAACTCTTCCCTTGCATTTGTTTTCAAAGGGGTCATCCAAGGGAGATTGTTGAAAAGTATCATTTATCTCCCCTTTGGCCTCTACATCCCATCTTTGATCAGAAACATTATTATTCACTCTATCACTCCCTAACTTTTCCTTACTGCAATCCAGGCTAAGGTAACAGTGGGATACCTATAGCTATGGAGCTTTCATATCAAGCCCATGAAGTTACCTTCTTCTCTCCCTCCTCTAAACCCTATTTCCACTCTTTTCCTCCACCCTTAAAAAAAAGGGCCAGTGGTAGAGAAAACACTTCCCTTCTTTCACACAGAGGAAGGAATGTAATGGAATTGCCTCCTTCTTCAGGTGGCCAGCAAGCAGTGAGGTTTCCCTCCTTAAAGCTACTTACCCTGACATCCTCCAACCTATTCCAAGTGGAGAGGACAGGAGTATCTGGCCCATGAGGACTGTCCTGCTTTTGTTTTTTGGTATGGGTAGCTATTAATGTCCTAGTTAAGATGTTGGACTTGGAAATCCAGGTGCAAGGCCCTACTCAGCCATGGACCTCGCTGTGATTCTCTCTTATGGTTTATTGTGAAGGATAATATTTGGGGAGAATCTCACCCATACCAGCTCAAGCTCTCACGAGAAGAGATAGAAGATCTCAGAATAGAGAAGTCAGTTGAGTAGGGAGCCATTGGATGTGGAGTGAGGTATCTGCAGGCACCACAATGGAGTCTCCAGCTGTCACAGCAAAGTTGGCGATTCTGTTTGGCTCTTTGCCTCAGCTCTTCTTGTCCAGCTCCCTGGTGTGAAGAAGCCTTAACCTATGCTTCTCTTCCTTCCTCTAGACCTCGTCCTGATTTCTTCTACCGCTGCTTTCCAGATGGACGGGCAACCCATCAGTTCTTGTGCACAGGGGATGCACAAGTAGTGATTGAAGGGCGCAAGAGCTTCCCTAGTGGACATTCCTCCTGTGAGTGCAAATTTGATGGTAGTCATGGATAGGGAGTTCCCCATAGAGAGTTGGCAACAGAATTGTAGCTAGTTGGGACACTTAATTAGTCCTCCTGAGAACCTTTGTTTAGAGGGAACATATTGACCTGGTTCATACATTGTGCTAAGGCATGGTTTGCTTAACCACAGTTCATTGAATGAACCACAATTGGTTGGCTGTACACAGCACATTTAGCCATAAAACCATGCTTTTTAAGTCAGAATGGCTGAGTTTGCAAATATGTAACTTCAAACTAAACATATTGCTTAAGGGTCTTTACCATGATGTATGAACCAGGTCACAATCTAACACGGTATAAGGTCACTTTTTAAAATGTTCCAGTTCAGTTTACAGAATTGACCTAGGAATCCAGAAAAACCCTAGGCAGATATTTAAAGGAAAGGGAGGTTGTAGTAGTTATGAATGTGTTTCTTTCCCCCGAGGCCTCATTCCAATGTTATTAGGTCCTGTGAGATAACCATCCTTAGTAGATTGCCATAGAATCTAGAGCATTGCTCATGTGGTTTGTCTGTTTTCTCTCTGGGCAAATGTTCCATTATGCATATGTGCTCATTGGAGCATCTTATTGTAGGGATGCAACAGCCTCAGTATTTTTTAAAAAATATACCCATTTCTCACTTTATAGTGGTTTGGAAAAGAGACCATTTTCATTGCTTGGATTTGAGTTAATCCTAACTTGTTCATTGGCTGTGCCAGGAAAAAAAACATTGATACATATATTAAAGACATGCCATTTTATCTCTTCAGCTAGATCTGCAGTGTGCTATCACATCATGTCTTTCTAGGCATCCTTGCTTTATTTAAATCAGTGGCTGACAGGGCAATCCAAGTGCTGAAGGCAAGGAAGGAAAGTCTTTCTGAATTCTGTTCAGCTTCTTTCCATGGAAAAGACCATACAGTTGGCATCTTTCAGTGTATGTGTATGGGTTTTTTTAACCAAACCAAAGGTGCTTTACAAGTAAAGGATATAAAACTTTTCCATTTCGGCTGGCTGAGTGGGGAGGGCAAGGCTTTGCTTCTCAGTATGCTTGGTTGGAATTGTATATGCTTTCTCCGCAATACGCTTTTTAAAAACGGGTTTATCGCAGGGATGGGACACACACACACACACACACACACACACACACACACACACACAACCTGTGCTATTGAATTTCAATTCCTGTCAGCTTCAGCCAGCTTGGCCCATGTTAAGAAGTGATGAGAGTTGCAGTCCAACATTGGTAGGGCTACATATGGTTCTCCCCTGCTTTAATTGCAGTAATGTTGAGAAACAACTGAGGATGCAGCCCTGTACTGCCTGATCTGGGAGTAAATTGTATTGAATTCAGTAGGTTTCCTCCCTCCCTCCCTTTTTCTTCTTTCTCTTTTCCTTCCTTCCTTCCTTCCTTCCTTCCTTCCTTCCTTCCTTCCTTCCTTCCTTCCTCCCTCCCTCCCTCCCTCCCTCTCTCTCTTTTTATAGGGTTGTATAAAAAGAATAGAACATTCCCTTCCAAGATTGAATGTGTAACTGGTCTGATACTAACATTGAGACAATCACTCATATTCTTGTTTGCCCAGTTTATCATCCCTGGAGAGTAGAATGATAAACCCTCTTAATTGCAAAATATTTCAGCTGGCACCAACAGAGCAGTGCATTATATCTATTGTGGTCAGAAGCTATTAGACCTAATTGTGATTTACCCACTGTAAAATTTATAATCTGTCATTTCCTCCAATTACTGTACTGAACTCCCATCCTTTTCTTTTTAATTTATTTTAATGTTTTTTGTTTGTTTGGGGGGAGCGGTCCTGTATCGAGTAACTGAAAGGATATGACTTTCTTTTCGGAATAGGAGTGATCTTAAAGGTATTGTCCCTATTCCACACTTTTCTGAGAAAGGTGGCAATTTCTCCCTTGGCTCCCTTGCATTTATAGCGATGGATAGTGGTGGCGGTTTGCACTGTTGGATCTCATAGGGATCTCTTCTGTTTTCCAGTTGCCTTCGCTGGGCTTGCTTTTGGCTCCTTCTACATTGCAGGGAAGCTCCACTGCTTTGCACCTGGTGGTCGTGGCCAGTCCTGGCGCCTCTGTGCCTTCTTGGGGCCCCTCTTCATTGCCATGCTCATTGCCTTGTCCCGCACATGTGATTACAAACATCACTGGCAAGGTGAGGGAAAGGGGGGTGGGGTGGTTTCTCCACTACATGTAAGTCTGTTTCATTGTCCCCATTGGCCAAAAGCCCAAAGAGCAGCACTGCCTGTTTTTTGGCCGAGAGCCACATTTTTGAGTGGCATGACTGCGGGAACATTGCAAGAAACGGTAGACCAAAAAACAAACATTTCTATTTAATTCAAATGGAAAAGGAGCAATAGGGCCATTCTCCAGTTGGGCATCTAATAACTTTCCCTTTCTTGTCATACTATAAACCATTTTTGAACCCCGGAATTTTGGGGGACGTACAAATGGCTTTGGAGTCTTAGATTGTCCAACTCTGCTATAAGGAAAGGAATAGATGGAGTTGAATCCTCCCTCTCTGCCGAAACTCCTGCTAGACTCAGGCCACCCCCTTGGTTGTGATGTTATGGCAAATTTCAGTGCATCCTCCAAATACGCCTCAAATCTTAGTGGCATCAAATTGCTATTTCATGACACTTTGAGGTGGGAGTAGCATGTAAACCCTCAAAGAGGATAAACCAATTTCAAAACCAAATCACCCAGCCTCTTAGTACTGGGAAAAATCCCAGCCAGCTCTGCCTGCTTTGGCATCATTGCCCCTGCGAGAAATTAAGAGCATTGCTTGGCTACCCAAGTATAGTGTGGGTTGATATCCAGATGATGTGTCAGATACTGATCCTTGTATTATCTTCTGTTCCCTTTAAGATGTGCTGGTTGGCTCTGGAATGGGCTTCACCTTTGCATATCTCTGCTATAGACAGCATTATCCTCCACTGACGGACCCCAAATGCCATCAACCACTGCAGCACGGATCCAGGCACCCTTCTCCAGAGAGGCAAAAGCTGGCACTTTCTGGCTATACCCTAGATGTATGAAGGACTCAGGGGTTTCCTTTCTACATATTTTCAGACTCGAGGGGGGAAAGAGAGCTTAATCATCCATGTTATGCTTTGCTCAAAGGCCAGAGGGGAGGGGGGAAGAGGCATCATTATTTAAAGTGTACCAGCCTGATTGAAACTCAGGGCCTCTACCTCTTCCCCTTCATCATGCATATGTGGCCGAGAGTGTGAATGTATTCCAGGACAGCAGAATTGCACATTTTGGGCTGATTCTTTGTGGCCAACCCATTTCTGGCAACATCAAACCATTCCTCATAAGATCACAATGGAGCAACGAAAGAAGTCTGGTCCATTCCCTCATCGTAACGCTAGGCATCGATCTTCAGTTTAAATGCCTGTAAATTGACATAACATGATCCCAGCAGTCTTGACTTATGTACTACAGAAGAGGTCGGACATCTTTTCACATGATACCCAGGGTCCATTCCTACCCATACAAAGATAGATGGGTGAGATTTTAATACTTTTTCTGCATGAAATCCTGCTTTAAAATAATTGCACGGGATGAAGAGAGTGTGTGCGAATGGGTACAGCTTGAGGTGGTTGCAGACAGCTTCCAGCTGTTGAACCTTAGTACCCATCATCTCTAGATAGGTAGGGATGATTAAAATTTTGGGCTGACATAGCTGGGTTGTACAAGGTTAGATAAAACTAGTTATGCCTGGGAAGGTGGTATTGCTCCATTACACTGGCTTTGGTCACTCTATGCTCCCCTGTGAAATATTAGATCTCAGTTATACTGCTCTTGCGCTAGGTAGAGTTTGGAATTTGCTGGCTGACCTTGAGTGGTAAAGATAAACAGAGGGAGCCTTCAGCTCCTACGCAAGTAAGAGGAGGAGAAACAGTCTATGAAGCCGTGGTTAAGCAAATTATCTTACCACTAAAAGCAAGTTCTAATGATGGCACAATCCATTATTTACCGGTGTGGCAATCAAAGGTCTCCTGCATTTGGACATAGGAGTCCAATCTGCTACCATGGCTGGTTCATTTTGTGCTCATTTTTAAGACCCAACTAGTCTGAAGCAGCTTCATGTGCAGAAAGATTGTGGCTGCATAATCACATCATTGTGTTTTCACTGTTAATGTTTTGTACCCTTTCAGAGGATGACTCATGAGAAATGGAATATTTTACTTTGATTTTTAATAGTGTCCAATTAAAAAAAATGTCAGAACTTAAAAAGAAAAGGCTGCATCACTTATTTGGTCCTCCTTAGGACAGCACATAATCCAGTGTTTAGACTTAGTGCTGATTTCCAATCTCACACCATCCCTGTAATGGAAATAAGTTGTGAGCAGATTTCAGCAGAAGGTCATAAGGCTGACAAATGCAAGTGCTGGCTTTCACTTACAGAAAGGATGAGGAGGAAAGATTTCAGTGGATGAATTAACGATGCAAAGCAGATAGAGTGATGACTCAAAAGTACATACTGTAAAGCTACAGCTTTCCATTTTTAGCCTTGCTTCTTTTGGGGGATTTAAACTAGGACTTAAACACCACTGCTGTTCCTATACCGCTACGCTGCTAAAAGAAAAAATTTAAAATAATGGGCAATATTCAGATGCCCCCAAAAGGGTTTAGGGGTTCTTACAGCCAACGTATTTTCCACTCCTGGTTGAAGATAAATGGGCAAGAACTTTACTAAAGGGAAGCAATTTTTCTAATGGTTTAGTTCCCACAGACACTCACACCACAATCAACTTTGTTGATTGTGGTGGAATTTCTGTGCAATGAATGAATGTTTAACACTACCTTGTTACCTCATGGTCTCTCCGCTAGTACTCAGCTTACAGTCTTGTACGTTTATCCAACTATAATGCACTCCTCACACTCCATCTTTCAAAGAGATGTTTCCTTAGCTGGAAAAAGACCCAAAGTTCAGTGTGTCCATGTCATTACCCATGTGCTTTTCTTTTATCATAGGGTCACAAGATGCAGATGTTTTCATTGCCATTCTAATATCAGAAATTATGAATCTTGGTTTTTTATACTATTTATACCATATAGCAGAATTCTAGTAGGCACAGTCTAGGGTGAAAGTCAAATCTTTTTCTACATATATAGGTATCATAACATCTGCAAAATTTTACAGTATAAGCAAGTTTGTGCAGCATAACAGTACTTGGGTATTTTGTAAGGTATCTGTGGTTGCATTGTCAGATTAACGCTACACATCCTTAAATGCTCATTTGAACTGCATATGAACCATATGAATATGCATATGAATAATGAATATGCATATGAACTGTGTGCTGATGATCTTACTGCCTTAACAGGAAGGTAAAAACCGCTTGAGATCACTAAGGTTACCGTACAAGAAATCAATCCTCCTCATGTTTTATCAACTGTGCTTACTATAATGACAGATGAACAGGCCTGCACGACTCAGTCTGTTAGGGTTCTCCTTACAAAGATCAATAAATTCACCAAAGGCAGACAGCTCCTGGAAAAAAGTTAAATAACTTTTTTTTTAAATAGGTAATATTTTACAAAGTGCATTAACTTCAATTGTTTTGAATTTGAACAAAGCTTGACTTTTCCTATTGATACTCCAATCGAGAATTTGGTCATGCCGAAAGGCATTCTGTTCGGTCACAAGTGTAGCATGAGAAGCTGAAAAATTCAATTATACAATGACGATCAGTGCAAACATAATGGGGAGAACAACTAAGTTGGAATCTGGCAGAGAATTGGGACACACAAGGTGGAGAGAACATAGTGTGATCACATCTCACTTGTAAACATGTGCTGCTTGCTGCTCCTGAAAGGAGGAAAGCTGTGGAGACGGTGTACTGTTTTGTAGCATCTGAGATACGTGAAAAGCAGTTGACCACTGTGTGACAAAACAAGTAATGCAACAGTTGCAAGGCCCAACTTACATACACCATGAAAACACAGGTGTGTTCCATCAGGCAAACTAGCCAGCCAAGATTATGTTGAGCCACGCATTCAATTGACTCTCTGGCGCGCTAAACCAGCAAGGTGAACTGACCGTCCAAATGGTCAGCCAACCACCCTGAGCTCCGAAGTAAAAATGCTGGTATAGAGCTGCTCTCATCTGGTACTTTAAGAGAGAGTCTGCTGTCCAACTACTATGTGGGCAGATGTTTCTAGGACGGGACCTCATTCTTCAGATGCTTTCAGGGACCCAATTGCATGCATTGCAACAACAGCATATCAAGCTGCTCCTTGTATGAAGTTTGGTACCTCCCAAGTCAGAACGTAAACACAGCTTCTACAACAGTGTTTACATTATATTAGGAACCTACTCTTCCTCTTGATCCAGGTATAATTTCCCCAAAGAAATCGGAATTAGCATCAAGTGAGAGGAGGTTGAACCACTAAAATGGTCTCCTGACAGTCTGTTCTTGAAAAGTACCAATGATTCCACAAAATACACATTCTCTTTTTGAAAGAGAGCATTCTGTTCTTAAATAGCTGCAAAAGCTCAACTGGGAGCTTCCCAGCTAAGCTCGCCCCATTTTTCATAGCTATCTATAAGTTGCATCACACCAGGAACACCTCTTAACTCAGGAGTGATAACAACAGAACCCACATTTCTTCTAAAGCTGCTTGAAGAACAACTAAACTAAGCAAATGGTAGATCGTAACCAGGGACAGGAATCACTCATCCATATCCTGATCACTGTGAACAAGAACAAATTTACAAGCTTTGCCAGTTCCTTCCCAGGTAAGTAACTATATACTGTACTTTCCCTGCTTTAGAAAAGTAGAACAGTAGACGGCTATTGCTGGCATCATCATCATCGTGCTTATTTCGGAGAACAGTGGACTTGGCTTGGCCAGCTTTTAGCTCTGGTCTTCAGCCTCTCTCTTGGGTAAAGCAGCAGCAGCAGCAATACGTTTTGTACAAAACAAAAATGAACTCCCACAAACAACCTAACATGTAATGCTGAACACTCCGTGTGACCTCAGAAGAGCTTCCAAAAGTCCAAACCCTTCACAACTTTGCCCTTCACCCATCCTGAGTTTTTTCAAATGGAGAGGAGATGTGAAGTTCTACCACCAATTCCAAGTCTTGACTAGTGCACAATCTGGACTTGACACAGCTGGTATTGCAACCTGACCTAAAGACACACTGACTGTAGACAGAGAATGCAGATCAGTTAATTAACTAGAGCCTGAATGTTCCAGGAATCAGACAGGATCTCAACGCTCACTGCCATCCCTGTGAAAGACGACTAGATACTGAATCTTTCAGAGTTCCAGGCTGTGAGGATGAAGCATGCTGGGCACATCAGCAAAAGAAGAGGAAGGTGACGCAGGAGTCCTGATGAGCTCCCACCATGAGTAAAACCTAAAGAAACAATGCAGTCCATCAGCCGTGCCAGGTTAGCTTCTCATTGATGGCAACAGAAATTGTAGACGGATAGGAATTATATGAAGAAACTGCAAATATGTTGATCAACTGGTCAGTATAAGGGAGAATTCACAAAGGGATAAGTATAATCTCAAACTGCAGTGTAAGAAATCTGAAATTCCAGTCACATTAGAAAGAGTGCCACTAGATTCCAAGTATGTAACTAAACCATTGAAGTGGCCTGCAATTACAACAACTTGATTCTTGCTTGAACAATCAGTCTTTTAATTTAGACAATGCAACACACTTCTGAAACAGGTTTCAGAAAGGACGGTCTTTGTGTTGTCAGTGGAAAATAGGTTAAACACTGAAAGTATAATTATGTTCTTGAAAAAGATTACATCCTTTAAAACAAGATAGTAGTTAATATGTTTTTCTTGAGGATGAATCTGTGTGTTCAACTGGAAACCAACCGCCAAATAAACATTCAATACTGTATTGTCAATCCACTGGTATTCATCCTAACATAGGTTACTTTCTTGGAAGCAATATCTGAACTTGGAAGGAATCAAAGGGCTATCCTGCCTTGTTATATTAGCTTTAGGATTGTAATGTAAAGGTTGTTTTACAACCTTCACAATCATTTGATTGTGGACTAAGAGGAAAACTGAAGGTTTTAATTTCCTTTTCTCAGTGGAATTCTGCAGCTTGGAGGAGAAGATCAGATCCAAGGAAAACATTATAGATATACCCAGGAGGATAATTTCTAAACCTCCAGTTGTTTTTAGTCTTTTTCTCAACAGATAGCCGGAGTAAACAGGCCCCAAATCAGGGAAAAAAAGAGAGAGACTTACGTATTTGGTATCCAGAGCTGTGCAGCTGGTCAGTTTGACTTTACAAAAGGGGCTGATCCACGCTGATACCCTTCGTTTGATAAATCTCTTTCAGCAGCAATAATACTGTGTCCTCTGACTCCCTGGAGGAAGGAGGGATAGAAGATGGAAAGAAAAAAGAGAAAGAAACAACAGCTATTTATGTTTGATTAAACCATTACTGGCAAATTTCTGATACAGATATTTCACATTTATTGAATCCTAGCTGTAATGCATATGATTAGCTAAATTCAATTCAGGGCATCATCCCAACTCTACAGAGTTAGAAACTGAATGTGAAAGCAGTGAAGACTGGGAGTAAACTTCACTTCCAGCTCAGCTATTAAAACATTACAATACAAAGGAGGAAGATACATAAACGGTCATGAGCCCCTTGCAGAAAACCAGGAACGATGGATGGGATAAAACACAATACAGCCTTCCTCAACTTAGTGCCACCCTGGGGGGCGATCTGGCTTGTTAGTTGCAAGGGTTGATTTGGCTGATCTGGATGGCTAGGCTGGTGTCCCCTCCCTCCTTCCTGGGTCCATGTGTGTCCCTCCCAAAGCTGCACACTCAGTGGAAGACAACGGATCTTCCCAGATAGGAGTGTACTGTTCTTTGGTCAAGGGTATTTGGATGACAGCCCCCAGCCAGCAAAGCTGTTGGGCTTCAGACCAGGATAAGCCCCCTATGCAGAGCTTACCAGTAGCATAAATGGCCTTGCAGTGCAAATAAATACTCATTAAAGCTTTCAATGGGTTTCTCCTGAAGCACGTAGTCAATACGATGGCCTCCATTCAGCAGGCCCACATTAACTGGAGGCGACTCCTCTTTCACTGATGAGGCTGGTTCCTCTGGTTTCTCCTCTGTATTCATATGGAAGAAAACTCAGATCAACACACTTGAAATCAGTGAACAGGCTAGTTAAGCTAAGACCTGCCTTAATCTTCCTGCCTAAGGCAATGGTGGGGACTCAGTCTTTTACTCTAGAAAGCCCTTTCTTCAGACAGCACAAGAACACTAAAGAGAAGCGATAACTCTTGCACACAACTACCTAAACAGCAGTTACATTGCTCCCTGCTCTGCCCTGGAAACTGCTCAACTCAATCCTCAGGCCATTATGTCTCTCTTCACTCAAGGGAGCAAAATGAGCCCTTATTGTTATGGAGATTGCAGGCGAGGAAGAAGGGGGCCCCTTCCAGGGGGAAAAGCACGTTCTCAGTGTGGAGGACCTTGGGCGCCCAGCCAAGAGGGTCAGGCCGGATCCGCCTTGAGTTGCAGGAGTTTTCCTTCAGAGCCTGTTGGCTTAGCTCAGATTGGCAAGATTTTCCGTATGTGTAGGATCAATAAAGAACTAGAGCTTCATCTCGAGCTCAGCCTGACACTTATATGGTGCCAAGGAGGTCTTCATGCAACTCATAATCTCTCAAGTATAACCCATTATATCAACATACTCATTCTGTACTACTGTCAGCCTTCCCAGGTAGACCAGACAAGAAACACAACCAGATGAGCTAATTCTACTTTATTGTAAGGCTACATTGACAGAACCTTGCAAGTACAATTCTCCCACCGTCCCCTTTACAGCCTGAGAACTTAGGGAGGGCCCCTCCTGAGCCTCTTTCTCCACCCATTATGCAGCTGTGGGCTATGATTCCTCTTATCTGACCGTTCCCTAGGCAGCATCTCTTCGCCTGGTCTCCCAACATCATTCCCACATACCATTACAACTATTTACCCCAAACTTGTATTGTAATGGGAGTTTTGTTAACAGGAAGCCTGAGCCAAGAACAGCTGCAAACAAGATGTTTTCCTCTGCCTGCAACCAAAAGTGGGCAAACTCTTTGGGTGTACCTACCCCTGCCATAAACCATAATTAAACCTAGGCTTTAAACCAACCAGCCTGCTTCTCCATACTGGCTTCAGCTTCCAATTCCTGCTCCACATCTCCGGTGGCTCCTGCCTCCACAGCTGGCAGTGAAGTTCTGGTGAATGACTGCCAAGCAGTCCTCAAGGAGCCCAACAAGTTATTTTTCAGGTCCATGCTCATCCGAGTGAGGCCTTCCTTCAATTCTGGAAAAATAAATGAAAAATTCAAAACCAGAAAAAAGACAGGATCAAATAGTCGGGCAACCTAAATGCAAGTTTTAGTTTGTTGGCTCTGAAAAAGCCTGTCATTCCAAGCAGTCCAGGTTACAAGCTTCTTATCTGTGGATCAATGCATTTTCATGGCTTCATAGCTCCCTTTTTCTCACATGTCAGACAACACTGGGCCTCCAACCTCAAGCTTTCCCAAATTGGCTTGTTTCCCTAAAGCAGTTCTGACAAATATTTTTATCTACACAACCCCATGCCTGGGTGAAGATATCTTTGCAAGCATTCCTCCATATATTATAGGGAAAATTCTGAAAAAGTGACTTCATGCTTGTGCATCCAGGGGAATCATCCTAGGGTGGATGCGATAAAATCACCTGCCAGCCATCTTTAACCATTCTGGTTCAACCCTATTCCTAATTCTCACGTGGATAATGCAGGTGTATCAGGACGCATACCATCACGTACAAAGGTGTAGTTGGAGTCCCACTGAACATCACTCACACCTCCATATGAAGGTAGTCATTTGGGGAGACTAATCTGAGTGTCTGGCCACCCAACAGAAAGGGAACTAAAACCATAATAAGACCAGTACAAACTATGTAAATGAAAGCAGGAGTGCTCTATATCCTTCTTAGCAATTGGAATAAATTTTATAATTGTCCAAGAAGAGCAGACAACAACTTTCATGGTGCATAGAAAGACCTGCAACAATGCAATAACGTGTGTCTTGTCTGAAATGTAAAAAGGTAAAGGTAAAGGCTCCCCCCGCACATTTGTGCAGTCGTGTCCGACTAGGGGCCGGTGCTCATCTCCGTTTGTTAGCCGAAGAGCCAGCGTTGTCATGTGGCCGCATGACGCGCGCGGAACGCTGTTACCATCCCACCGAAGTGGTACCTATTCATCTACTTGCATTTGCATGCTTTCGAATTGCTAGGTTGGCAAGAGCTGGGGCGAGTGCGGGAGCTCACTCCGCACGCAGGGCTAGGGATTCGAACCTCCGAACTTGCGATCTTCCGATCGACAAGCCTGGCGTCTTACCCGCTGAGCCACCACGCCCCATTGTCAGAAATATATTTGGGTGCAAAAGACGGAGATAGAACAATGCCTTATTTAATTTTTTTACCTAAGTGCATCCTCTTCCGGCCCTTGTGGTGAGGAAGCAGCATGGGCTCAAATTCCACATCAGGAACAATCATGGGCTCAATCCTGTATGCTACTGGGTCAAACTACAAAAGAAAGGGTTTGTAGACATTACAGTCAGACTATTTTCTATACTACTTTTAATCCCAAAGGGAGCATGCAAACAATTTCAAAAACAAGAATGGAAAAAAATTAAAGGAATTGAAGGAAGGAATGAAGAAATTAAAGGAAGGATCAAAAAATTAAAGGAAGGAAAAAATTAAAAACAATTAAAGGAAGTAACGAAGCTGCCACAATTAACTAAATAATTATTGCATCCTATGTTTTTTTTAAAGGAGCGGGCAACGTGCAGATCACATGTGGCTTCCTGGAGCCCCTCTATAGTTTGTTATCAAATTCTGATGCACAATTTGCTGCTGAAATTCGGTGGTGATGAACCACCATTTTAAGAGCAATTTTGTGGTTGGTTGGTTTTAATTTGTTCTAAGGCTTAATTTTTTTTCTCGAGTTTTGGTTTCTTTTTTTCTCTCTCTTTCATTTGGAGAACCTAGAAGACATTATTTTCAGGATGTTTCTGCACATTTCCATTTTCTTTCTGGTCATCTTTCAGTGGTGTTCGTCTTCCCAGGGTTGATTTCACATTGTTACAGGAAGTTGGGCAGAAACCTTTCCATCACACAACCTTCCATGAGGTTAAAGGTAGTCTTCGTTTATCAACCACAATTGGGACCGGCAACTCAGTCATTAAGCGAAGCAATCGCTAAGTAAAACCATGACTGTGTTTATGATCTTACTTCAGTTTTCCTTTGCTTTACAGACCTGCAAAGGTTGTAAATGCAAGGACTGGTCGCAAAGTTACTTTTTCACCACTGTCATAATTGTAAACAGTCACTGTACGAGGCAGTCGCTAAATGAGGACTACCTGTATTATCCTGACATCAGGATAACAACCATCCCTACCAAAAGAAGCTTAACTTTCTGTTGTCTTCACTGATTCTTTAGGCAAATGGGGAAAATCAGGACATTGAATTGTAGATCTTTTTCTCTCTGGTTCTACCAACTCTGCTGTTTGGGTTTTTACATTTGCTTATTATTGACATTTTTGTTTTATGTTGAGCTGCACTTCTCATTAAGCTGCCTAGAGGACCTTCTGGGCCAACAACAAGGTTTAAGCATTCTCAGTTAACAAATAAGTCTTTAGAAACCAATACCTTGACCGGTGGCTGAAAAATAACTAATGATTAGGAGAGGTGAGATTTCTTTGGGAAGAGCTCTTCAAACTGCTCTGTCCTGTTTCTAATGGTGGGGAAACACGGATGATAGACAGTTAACCTGAGCACCAATACAGGATGAGGTATCCCCAGACAGAGCACATCAAGGCTGTCTAATTTAGAAGCTGCATACTTTACAGGTTGGATTCAAGATTTTAGTTATTTCCAAATGTTACATACTTTCTAACAGGTCAGAATTTGGGTGGATATGTGTCCATAAGCCAAATGCCACAGAGCCTGGGTATAGCTCCTTTCCATCTCTTTGTTAAGATACTTGGTTGTCCTTTTCTTTTTTTTCTAACATGGGTGGATTTGTTGATTTCTCATCAGTTACATGAAAAGGTTCATGGGGCTGGACTGGATAACCAAGATCCTGTTCCAGATTAGCAGATTTCTGCCATCCGGTTAACAATGCAAAGGGATGGAGCCAGAGCCAACCAGCCATATTTGGGTCCCATCAATTTCAACAGGACTTCAAGTTAGCCATGATTAATTTGAACGGCACTTCAGTGGGACCCAGTGTAATTTTCTATCTGTACTCCTTTGACAAAGCAACAAGAAAAGATACTCTCAGACATACGGGATGAAAGATATTGAAGAAGCCTTTGCAGGTAGGCAGGGTGTAGGTTGGATCAATCCTATTCACGCCTCGTACAGTGAGAAACATCCCAATGGGTGAGCCAAAAGCAAAGAAAATCTGTGGATTGTAGATAAGTTGAGGGTAGTTTGCAGAGACCTGGCGGAATACAAATACAATTGACTGTTGGCAGGGAACAAGCAATTCCTTTCTATCTATCTATCTATCTATCTATCTATCTATCTATCTATCTATCTATCTATCTATCTATCTATCTATCTATCTCCATCGACCCACCCACCCACGCACCCACCCACCCACCCACCCAAAATACTAGCATACATCAACTCAATCAACACATCAAGAATTTACTTCCTTCCTATATCATTTCTGAGCTGTGGGACTCACTATAAAAGTTGCAAAAGTCCACAATGTAAATTCCAAACAGAAACATGCTGCTAAAAAAAAAAAAAGAGTAGCTTGTCTTTTTCCAGGACATCTTCCCTTCAGGACAGAACTATTTAAAAGCTTCAGATCTTATATAGAGGAATTTGCAGACAGTTCTCCAAGCTACATTTTTTCTGGGACAGGCAAATATTTCTTAGCTTGGACACTTGCGTAATGATTTGTGGAATTTAGAAGCTCATAAATGCCGGAGATTGTCAGCAAGCAACTATGAAAGAATGCAAACAAAGATAGCAAAGGATAAAAGTGGTGGGAGTTTACTGCAATACCTCCGCCCCCACCCCAATGAAGGATTTGACATGATGTAATTTAGTCTGGACTCAGGTCTTGGACCAACAAGCAGGGGTCAGAACAAAATACTTCTTAATAACATAATCTATGTAAATGTAATATTTAGACCTGTATGACTTTTTTAAAAAATTATATAATTTTTTATTTTCAATATTTTATTGATGAGCTATTTAAATAAAACTTAGAGCAAAAAACATCACAAGACCGTAATGCTCTGTGACTCTACAGCATTCAAGAACTCAGTAATGGGAGACACTAGCTGGGTCCACACGTTGCACTGAGCTATGATGTTGGTTGTCTGGTTCCAGATTAGTGTAATGTGTGAATCATGGTTTATTTAACAGAGAATGATTAATCAAATAATTATTTGTATGAAGTGTGAATTCAGACACTGTATATTATGCAGCATGATCATTACCCTGGTTCAGTAAAACCTTCTTAACAACTCAACCAAAGCCTACCTTTATATCTATGATAGGATTAATGGGAGGCTATCATCTATTAAAATTACCTGCCCTGTTACAACGTCCAGACGTCTGCAACTGGTTTCTGCACATGTGGGCTTCGCAGATGTTTCCTGTTTGGTATCTCCACCTTCCTCAGCAGCTCGAGAGATCTGTTTCAAAACCTACAAATAAAATGAAATGAAATGAAATCTTCTGCAGTTTCTTTCAAACATATGCTACCTCAACAGCAAGAGGACTCATTCTGGAAAACATTTTTAGTGGAATGCTATTACTATCAGCTCTACAGTGAACACTGTACACTTTGTGATACAAAGGACTGCACAATTATTTGCATTATATCATTGACTTTTCTGCCTAGAGCACATTAAAGGCTTCAGAAGTTTATATTTACCCACAGGCCTCATGACTGAAAGATCTGAGAAAACCAAAAGGAATAGATAAAAGGTTAAACTGATGAGAAGGCTCCACCAATATCATTACTACTGGGTCAAACAAAACACTTTTATCTGGAAAAGCAGCTAGAAGGTGGTGTGACCCCAATGGGAAAATGCAGCAGGAATGAAAACGGGTTAAGTATGATCCCAAGAAGCATTGAAAACCTTCATCATGAAGAGCACATTTTAATCTATGGAATTTGCTGCCATTTGAAGTGGTGATGGCTGTCAATTAGGTAGCATTAACAGGCAACTAAACATGTCTATGGAGCAGTGTTTCTCAACCTTGACAACTTGAAGATGTGTGGACTTCAACCAGAACTCCCTAGCCAGCATGGCTGGGGAATTTTGGGAGTTGAAGTCCACACATCTTCAAGTTGCCAAGGTTGAGAAACACTGCTATGGAGGATCAGGTCCTCAACAGCAATGGCTGTATAATCTCATCTGTTGGGGAATAACAGTGAAAGAGGCCATTACCCACTTGTCTATGCTTGTGAACTTCCTGAATGCATTCTGGGTGAAACAAAATGCTGGACTCGGTGGGCATAGGGATTGATCCAGCAGGGCTCTTCTGACATTCTTATATACAAACCAGTTCTACTTAACTCTACGAGCACAGTGGATATACTGTAAATGCCTGTGCACCATATAGCTCATAGAAAATACAGAATTTTAATTCCAAGAGAGAGGCAAGAAAGCAGAAAAGACAGAACAGTGGCACAGCATTCCTTCTGTGACGAAATTAATACTAGATAACAACATTCCAAAGCATAACTGTATTGCTTTGTCCCTGAAGATGCACATTTCAATGACTCAAAGGCGTACCTGGCAGTTGCTTCTGTTCCTTAAATAGTGCAGGATCTTGATTCTGGGTCCCAAGGGAATCCCCATATCTTTAAGCTCCTTGTCCGTGCACAAGGCCTGCACAGTAAGAATCCCACACTCAGAAACACAGTTCTACTATAAACAGGGACATAGAAAGGAAGAGGGAAAGGGCCAGGGCTTAGACTGCTTCTACATAGCTCACCAATTTCAAGAGATAATGCAGCTTTGTGAAACAAACATACTAATCCCAAACAAAACAAAGGGATTCTGCAAAACCCAGAATCAGGAAACACTGCAGAAAAAATGACCTGAATCCCTGAAATCCTAACCCTAACCCTAACCTTGATCACAATCCATACACTTTTCCATAACCAATTTCAGTACCAGGGCAAGAGAAATTGCCTAGATCACAGACTAGGTTCTGTTGCACAGGAGGCAATGGCTTTAAAATGCAACACTGCAAAAGAGCAAGAATGAGAATAAGGAAGTGCTTCCCAAATGATTCTAGCACAGCATGGTGCCAGTGTGTGTGTGTGTGTGTGTATGTGTGTATTTTAAATAACACTACCCTTCAATATTATAAAATTGGGACATTCTTTTATATGCACTTGGAGCTATAAAGCAGGAGAGAAGTAATATAAATAAATAGGAGAGATGGGATGTTATTTCTTGCCAAAGAAGTATCCAACTCTGAACATGAACTATCCCAGATGAATGATCTCCAAATGGATCCAAGCAACATTTGAATGGAAAAGAAATTGCTCATCCGTATCTACCTGCTCCTGGTAATTATTGCCCTAAAGTTTATTTGCATGAAGAGGCCCAGATACCGAAGACAGATAGATAAAAGCTAGCAGCACCTATGTTCTAGGTAACAGTAGCAACCCCAGCTTTATTTACCAATGTTTGATTGTCCATTTTTTCCTTATCAAACACAGCACAATATTCAGAAAGGTCAAGTTCTGCTAAGATATCCTTCACAGATTTGTTGACTTCCTGATCCATCGCCAGTCTTCGCAATCCCTGTGAAAAGTCAGTTGGGCAGCTTTTAAGGCTCCTTGTTTGCTTTAGTTTAGAATGTACGCAAATGATATCACTGAAATAAACTATCAATATAGAGGTAGAGGTAGAGGTACAAATACATAGGGTTGAATCAAAGTTCAGTTATGCTTGGAGCAGAACCACTGAAATCAATGGAGCATGTCAACCATTACTAAGTTTTAAGCCAATTGATTCCAATGGGTTTAACTAAACATGTCTAAATCTGAATCTAATCCAGCCCAGAGAAAGAGTTTAAATGTCCAGTGATTTCAATAAGGAAAACAGTTAAGGATTTATTTAATTCTCCTACAGGAAAATAACAAAACACTTACAGTATTTATAGCTGAAATCCTGTATCACCTTAGAATCAATGAGCTTCATTAAGAATCGATGAGATTTTTTACACAGGTTTTGCTGTAATCCTCCCCCAGTGCAATTTTTAAAACCAAAAATTTGCTTAGAATGTTCCCATAGTTCCTTCACATCCCATCCCAGAGTTCCTTAGAAAACACTGGGGAATCTGTAAGGATTAGTGCCTTACTCAAAACTAGGGAACAACCAATTTTAGCAAAAGGAATACCATGCTTCTTTTTCCAGGAGTACCTAACAGTATTTCTGAAGATTGGAAAGTCAGCCCAGCTAAATGAGAGCGCACTATCGAAATATCAGAGAACTTACGCCTGTCCTGAATTGAAGCAGCAGAATAATATGCAAGCCCGTACCTCATTTTTTTCTTGCTCATCAGGTGTACATTTCTGATTTGTGAGAAGATCAAATAGTATAAGTGACCCTAAGAAAAGAACATCATTATCAGGTGCCAATTATCTTAGAGGAAAATCACAAATATGGGAACTCAGGACTTGCCAAATGTTCTCAACCTTCTCAGGTAAAATCTAGACCCATAATTCTTGTTTCTTAAAAAATAAAATACTGTAAAAGGGAAATTACTGATTTTACGATTTAAAAAGTGGAACAACATGGAAGAAACTAGTTTTTTAAAATCTATAACCTGGACATCCTACCCTTAAGTTTTTTTTTTTAACTTCTTACAAAAGAGAAGACATGGTATTTAAGTCCCATTCAGGAGTTCATGTTTTTTTTTAATTTATTTATTTGCTATACAGAAACGTAATATATCACCCACTATTTCATGAAAATACAAGGAGGGGAATGAATCTCCCAGCCTTACAAATTTTTAGACAAGTGGCAAAAAATGCATTCAAAATTACAAATAGAGTGAAAAGTCAGAAGAACTCAAGGGACGTTGCATCCCAAGGCACAAAGATGTAGTTTCAATACAGATTTTAAATGGGATGGGAATTAAATTTCTCAGTAATAGGTGATCCAGTCTGTCCTGTTCCATAAATATCTGAATAACTACAGAGCTCATTCCCAAATAAAATTATTTCAGAAGTCCTTGTACCAAATAAGACCACTATTGCCTAACACTTTGTTGTTGTTGTTAGTTGCCGTCGAGTCATTTACGACTCATGGCGACCCTATGTATAACAGAACGAAATGCTGTTTGGTCTTGTGCCATATGCCTGACTGTTCCAATGTTTGCATCCATTGTGGTGGTGATTTTATCAATCCATCGCATTGATGATTGCATACCTAGATGCAATCTCCTGGGATTTCCAGCAACATTTTTTTCCAGCCCTACCTAGAGGGGCCAGAGACTGAATTTGGGATCATCTGGATGCAAGACAATGGCTCTGTTACGAATTGCTCAAGATCATTAACATTTGATTAAACCAACTTAATTGGTTTTACTTCTTCTATTTCCTATCATTTGCATATGATTCAAGTGTAAATTAATGTAAGATTATCATGTCTATATTATGTTCCCTCTGGGAATTTTTTCTATGTTGATCTAAGACTCCGATGCATTTTTTTCTGGTATATTATATTGTAAAGAGCATATGGAATATGCAGATATGCTTTGCATAAACCTAAGAAAAATAATTATACCTAAGCTATGGCCGGCTATTGAGACACCCCCTTTGAAGTCAGGATTCCTCTCCAAAAAGAGCAAGTAGATCCGGTTCATTTCTGATGCAACTGTATCCACAATGGTTTGACAGTAGGTAGAGCTGTTGTAGAAAAAAACATCCAGGATGGTATCATTGATGAAGTGACGTAAGCGATTGATGCTCGGCAAGGTGATTCTCTCCAAATCTCTGTGAGCAAAGCAGAGAAGGACATGTAGAAGGAACCATGATTTAAACAATTCCCATTGACAACTGTCATTTTTCTCTTAGTATTCTATCTTCTACATTCTGCCACTGATGTTTTTTGTTGTTGTAGGGAGGCTTCGGTACAAAAGCTGGATGAAAACAAAACTCACTTATAAAAATATTGAGGTACTGTACTCTTGTGATTGGATCTGGTGTTCATTAACCAATCAATCTAACTGAATTCAATGGACTTCCAAGAATACATAGTGAGAATTGAGTTGCAAATTAAATGTTTGCAAGGCCTCACTGCATCTACCACGCAGTTTTCTTATCAAGGAAAGAAGGATTTCATGGGTTGGGTTGGCTTGGGTGAGATCACAGGAGGCCTGGAAGAGCGAGATAACCTATCAACCGTTGGGGCTAAGGAATTAAGGTAAATATCCCATGCTACACACCACAGGGAGGAAAACTCTGGAAAATAATACAGCTCCTTTTTTTTCCAGGTAGCCTTGTTGTTGTTCAGTCGTTTAGTCGTGTCCAACTCTTCGTGACCTCATGGACCATAGCACACCAGCCTTACATAACAGTATATGGATATGTACCATCAAGTTGATGCCGATTTCTAACAACCACACAGAAAGGCCATCTCTAGTATGAATAGGATGTGACAGGCAGGCAAACTAATTACAAAAACTATGTAATTACCCAATAAACCTAGTACATTGCAAAACTAAATGTGTTTGATTCCTTCTCCCTGGTAAGATACGGCCTCATAGTAATTGTAAAGCCTTCAAGACAGAATATTGTTTCATAGATCTTCTAAATTTTCTCTGTAGTTCTAATCTGAGCGATTAGAATAAGGGGGAGAGGGAGGAAAAAGCACTTAAAATTTCCAAATTTTGCTTTGAAAATGTGTTCGTTTGTGCAAGCAAAAGGTTTCAGATAATGCCTTTGAATAATGCCTTCATTATAGAATGTCTGTAGTTAAGTAATCTGTGGAAAATAAAGATGCTTCTACACAAGACAATGAAAATCACAGATTCAACAGCCATCACATTCAACTATATTTTTTCGTGTTTAGAACTAAACAATATACTGTGCTTGTATTTTCAGAATGTAGAGAACTGCAACCTCAGACACTGGAAATATAACCACCACCCCAACTGGTTAATCTCTCTCCCCCTCCAAAGAAGAATGCAATATATAGAGAAAAGGCTGATCTTATATTTCCCTGTCTGCTAGAGGACAATGGACAGAACTCTAGCGGTGGAGAAGGGAAACACACTAAGGAATTAGGGTATCTGAGTTGGTGGCAATGCATATCAGGTGATGAAATGAGGAACGAGAAAAAAAAAAGTAAAAGCAGACCTAAGTATATATTTTGTCTATTTTATATATGTTGTATGGAGTCCCCAAAAGTCTGAAATGCAGAGAATCTATCTTACTGCCTGCTCTTGCCAGTTATAATTGTAACATATTATGAAATGAAAAATATCTTTGTAGATCTCAGGCTGACATTATACCATACAGATTTTCTTGGAGCATTGCAAAATCCACTTACACATCTACTCCTGTATGTAAAGTACTGTGCCAGTTCACTGGGATAAATTCAACTCGGCCAATCTGTTGCTGTTCCTGAGCTTTCTTGAAATGTGCTGACAGCATGTTCAAGGAAACATTGCGGAAGTCGTTGACTGAAGAAGAAGAAGCAGAAGCTATTTTGAATCAAGGTAGCTATCACTGCACACTTAACAATGGGGGATGGAGAATTCAATTTCCTGGGGAGACTGGAAGGAGACTCAAATTGGGAAAATAGAACAGAAATAAGGGATCAATTCCTCTCTCTTAGCACTGTTCCAATTTATTTTTAGGGGGAAAAGACAGGAAATGCAGAGACAAGAGTTCTCTACATTTCATCTACCGTAGCTCTGAGGAGTTTATAAAAATTGTGCCTTCAAATCAATGTTGACTCCTGGCGACTTCATGTCCATGAAGTTTTCTTGGCAACATTTTTGGAAATGGTTT
>JALMGJ010000014.1:13711261-13971261 GCA_023362775.1 Charina bottae | reverse complement strand
TGATTTGATCTTAATTACTTTGGAAGCAATTTATATTTTCAGTCCCATATTCTGAGACTTAAGCTTTTTGGTTCAGCTTGATAACATTACATCTCAGAATCCATAGATAGATTTACATGCTTTGTTTCCAAATGGAACATACTACAAAATTTACTGTCTACAATCAAGCTGTATGGTACAAAGGTTTCTGTTCAAACTCAACTGATAAAGTTAATTTAAGCATTTCTCAAACTACAATGCTCATCCAACACAGTATAAAACCAAGTTAGTATCTAGGAATAATCTACTACAGGTGAGAGTTAGAGGAGGAAAACATATCTCATATCATTTACTGTTGCCCACAGTTCTCAACTAAATGCACTCTAATGCATCTGTCCTAAAATGTCATTTCCCTCTCAAAGGACTTGGGTAGACTTGTCCTTGTTTCCCAACAAATGTCCAGAACAAAGCAATGTCCAAAACAAAGCAGCCATTTAGGAGCAGCAGAAAACACCATGGAAATACAGGCAAGGAAGCAAACTTTGCAGACACATTCACCACTCTCTTCTAATACTTCTTTATCCAAATTGTGTATATATTGCTTCCCATTATCAACAATCCTGACCTAATAATCCATCTGGGAATAAAAGAGCTGTAATAGATTTTAGCTGGAGGGCAACTCTCACAGCAAAGTTGTTTTATGGAGACACAGTGTTAATCCTTCCAGGTAGTCCAGATGAGAAGTGGAACTATGAGTACTAACTCTGTCTTTATTGGAAGGTTCCATTAACGGAATCCTGAAAAACTGAAAGTATTTCTCCCCTTCTCTCCTTTTACTCTCTGGAAAGCTAGGGAGGGTCCCTTCTGAGATGCTTCCCATGCCCCCTCTTCTTCTGTGGGCTGAGAAATATTTTACATGCTGGTCGTCCAGTCTGTGGCTCTCCCTCCTGTCTCCCATGGTTATTCCCACCTACCATTACGCGCAGAAAGACACAGAAATACTTTTATGTAAATGAAATACTATACCCCTTCTCCCCCACCCACTCACTCCCCCCCAAAAAAAAGATGACTCTCCAAGTCTCATTCATTGACAAAAAATCAAAGGGCAAGTAATGTTCCTCCAGGAACTTTTTATTGCTCTGGGAAATGAGGAATCTGCTCCTTGCATTGTGATAGCCAGCACACTTTTAGCTTCTAAAAAGCAAAACAAAAGCAGAAGGGCAAGGTATCTTGCAAGGTCAAGATTGGCTTTCTAAATCTGGCATTTGCAGACGATGACGAGCCAACTTGGTCTTGAAGCAAAGGGGGGGAGTTAACAATAACTAAAGAAGAGGATCTCACTGCTCCAGTGTGAAGGATTGCTCAAGAGGCAGCTCTCATACAATCCAAACCAGTGTTTCTCAACCTTGGCAGCTTGAAGATGCTGCCTGGGGAATTCTGGTAGTTGAAGTCCACACATCTTCAAGCTGCCAAGGTTGAGACACACTGATCCGAACATTTCAACTTGAAAGTGCCTCCTCAATGCCCTTTGGATCAGAAAGAGCTGAATCACCAAGGACTAAATTAGATTCAAAACAGATGATCCGTGAATGAGGTCTCAAAAACCAAAAAGTTATTAAAGTATTTTAGAATGGAAAAGAACAGTCCTCCGGGGGACCCTGATTTGGGTCAGGGTAGCGCTTTTGTTGGTTTAGTGGTCTCCAGCTATTTACCCCACTGAACAAAATATACAGACAACTTCATGACAGCTGTTACCGTTTGCTCTGTGGAACACATGTGACTTTATTTTCAGGGAAGCAAGAAGCAAGAACATGTGGCAGGAGGAATTTAAACTGGGAAAGCATCACAGGGAGAACTAGTTATTAACATGTCCACATCGCACTATGACTCTAACGGAAATTTCTTTCCATAGCTATCATGACAGATATTTATATTTCCAAAATACATAAGGGATCCTGGTCACAAATGTCCCCCATGATCAGCTCCCCAGAGAATGTAAAGGGCATTCCCAAGGAAATCAGAAAGATTTGCCAGAAATAAAACAAGTGCTGTCAAGAGTATGTCTGATGTCCATAGTCAACGTTACCTCTAACTGCTCACTGAAGCTTTCAGGATATGGAATGTATCTGTTGTCTTTGTCGCCCTTATAAAACCAAGTACAACGCCTTACTTCAGACTCGGCTTCTTCCCAGTAAACAGCATAGCGCACCCTCTTCTTTAAATGGACATCATACCGGCCCCCTTCTGTTGGCACAACCAGCTCCTTGCAGTGCCTGCCTACAGAACACAAGGGCTATAATGAAGCAAGCTACACACTATCAATAGGGCCTTGTCAAAAGGAAAAACCTGAAACTGAACACAAAAATGTGGGCATGAGTGGGACCTCTAACCCAAAACTCACACAAAATTCATAGAGTTGTCAGCTGTATTATTGTTTTAGAAGGCACATCATCTAGGTCAGCCTTTCTCAACCTTTTGACCCTGGAGGAACCCTTGAAATATTTTTCAGGCCTTGGGGAACCCCTGTACTTTCAGGCTCAAATATAGGCCAGAACTTACAAAATTATTGTATTAGTTTCACACGTAGGCCTGTATATATGCATTGACAGTGTTCTTAGACTAATGTGAAGTTGCTCGAATTTGAAATAATTTTTTAAATAAATCGCGATCTCCCAGGGAACCCCTAGTGACCTCTCGTGGAACCCTAGGGTTCCACAGAACCCTGGTTGAGAAACCCTGATCTAGGTTTTTTTCTTTTTGTAGTAAATTTTATTAGATTTCAAGAAAAGAATAAAAACTACAAAAAAACAAAAAAACTACAAAGAAAGGGGAAAAAACTTAAAAAGTGCAGAAAGATAAGAGAATTTTTTAAAAAATTTTTACAATAGATGTGGCTTCCAACTTTTAACAGCAAGGATATACAAAATTTCCATAATCAATCTCTTACTCTATATTAAACCAAAACACCACATTATTTCTATAAGTCTTTATCCCATAATAAAAACCACTAAGTACAGTTACTCCTCCCTTATATTAAAATAAAGGGGAAAAAATCATATAAACCTCCTAAACATCTTTCTCCCCTCCAAAAGATAACACATATTTAATTATTCCCTTCCTACCACTATTCTATACATTTCTGTCTACTATAATAAGAATCAAATTAAAAAGCACATAAATTGTCTGCTATTGTACTTAATAGTACAACAATTTTAGTAATCCCAATCTTAATAAACCCAAAAAACAAAGACAATTCAAAACAGTAATTCCATATTTTTAAAAGGGAATAAGATCAATCAAATCCTTAAAGCAAACCAAATAAACATTCTTTAACCTTAATACAACAATTTTAATAATTTAATCTTAATAAACACCCCCCCAAAAAACAAAGCCAACTCAAAACAGTAAATCCCAATCCTTAAAGGCAAATAGCATCAATCAAATCCTTAAAGCAAACCAGATGAACATTCTTCAACCCTTATCCCAGCAATTATATATCCCCACAGAGCTTTCCTCAAAAAAATCAAACAGCCCAACTGCCCCCCTTAAAGATTCCAGGTTCTTTTCATGGCATTCCACCAGGAGATCGATTTTACTTATGGCTTGCAGATCACTCTCTCCCTTAGATTTCTTCATTATCCAATCTTCATCCAGCATCTCAATAAAAATCCCAATCTCAGTCTTAAAGAAAACCTTTCTATCACTCTTAAATTCCTCAATTTCATCCACCACATCCCCAACCTGATGGCACATTTTAGATCTCATATTTTCCACAATATCCTGGATATCTTGCAAAAAAGTTTGATAAAAGTCAGAAGAAATCTGTTTAAAATCCTGGTGAAGGTCAGAAAAAATCTGGGGGCGCCATAATCTACTGCGTGAGACATGGAGGATTTCAAACAGAGAAACCCTGATCTAGGCTGATGGAAAAAAAAATGTCCATTAAAATACACTGGATAATATTTACAAAAATACATCAGAATTTGAAGGCAAGCCGCAGATGTCTTCTCCCTCCATTGTGGTCTATAGTTGGATTAGTCCACTCATCTCATCCTTTCTTCCTGCCCTGGAAACCCTAATTTTACATATACTATAGATTTCCAGTTTAAAGGATGGCTGATCTAGCCTGGGAATATATAAAGTAAATGAATATTTGGGTTCATTTATTTTAAGATGCATTTGTGATATAGTGTAGAAATGAACTATGCACAGGGTAGAGAACATATAGTCACCCAGCTGTTGATGATCTTCGGTTGCCATCACCCCTGATCACTGGCCACACTGAAGAGAACTATAATCCAACAAGTTGTAAGGGGCTCTAGGCTTTTGCTTTAGATACTTTTCCCCAACAGAAAGTAACTGAGAATTAAATCAAATTACTCCATAACAGACACAATTAAAATACAGAATTAACTGCATAAAAATTAAAAATTCTTCCTCTTCTTTTTGGGGCATCACATTTCTACTTACTGGACTGATAAGCCTTTTCCAACTTCTCTGAATCTTGTCCACTGAAGGGAATCCATTTCTCTCTGGAATCTACTATCCTGCAGTAAAACCAGTGGGAGGAAACTGGTTCATATTTATTAGCTGCTTCTATTTCTAGGGCTTCGTAGTAACTGGATGAATTTGAATTAGAAGACGGAGAGGCCTCTGTTGACTGTTGCTCTGTTGTGGACATTGCACTGCCTGGTACAAATATGAAAACGAAACAAGCAAACCAAGAAAATATAATTTTAACAACTTAATTGATATTTTGCTCAGTAAAAACTCATGATTTATTTTTTATTATGAAAAAGGGAATACTTTTTTAAAAAATGAAAAACAAATAATAAATAAATACTAAATAGCAAAATATTTAAATGGCTGCAAATGATCCAACAGGAACTGCAGATGACTCACTTAAAAAAAGCCTCTTGAACCAAATCAAGTGCACAAATGTAGATAAGGACAGCCTCAGCATCCTTATTGCCAAGCATGTCAGCAGGACTTTGGATTAAACATACTATTGTGCAGGAAGGGTGAAATGAGCAAACACATGCAATTTCAGCTCAACTGGTTGCTCTCCTAAGCCTAATTCACATATCTTGGTAGAAACTAAACTAACAGTGCAATCCTACACAAAAAGAAGTTCCTGAGTTCACTAGATTGTACTTTCAAATATGCACAAGATCAGCACTTAAATTATATTTTACAAGAACGTGGAAGAACATGTTAGGCCATACAACCAATCAATCAAAAATGGCTTTGATACTCAATTCTATATATTTCACATACTGTACGTGTGAACTGTAGATCTTAACATATTTCCCTATATGGAACATTTCAAAATTTAACAACTAAGGGCCCCACAATTACCCTAGTGCCCAGTAAATAGAATAAAGCTGAACAAAGAACATTTTTTAATGTATTAATTGGATTGGATTGTGACAGCACCCAAAGTCTATTTGGAGTCAAGCAGCACTGATCTGATTAAACAATGTTTCATGTGGCAAAATGTATCTTTCAAACTTTCTGTCTGCTCATCCTTTTTCTGAAAATTAATGAGTATTGTGTATAGTATAATTTTCTTCATTTTACTATAGTGTTAACTTTCTTCTGTTTTCTGTTCAATTTCGCCTAAATAAACAAAATTAAAAGATATTACATGCTTTAGAGTTTAGCAGCTTGTAACTCCACTTGTAACAAACAAACAAAAAATAACATAAAGTAACATAAATCGAGGAATTTACAAATACTCCATACTTATAGAGTTCAAAGTTTACACACCAAACAACTTTGATAAGCAACTCAATTACACATAGCATACTTTATAAAGTAACAAAGTAGCTAAATGTTTAAAGCTGTTAAAAATTCAGGATTGGACAGATTTCATTTTTTCTTGCCAAAATATGTATTGTTTTTAAAGGGGGGAGAGAGTCCTCAATGCATCAAATTTCTGGAAATTTTACATGTCTAACTATGCAACTGTTCCACTAATTCAGATTTTTATTATCTTTTGCCACTGCAGATTATGCTAAATTAAATTAAATAAATGTCATTTCTGCAGCGCCCTCCAGATTTCTTGGACTACATCTCCCATATCTCTTTGCCACAGGCCATAATATATACAGCAAGACCTTTGCCTTCAGCATCAATATGGTACCTAAATATCTGCGGAACTCCAGGTCTTTATGAAATATCAGGGAGGAAGCCATTTATACACACCATGCTAACATTGTAGATAACTCATATAACCAACCAATTTACAGCGAGCAACCTAACACAAGGGAAACACCGATTTCCCAATTCCATTCAAGTGTAGGCTTTTATTGGCAACAACCCAATACATAAATCCAGAAGCAGAAGCTACAGTTGGAGTGGACATTTCAATTCTTGCTCCCGGTTTCATCAAAGACATTGTGCTCAGCAGCATCAGCAGCAGCACACAATGTGATGGATTCAGCTTGCAGAAGGAGCTGGAAGAAACAGCCTTCTGTCACGTTGGCATGTGCCCACTCCCAGCCGTTGCTGACGGTACCAATACCACCTTCAAGGCCTCGCTGCCCATCTTCCCTGGCAACCACCCAAGGATTTGCTGAATACCACCTTTTCTCGGGCTTCTGATCCATCACCTTCTGAGGGGCCTCTCCAGAGGTCACACCTGCAACCATGCCTTCGCCCACTGGATGCCCCCAAATTTTCAGTACAGAAACGAAGCAGCTCCACAACCAGCCGAGCCCCTTCTCTCCAGGGATCTCTCTGCCCCCACCCCCATTTATTTCACCACTGACTTGCAGGTAAATGGAGATCCTCCCATCCTAGGTACCCAGCACTGGAAATCCAACCTGGGTAGGGGTGAAGGCATTGGGCTCAGGTCGTCTTCCCACAGCCCGGCTCTCAGGCCCATGGGGGGGAGAGAGGTCCCCAGGTGTGCCCCCTGGAGCTCCCAAAGGAAGGGCAAGATGTAAACGCCGTGCCAGTCACAACGCGGAGTAAACCCAGGGGCAGCAGGCACCTCCTTTACGTCTCTACGCTCGGCAACACTGGCCAACCGCCCCAGGCACGACCTGGGGCAGCGTATAAGCCAGCAGGAAAACCGCACAGAAAATCAAAGGAAGCCGCGGAACGGCCCCCATTGAGGGACGGGAATTGGATGGTTTTGCACAATGCCCCCCCCCCCAAAAAAAGGCACCTTCTTTACTCAAATTGATGCTGGGGTCTACCTGACCCTCCTCGCCCCTCAGAAGCATCTCCCGGGACCTCCACGCCCCCCCCCAGGGTCGCTACTCCCCTTCACCTGCCCCTTCCTTCACCCGCACCCTTTCACTCTGGAGCAGAGGCCAGGCGGAGGAGACCCGCATCCCCTCCAACACGCATCGCTCGAACGTCTAAAAGAGCCAACCGGAGAAGGTATAACTCCACTCTCTCCTCCCCGCGCCAGCCCCCCGTCTATTTCCCAGCGCGACGCTCGCGCCCCGGCCCCCGTCAGCGGCGCCTCCCTCGGCTCGCAAGAGCCCGAGCGCCAGGCCTCACCGCTTCCTTGCCGCCACGGCCGCCGCGGCTACTGACAGGCGCGGCGGCCGTTGAGGGTGAGCAATGGAACCGCCCAGGGGGCGGGGCCTTCATGGAGGGGGCGGGGCCGTTTCCTCGCCAAAGGAGAGGATGGCGGGGGGAGCGCCGGGCAGTGCGTTCGCCCAGTGGGCGGGGCCACAGGGATGGGCAGGGCCTCGGGGCCGTCTCCCCGCCAAAGGTGAGCGCCGGGCAGTGCCAGTGGGGCACCGAAGCTCAGCCTCCTTGAGGCTTCTGGGCGCCTCCACCAGGCGAGGGCAAACGTGGTGAAGCAGACTGGGGAGGAGGGGGTCAACCCGTTTGTTCAGCTGGTCTTCAGAACACAGAGCTTTGCCGGGCCAGAGCCAGTCCTGGGGTTCCAGGTTGTAACCCCGCCTCCACTCCACCCGCTTCCAGGCAGAGCGCGAAAGTAAGCCAAGCACTCTCTCTTTACTCACTCACCTCTTTGCATTTTTTTAATGACGGAAAAGTGTAATAAAAGAGCGTTTTTAAAAGGTGGTGGAAGAGAGCAGAAATAGGAGCTTCACCGCCATTGATTGATTGCAAGGACACAGCTCCAGAGGAGAGCAGAGACCACTCCTGAGAAAATTGCCAAGAATGAGCACCAGTTCCTGGGGAGAATTCTAAAAGCAAAAGTTTATAACATGGAGAGCTCCCTGCAATTTGGCTGGAAGAGCAAGGACCCTAATAGGCCTGCCCGGTTAAGAAATAGTTGCATTCAAAGAGGCCTGCTGACCCTTCACATACCATAAAACTGTTGACTAAGAGTTTTGCACAATGGGTTGCTTTTTGCCCTAATGCCTACAGCCCATTTTAGAAAAAATATGTTTTGTGATTGGTATGAATCAGTCGCCCAGCACATGGCTAAGCACGAGACAGTTGTACATAATTGGCTGTAAAGGCAACACTTCTAAAAATAGAACCAACCCATAATCCAAAAACACTGGTGGTGCTGGATCTTGTTTAAGCAGATAATTAATGGCTAATCTGAATTATGGGTGGCCTACAGCAGGGGAAGACAACTTGGTGCTCTTGGACTACAATGCTCTCAATTCCTTACTTTGGCCAAGGATAATGGAGAATAATCCTTACTTTGAAGATAATGGAGAATGAAGTCCATAACTTCTGGACGACAGCTGGATAGACACTTGTAAGCAGTTTATTACTGCGAGCAGGAGAAGGTATTAGCTGATGTGCCTCTTTAGCATTTATACATTTAAAAGCAGTGAATGACATTAAAAATGTTGAAGTTGATCAAGTATTATACTTGATCAACTATAAAGGATATGAGTCTGTGATGCTCAATAGACAACATATTTATAACATGCAACTTGTCTAATGCACTGAAATATTGAGAGGATCCCCTTGCAGGTATAAACAAGGTGTTAACTGAGGATATTCCTCCAAGATAGGCCTTTGCCAGCCAGTCAAACTTTATTTCGGTCAAAGACCAATATGAAACAAAACAGTTTTAAAAAAGGACATAAAACTCAAGCTAAAAGAATAGTACAGAATATTATTGTCACTGTAAGCTATGTCTCTAGGACTAAAAAACAGATTATTTGTCTAAAAACTAAGGCATAAAGTTAAAATCCTAAAACAGAAATAGGTAAAGGTAAAGGTTCCCCCCGCACATTTGTGCAGTCGTGTCCGACTCTAGGGGCCGGTGCTCATTTCCGTTTGTTAGCCGAAGAGCCAGTGTTGTCCGAAGACGCTTCCACGGTCATGTGGCCAGCATGACGCACGCGGAACACTGTTACCTACCCACCGAAGTGGTACCTATTAATCTACTTGCATTTGCATGCTTTCGAATTGCTAGGTTGGCAAGAGCTGGGGCTAGTGTGGGAGCTCACTCCGTCACGCGGGGCTAGGGATTCGAACCTCCGAACTTGCGATCTTCTGATCGACAAGCCTGGTGTCTTACCCGCCGAGCCACCACGCCCCTTAAGACAGAAATAGGTTAAAATAAAACAGAATAAAGTGACATCTATCTACCTATACTTATTTAGAATTGTTCAAAAGTTAGGTACAGTTATACTATATTGAGGGATGGGGATTAGTCGGCTTGAATCTTGTCTTACTAGCAGCATAACAGAATTTGGCAACATCCAGAGGTAGACTCCCTTAGATCAGAAAGCAGAATTTCTGTGGCAGGTGGGCGTGCTGATCTTTCTCCACTACCCATAGCTTCTAGGAAGGTAGTTGTAAGGATCAAAAAGCTAGGATCACCAGCCACTCTGATAGCCTTCCAGCAGCTTATCTTTTTTTTAAAATCTAGTAAGATCTTTATTCAGTTTCAACATATATAGTTAAAATACAATGTAAAAAAATATAGGAAGGCAAGTAAATATGGCAGTACAATTTGAACTTATCTTTTAATCATTTTTCTAACACTTCTGCCATCAGGGCAGGACTTTGAGACTGAAATCTAAGTCACATGCCACAGGGCTGGGTTGTCATTTTTAGTGGTAACTAAATACACAGTGCTATCTCAAAAAATAAATCATTATTACATCCAAAGTCTAAAAATATCTATCTTCCCTAGTCTTTTCAGCTGGGCCTACATAGGCCGCTGCCTAAGGTGGAGATACAGACTGCACTGAAGAGGATCGCCAATGAAGACTGCAAACAAATATCAGGAGTGTTCCAGCCACTGTTCTGGAGATTTTACTCACTATCCAGAGTTGTCAAAGCAAAGTAGCCATCATCTTCAGCACTAATTTCAGGCAGAGTCGTTTGGTAAGGGAAGCAGCAGTTAGTTTTATTTTTATTCCATATATGTTGCTCTATTTTTCCAGATGACACAACCTTGAGATAGGTCTGAATGAGAAGCAGCAACTGGATTAACATCACCCAGTGAGTTTCTGCATCTAGGGGTGGAGTTGAACCCTTCTTGTCCAGCACCATAATTACTGCATCACATTTAAGGGAGTTCAAAAATGTTTATCAATCTCCAAAAAGGAATTGTAATTGAAGGCAGACATCTTTAATCTGGTGTCCTTCAAATGCACTAGGAATGTTGCCCCCAGCATCCTTCAGAACTATGCAGTGGTAATGGCTGCCAGGAGCTGCAATTCTACATCTGGAAGGTCAGATCCTCATTCAGATTACACAAATATATATCTGGACCACTGTCTTATGGCAACATCCCCAGTGCACTAGGCTCTGCATGCAATGCCACATTTTGTCATTCACCAGCATTAGTGTCCAAAAGATTCACAACATGGCTTTTACCCAGGTGTATACATTCACTTCTTGTGCAGATTAATTGAATGGCGGGGACAGTGAGCAATATTATTATGAAAAGCAGCTTGCATCAATGCATCTCACACCTCCAGATAAAGCATAGTATATTAAGTAGCATTTAGAAACAGCAGCTTCCATTTGCTGCATAGTCCGGAGATATATAGCCACACCTTCACAAGGTGGGTGTAAATCTATGTGCTGTCTTAGGTTTGATGCAGTAAGTGTCCTTTTCAGGCTTCATTTATAAAGCTAAAGGTCAGCAATCAATGAATGAATGCAATGCAATGCATTTTCACTGCACCACCATATGGCATTACTGTTATGACATTGTATAAAAAGTTAAGGCTCCTTAAAGAAAGCTCCATTTCAGATAATAGCATGGATACATTTATCCAGGGAGCAGTATGGAAGTGGTTTGACATCCCAAACTAGCCTACGGTATTGGTATTCTGTGGCAATTTCCATTCCAATGCCAAGCAGCCTAGCCTTGGGCAAGTGCTGCCACTACAACATAACCAATAAATGGTACCAGTTAATCTTATAATGTAATCCAAATGGCACCCATCACTTACAGGTACTAAAAAACACTAAAGCACAATGAATTACAAACCAGGTTTTGGCATACTTTGTCTTGTTAGTGAAATGAAGAACAAGAAAGTCAGAAAACTAGACTTCAGCAATTACAGTTGCTCCTTTCTTATGACAATCTAGTCACACAATCTTCTTACTATATTTCTCAATGCTTTGCTATAGCTTTATGCAAGGTTCGTGACCTAGGCAGCTATTAAAACTTTCTGAGGCTGTTTAGATCATGAAGACAAAGAAAGTGTTTTTCAGAATTTAAAAAACCCAAGTATGCCATGTAGCAAATCCAGCAAGAAAGAAAGAAAAGATTTTAATCGAGGTCAGAAAGCAGTGAAGCAAATAAAATGTGGAGCTTAGGGTTTGAAATGAGTCATTTCTGCACTTTAGTGCAACTCCCCACCCACCCAATACAACTGTCTTTTATGCTAAGCTTCTCAAAAAGCCTAAATGATATCAAATTATACAGTATCCTTTGCTTTGGTGAATACAATACACTTTACCTGAAAGGGCCAAAACATGACAGGAGCTGCATGTTTTTAAAGTACTCAGATCATGAAATCTATATAAATCTCATGCAGTGCTAATATGCATGATATACGTATTTTAAATTCAAAGCTTTCTCGGCCTTTTGAATCCATACCTGTCAGGCTGCAATTTTATATAAGGAATGAGACATCTGGGCACTGCATGTAGCCTCCAGCCCCATTTTGTGGCCCTCAGAACACTAGACTGCACAGCCAAATTGATGTTGTACATACTTATCGGGTGGTCCTTTCTTCCAAATGGGTTGCACTGTAAATTCTCAGATGTTGCAATTAGCTCCCTGAACATAAAACAAGTCACTCTCAAAAATTGTATTAGTTAAACTGCCAGCTGGCAGAGGAAATTTGTATGGATTGATCCTTATGCCAGCAAGAAAGAAAAGGGGGGAGACCACAAAGTAGAACAATGGAAGAACAATACGTTTGTAATCAAGGTAATCATTTCATTGAGCAAACTCCATACGATAGACCACAGCTTTCCAAACTGTGTGTCGCAACACAGAGTCTGGTGTGTCGCCACAGAACCCGGAAGTGGCAGCGGGGGTGTGTATGGCGGCGGCGGCAGCAGCGCACCATCAGCGCTTCTGCGTTTTAGTGGAGGCTGCCGCTGCCGCCGTTGGTGTGTCGCCAACGGCAGCACTTTGAGAAGCACTGCAATAGACACTGAATTTTGCTACCTGAAACACTGTACAGATAAGCCATAATTAGCTATCATTGCATGCACTACATCAGAGCTTTCCAAACTGTGTGTCGCGACACAAAAGTGTGTCGCCACACACAGCGTGGTGTGTCGCCACACCACCCGGAAGCGGCGGCGCGCGCGTGCACGGCAGCCGCCATGCACGTGCGTGCCACCGCACGCCCCCCGTGCCACCGCACGCACGCCGTCGCCGTGCGCGTGTGCCGCCGCACGCCCCCCCCCGCGCCGTCGCCGTGCACACGCGCGCCGCTGCTGCTGCTGGTGTGTTGCCAGCGGCAGCACTTTGGAAAGCCCTGCACTACATGATAGTGATTAAGAATGGCAGTAATTGAGAATATGTTGTCTTAAAAGTGGAAGATTTAAGATATGCATTCCACTTATCTCCAGCAAACCCAAAGTGGGGAAGGAGGAGATCAGAAACTATACCTTGACCTTATTTAGTTTCATTTCTGAGCATTTCACATTAAATTGTTTGTTTAAAAACAAATGTAGTTAATTTCTTTTAAACCACAGCTTTCCAAACTGTGTGTCGCGACACTTTAGTGTGTCGCCACACAACCCAGAAGCGGCGGCGGGGGCGTGTACAGCAGGGGCGGCAGCGGCGCGCCATCAGTGCTTCTGCGTTTTAGTGGAGGCCGCCGCCGCCGCCATGCACGCCGCCGCCGTTGGTGTGTCGCCAACGGCGGCAGATTGGAAAGCACTGTTTTAAACATTAAGATGCAGAAAAATAGACTTTACAAGTTCATTTAAGGCAGTTCATTCATTAGTCTATAGCAGAAAGGTAAATCTGCATTTCCTTCACACACAGTTGACTACATTCAATTGCAAAGTGATGCAAGATATAAAACATACAATATTTATCTACCATCTCTACTGTTTTTGTCATGGTCAATATAAAGAGGCAACATTTGAGTTTTGAAAATCCGGAAGTGCGGCAGCACGCAAAAACCCGGAAGCGCTGCTGCTTCTTTTGGGTTTTTCGCGCTGCAGTTGGTGTGTCGCCGCGGGAAAACCCGGAAGCGCTGATTATGATCAGCGCTTCCGGGTTGTGTGGCGACACACTTTTGTGTCGTGACACACAGTTTGGAAAGCTCTGCTGTAGCTGATGCAAATAATCACAAAACAAAATTTAAATGAAGTTTCTTTGGATAAATTGAGAACAAGAACCCAACTATAGCCCTCATGCAAATTAAGTGAGATATGCTTTTTGTTCTCCTTATACAACAGAAAAGCTTTTCACATAAAACTGCTAAAATAGTAATGACTCTTTAAAGGAGTAAAAATATGAAAACAGAACATGGATTTTCCATGAAGGCTTCTTTCCTACCGTGGGTGGAGAACTAAGCTGTACTCTTAAGAAAAGACACAGAACATGTGGTTTTCTTATCCAGTAATTTAAATTGTTGCACAAATCTATTTAATTTCGCTGATCTGTTCTTAGAGTTCTATTCATTGCTGAGTTGTATTATCTTTATACAAACAAACAAACAAACCTTTATTATGGTCAAAGACCAGCATAGTATTATCTTTATAGCATATTCCCATCCTGATTTTATAAAGTTTATAAACTGTTCGGATTTACAGCAGAAAAAGGCCATGCAACATTTTAAAAAATAAACAACCAGCTAATATAAACAGAATGTTTGGGAGCTTGTGAGTTCACTGGACATATATGGCAACAAACAGCATAAACTAGGCTTTTGAAATTTATACAAGGAAAGTCAATAGCTAATGTTACAGCCAAGTCATATATTTTTCTTGCTACTGATATTCAGAGCACTAGGGCACAAGAAATCAGGAACTACAATACCATATTTAAGACGTGTTTTCTGTATCATTATATACAATCATCTTTTATTTAAAGCAGCTACACCCTGCTTTTCAGCCAGAAAGACTCCCAAAGTGGTTTACAAGTCTTTTACATATTGTGTGGAGTTGTCACTCACGACACTTCTAACATCTGTTTTATTATTTTAGTTATTTGACACAGTGGTCTTCTTTACAAACTCTTGCAATAAATGCATGTTTTAAAAGCTTAAAGATGTATTTCTTGCCTTTTTGAACCAGGGCCACACTGTGAGGAGCTGAAGATTCATGGTAGTAGCCTTACTTGACCTCCACAGATACAGGAGCTGATTCTTGAGAATCAGCTATAACAGATTAAACTGGAATATGGGGAACTGTAACATATACAGTGTATGTCACAACTAAGCATTTATCGCCAAATACTCCTGGCCCCAAATCCTTATAATCAGTTCATTAGTTGGAAGTGGCAGCAGTTCAAGCATCTTCTAGGTTCCTTCTTCTTATCCCATCTTTTTTTTTAAAGGATTGTGGATTATACCTGCATGATAAGGGATGGGGGAGAAATAACATGAAAAATACATGGGTCTCGGTTGCCCTACTGATATATGGCTTATCAGCATGGTTGCACTTGAACATATTATATCCCAAAAGATATTACACAATTTATCTGACAAGAAGGGAAGAATCTGTAAATAATGCACAGAAAGAACAGCTAAAGAGTCTGAAGTCTTGGCTTTACTGGTGCTGCATTGCAACTTAAGATTTTTTTTCTACCTTGCAAATATGACAAGTAACTTGCTGAAGTCCTTGACGCTCCAAGAGATCTCTTTTCAGATGTAAATCCCAATACCAAAATATCCTTTTGCCCAATGATTTCTCTCTTGTGGCCGGTAAAACCATGCAGCAAAACCCTTAAAATAACCAGGGCCAGCATTTCATTCCTTCCTATTCATTGATTGGGAGAAACACCATACTAAACTAGACTCTACATCTGACACCTCTGTTAAATCACATCAAACTTACCATGTTTGTTATTCTAAAGTCAAAATGCACATCCCCACTTATTGCTTTGGAGGTCAAGAGAAAAGCCAGAGACCTATAATAATTTCAGGACTGGATTTTAAGACTGTCATTCACATTAAAGCCCCTTTCTTTCCAATTCTTCCAGAGTTGCTTGGATTCTATGAACTGCCTCTTTCCTTGCCTGGCGCACATTGTCCTGGCCACCTGTCTCTACAGAGTCCAATTCCAACAACTTCTTGGTCAGCATTTCTTCCAGTAACCAGTAATCCTTGTCTGTCTTTTTACCTACAAATTCATCTACCTCTTCTTCCAACTGTTCAATTCCCTCCATAACTTGTGCAATCTTCTGTATTCCATGCTGCACATTAGTTGAAGGCTGTACATTTATTTTAGAAGCTGATCCACCGTCAATCACAGATGGTTTCCTATGTACATTATCATACAGCTGGGGCTGTGCACTATACTGCACTTTGGGGGTGGAAGCAGATGGCTTAGTCTCAAGCTGGGCTGAGTCATTCATGGTCCCAGAAGGCAAATGATTGGCTTCAGGAAGATAACCATGTTGGTTAATTCCTTGATCCATTTGGCTATAAGAGTCCTAAAGCAGAAAAAAAACAATTTCAACAACTCTTATCAATTCCATTTCCCCCCCATCCTGTATTGAAAATGCTGTGAAAACAGGTCCTTAGGTGGCCAATATTGCCAGCCTGACTCTCTGCATATTTGTAAGATCTGCATGCTCAAGATGTCAGTGCAAAAAGGTTCTGGCACTGAAAGCCACTGTGAACAGGACCTGAACTTTGAACCTGTCAGAACGACATCACAATGTCCCATGATACAATAGCCTGAAACCCAGATGACCCTCTCATAGGTTCTATAGCATAGTAAGCAGTCCCCCCAAAAAAAAGAATATAAGAGCTCACTAGACTAAGTGCTCCCTTCCTCACATACATACAAAACCATCAACTGGAAACAGCACTAAGACTGTAAATGAACAAGTAAACCCAACAGCTACTAGACTGAATATTTGTAAGTTTTAAAGCTACCAAAGACAAGCATCCTCAATTACTTTTCCTATTAGCTTTCTTTTTTAAACTTTATTTTTCCATAAATAAACCTCTGTAAAGAAAGTTATGCTGTGTTATTCCAATATAAACAACCATCCACATTTTTAAAATTAAATTTCATTGTATATAATTTTCTATTAATAAGGTCCCCTTATAAGGTTACCCATTTCTGCAAAATCCAAGCATTTCAACTACAATCAAACTAAAAGATCTCTGTAGTATTCTGCTCAAATGCTCTTGGCAAAATATTTCTTCATCAATACATGTTGAATATTGATCACTTTGATTTTTTAAATAGTTATTTATTTGCCTCTGCAATTCTGCACCTATAGAAATTTCTAGATGTACTACAATACTGGTAACTCCACTTTTCTAACATTTAAAGCCTGGGACTGCAAATTTCCTATTAAAACAGACTGATTTCACATAGCACACATCGTATAAATGTACACTGAGATGAAAATAAATCAGCATAGATTTTTATTTTTAATAAACTTTGCCTTAACTCTATCTAGGCCTTTACACTCCAAACACTTTCAATCATTCTTTTTACATTGATTTCCTACTGTGTGTTAGCAAGTTTGTTAGTATAGAAAGACTTAGTCACCCTCAAAGTAGGTATTAGTAAATTTTTAAATCACTTTCCTGTAATCAATATCTGCTTGCTCAAAACTGTCTTAATTTTCTTCACCTGGGTTTCTTTACTTCAGATTGCTGATACTTTGACATGCTTATTTAAAATTAAATAACTAAACCAAATTATTTTGGCTAATTGTGTTTTCAATCGGTTTCAATTCTACTGGATTTCTGGTTTTTAAAAAACCCAAAGCTCTGTGTGTGTGTTTGTGTGTGCTAGTCACTATCCCAGTGCTTTCTAAAGTGCCACCGTTGGCGACATACCAACGGTGGCGGCGTGTGGGGGTGTGCACGGCGGCGGCCTCCGCTAAAACGCGGAAGCGCTGATGGCGCGCCACTGCCACCACCATGCACGCCCCCGCTGCCGCTTCCGGGTTGTGTGGCGACACACCAGACTGTGTTGCGACACACTAAAGCTAAAGCAGAGCTTTCCAAACTGTGGGTTGCGACACAAAAGTGTGTCGCCACACACAGTCTGGTGTGTCGCCACACAACCCAGAAGCGCTGATCATCATCAGCGCTTCCGGGTTTTCCCGCGGCAACACAGCAACGGCGGCATGCAAAAACCCGAAAGCGGCAGCAGCGCTTCCGGGTTTTTGCGCATTGCCGCAACGACAGCACTTCCGGGTTTTCCCGCGGCGACACACCAACGGTGGTTGGTGTGTCACCGCGGGAAAACTTTGGAAAGCCCTGCACTAAAGTGTCACAACACACAGTTTGGAAAGCTGTGCACTATCCCATATAGTACTGCCAATTGTCTTTTCTTATTTGTTTAGCTCTTCACAAATCAGCATTAGCAAAACCATACGCATAACATACAATTATAGGCAAGGGCAACACATGCACCAGAGAGAGAGAGAGAGAACCTCCTTGTGTATTTCAAAAACATACCTTTGGATTGTTATTTGGAAGATGTGGAGCAGACACACCACCGCCGGACCAAGATTCTGTAATATACTGATTCCCATGCCCTGCTGGGGCAGGAGTCCAACCATAGGAGGGAGGCTGCATTCCATAAACTCCAGGTGTTTGCCAAGTTGCATCTTGAAGTCCTGGCTGAGGAGGGGGTGGCCTCTGCTGTGGAATGCTATGATTGCAGTCACCATATGAATAGGATGGGAATGGAAAGCCTGGGGCCTGCAGGAAAAGGGGAATAAGGAGACAGTTTCTTTATTCACCCCAGGAAAGCCTATCACTAAAACACTAAACACTAAAGGCATTTCTAGTAGCAGTGTTTCTATGGCACTAATTATTTCCTTAATAGAAAAACAACATCTCCACTATCTGTTCGTGCTTCAAAAGGCCTGGCACTTTTCTGATGTGCACATTGAATTATGTTCCATCCATGCTGGGGGTAATACAGCTGAGTAAGCAATGGTTTGCCCTCCCATTTCCTGATTCTCATGATCAGGACACATGCCAGCACTTTAGAGTAGATGCTTCTCAGCACCATGCGTGTGTTCCTCTTCTCCAGTATTTGAAGGCTCCTTTTTGATTCAGTCTCTACAGCTGTCACTTTAAAAGGAGAAAGAAGGGCAGCAATTGAAACAGACAACATAGTATATCAGTTTCTCTTTCATGTGTTTTGTAAAGTAAAAACAGGCAGGTCTACTGCAATTTCATTTCAGTCCAGTGATTTTTTCCAAAAATCTTAAAAGTAAAGGTAAAGGTTCCCCCCGCACATTTGTGCAGTTGTGTCCGACTCTAGGGGCCGGTGCTCATCTCCGTTTGTTAGCCGAAGAGCCAGCGTTGTCCGAGGACGCTTCCACAGTCATGTGGCTGCATGACGCGCGTGGAACGCTGTTACCTACCCACCGAAGTGGTACCTATTCATCTACTTGCATTTGCATGCTTTCGAATTGCTAGGTTGGCAAGAGCTGGAGCTAGTGCGGGAGCTCACTCCGTCACATGGGGCTAGGGATTCGAACCTCCAAACTTGCAATCTTCCGATCGGCAAGCCTGGCGTCTTACCCGCTGAGCCACCACGCCCCTTTTCCGAAAAAAAATCTAGGCTTCCCTTAATCATGAAAGCCAGCTGGGTGACTTTGGGCCAGTCACACTTTCTCAGCCCAACCCACCTCACAGGGTTGTTGTTGTGGGGAAAATAGGACGCAGGAAGATTAGATATGTTCTTCACCTTAAGCTGACTATATATGTATTTATGCACACACAATGATTCTTTCTCACACACACATAAATATTGATATTGATATAGAGATGATGATGATTCATATCCGATATTTACCTGTGGAGGGGGGTATCCTGGTACCTGCCTCCTCACCATGGAACCTTCAGCTGGACAGTCTGGAGGAGGGTAATTCCAGTTTGATGCTGATGATGGAGTTCTATATATGCTAGAAGACTCTGTGGAGTAAATGGCAGGAGGATGCTCTGAAGAGTAGTATGTATTTGACTGTGGGAGACTGGGATATTGCGACCCTGTCCCAGGAGATGAATATGAAGATCCATAGACACCATTTGTGTAGGAAGAATCAATTCCCTGGAAGACAAAAGGGGAGACTATTTGAAACAGATGAGCCCAGCTTAAAGACAAGAATTAATTAGGATGTCCATGCCTTCCTCAAAGACAGTTCCAGAAGTTATCTCCTTAGCAGCAGGCTCAGTAAATAAAGTGACATCTATTAAGATTTTCTGGATCTTGCAACTTTTAGTTATAGGCAACACAGAATATTGCCTGTAAAAAAGCTAAGTAGGAAACAAAATGACCAAAACCCATCCTCTCCAGCAGCCAACATCCAGATAAGCAGAGATTAACACCAGACAAACAATCAAGCAGAAAATAGTACCCTAATCAAGGAACTACCAAGGAGAAAACCACACCCCCACTAACACTGGCAGGGCAAGCTACTGCATATAAACAGGCAGCAAACTCCACACTCACTAGCACTGATGATGTTACCTAGTTGGGTACTTAAATGTCTGCAAGCAAACAACCAAGCTCAGAGAGCACCAAGGACTCCACAGCAGAAATAGCTGTTCTATTTATAACTGTTTGCTTGTTTCTGGTAACAATAAAGCAAAATGACCCTGTTGGGAAAATATTAAACCACACTGATAGTTATATATGAAAGAAACTGATCTGCAGAGAACAAAAACTCCTTTGAACAACAACGACAGGCTAATAAGTAATCTGAGACAGATTTTACAAACTGTCATTTAGGGCAAGAGACCAGGTGCTAAGACCCCCACAGCTTCTTTAATTTTGCACCTATGTGACACCTAAATTCTTACACAGAATGGTGCTATTACACAGCAGAAACCCTCTGAAAAATTACATGCTGTACTACTTAATTTGATCTTTTTTTAAAAAAATTGTTATTGAGATACTACCTTCTCTCAAACCAGAAGCTAAATGATTCTACAAGAAGCCACATCCAGAGGGACTTCTGGTGGGGACATGGCAGACTGAACAGCTGTGCCCGCAGGTTTAGCGGGCGGAGCTGACAACACAGCAATTTTTTCCGGGCTCAGGCAGGTTTTCATGAAGCCCAGGAGTGTTCTCCAGATAAAGGAAAGCACCTAGAATCACCCATGTCCTCCGGACAGCTGCTTGTAGCCAGAAGATTGCAAACAGCATTTCACGTTCGACTGGTAAGAGCTAGCAGGGAGGCAGGGACGTCATCATTTTCCAAGCCGCGCTGTAGCCTTAAAGGGACATTAAGACCGGCCACCCCATTTCTAAATCACCGTATGTATGTATGTATGTATGTGTACCCTAAGAGAGGCTTTCTACAGCGAGGAGAAGCTGGTTCTCTTGTGCTTGTTATTTTTGGGATTACTTTTTAAAAATTCTTTTTTAAGTTTTGGACTTCGTTCTCCTTCCAAATATTAAGGAGGATTGGGAGTAAACAATTGTCTTCCTGTTATTATTTTTGTATTAAATTTGAAGATATTAGCATTTTCCTACACACTGAATTGGCTGATTTGAATCTTCAGCTTTCTGTTTCTACTTTCCCTTGGGAACTGTCTGCTTATCTCACTCTTACTTTGTGTAAACACACTCCGGAACTTTTCCATATCTTCGGCTTTCGCTGGTTAAGCTCCTAGGGGGCACCATAATCTACTGCGTGAGACATGGAAGATCTTAAACAGATTTTTTCTGACTTCCACCGAGATTTTAAACAGATTCTTTCTGACTCCTATCAAGCTTTTATGCAAGACATTCAGGGCATCATGGAAAATATGAGGTCTGAAATGTGTCATCTGGTTGGGGATGTAGTGGATGAAATTGAGGAATTTAACAGTGATAGAAATGTTTCTTCTAAGAGTGAGATCAGGATTTCTATTGAGATGCTGGATGAAGATTTGATAGTGGAGTTGGAGAAATTTAAGAGAAAGAGGGATCTGCAAGCAACAAGTGAAATTGATTTTCTGGTGAAATGCCATGAAAAAGAAGGGGTCATTATGTATGGGAGGTTTTCTGAAGAGAAGTTGGAATTTTTGAGGGGGGCAGTTGAGCTGTTCGATTTTCCTAAGAAAAATGCTCTGTACACATTGTGGGGATATGTAAATGCTCTGGTTTATTCTGAAGTGGGATAAGGGTTAAAGAATGCTTATCTGGATTGCTTTTAGGGTTTGGCTGATGTTATTTGTCTTTAAGGATTTTGGATTATTATTATGGTAAAAAATCCTTTGGTTTTGGGTTTAAGATTAAGATTATTAAAATTGTTGTACTATTAACTATAATGGCAGACAATTTATGTGCTTCTTAGTTTGATTTTTATTATAGTAGACAGAAATGTATAGAATAGCAGTAGGAAGGAAATAATTAAGTAAGTGCTACCTTTTGGGGGGAGGAAGTTGTTTAGGAGGTTCATATGAATTTTTTTTCTTTATTTCAATATAAGGGGAGAGAGTAATTGTACTTAATGATTTTTATAATGTGCTAATGGAATGATTTATAGAAATAATGTGGTTTTGGTTTAATACAGAGTAAGAGATTATGGAAATGTTTTGTATATCCTTGCTGTTAAAAGTCGGAAGTCACCTCTTTTTGTAACTTTGAAAAAAAAATTATCTTGTTTTTTCACATCTTTTTAGTTTTTTTTTGTAGTTTTGTTTTTTTGTAGCTTTTATCTTTGCTTTGAAGCTTAATAAAATTCTTATAAAAAAAAAAAAAGCAAAAAAAAAAAAAGAAGCCACGTCCAGACAACATGCAGTACATTATTCCTATTACTCTACCTGGCCTTGAAGCTCTGGTCCAACAGGATATGGATTTGAATAAGTAGCTCTTGGAGATGAATTCCAGTAGTGGGGGGCATACCCAGGATAAGGAGGCTGTTCCTGCAGAAAGAAACAATACATTTAATTTCTGTAAGCGATTAGCTCACACCTAGAACATTCCTAGAATAGTTTGTCTCTAACTGTTGCATACAAGCTGAATGTCAGACTATCAATAGGGGGTTCAACAGAATGTTGCTGCATCAGAGACAATCTTCTGGCTAATCCATGGCAACCAAGCTAAATTCAGCAGTCTGCTTGAAGCAACATGCTTTGTTTCTGTTGTAAGAAGATCCTTGTAGCAGAGGATCCTCTGAAAAGTAATGATGTCCTTGGGTTGAGCTCAACTCCTGACGACTGTGTGGGACTAGCAATACAGCTTTCTTGGCAACAGTATAGAAGTGGTTTGCCACTGGTTTCATTCAAGGTGTTTTTCAACTTCGGAGTGTAGTGTAGTCACCTGTGTTGGGTGATCATTACAATACACAGAACAATCAGAAACTGTTGTGGTGTGGGGATTTGGTGCTGGTAAATGTCTAGATACTACCTTCATGCAAGAATATTACAATAATCTGATAGCAGTTTTCTGGATCTGGAAATAGTGGCTATATAACTATGGTTTATTCCAAGCAATGACTGGAAATCTGTAATCTTCAAATATAAAGAGATAGAAGTACAAATAACGAACTCATCAGAATAACTAATATGTATCCTAACAATACCTAAACACAAGTTTTAAAATGTTTAAGCACACCTTAAGTACAATAAACTCAATTAATTTAAGATGCAAATGTCACACACATCTTTGACTTTAGTCTGTTTTCAATTATATAAGACTAAGTCAGATAGTAGGGGGCGTGGTGGCTCAGCGGGTAAGGCGCCAGGCTTGTCGATCGGAAGATCGCAAGTTCAGAGGTTTGAATCCCTAGCCCCGCGTGATGGAGTGAGCTCCCGCACTCGCCCCAGCTCTTGCCAACCTAGCAATTTGAAAGCATGCAAATGCAAGTAGATTAATAGATACCACTTCCGTGGGTAGGTAACAGTGTTCCGCGTGCGTCATGCCGGCCACATGACCGCGGAAGCATCTTCGGACAACGCTGGCTCTTTGGCTAACTAACGGAGATGAGCACCGGCCCCTAGTCGGACACGACTGCACAAATGTGCGGGGGGAACCTTTACCTTAAGTCAGATAGTAACACTAAATCTTCTAAAAAAGTGAGAGAGAAGGACCTAGTGGCATCTAAAAGACCAACCAATTTATTACTGCATAAACACTTGTTGATCTGAGTTTACTCTTATAAATGCTGAGATTGAGCCATATTTTTAGAAATGGAACTGCAAGATGCTGCAAGAAATATCAAGAATATATAAAAGTACCATCCTGCTTTCCTCAAGGAAAACATTCACAGCTCCTATTAATATCCATGTTTTTTTAACCAATATGATTTCCAATAGGTCTTCTTATCCTATATTTTCGGAGACTCCTTAATAAACTGTTTCAATTAGATATTTTGTATTAGAAATCTTTAACCATTAATAGTAGAAAGATCAAAATCTTTCAGTACCTATTTCACTCAACCAGCATGTTGTTGTTGTTGTTGTTAAATGCTGATTGAGCTATTAATTTAAGTGGTATCAAAACACAATTTGAAATCATTATGTTTTTACATCTTCAACTTCTGTTAATATTTGTGGTGCACTAAAGATAACATTGGTAAACCTATGTTATGTTTAATTTAATAATTACCGAGGAAACACCTTTCCTTTTACAGACTCACTAACTGCTGCCAGCAGTGACTAACTAAAGGGCAGGCTTTATCTTAAATCTCTCTCTTCAGCAATCAAACTAATTGAAAACCTTTCCTGACACTCTCATTCACAGACAATCAAACTGTCCAAGAATTTATAGAATGCAGGTATAAGTATTCTGTCATCTATCCTCAATGTGGTTTAACTGGAATCCTTAGACACACATATTTAATTATTTTTAAAAATTCCAGAGACCAAAATGTTTTCCCAGAACAGGAAGTTAATAAAGTTTCATGTGAGTTTTAAAATACATTAAAGTTATTTTCATTCCAATATTAAAATAAGGTGTCAAGAATTATAGTAATAATATTGTATTTCTCTAATAAACAATGACTAGCTTCATTAACTAAATGAAATCTGAATTGATGCTTAAGGCTGCCTCATCATCTCTAGTTCTCTAAATTTTGTAGGCACTCCTCCACAAAGTCATTTGCTTGTGTGAGTTTGCCAAGCTAAAAATGCAACATTATATTTCACATTTAAGTGCAAAAAGATGGCTCCTTTTAAATGGTTTTTTATTGTTCTACTTCTATTATTTATTTGAGAATATCATCATCTGAATATCTACATGTGTATGAATAGGTTAGGAATTCATGAGTACAATATTGCTAAAAATCATACACAACCTTGTAAGAATTTCACATACAAAAAGATTCCGCTGCAAGATGTTTTCACACAACCCCTCTCCTCCACTACAACCATCCACAGATGGTACAGTTGTTTGTACAAGAACTAATGTCACAAGAAATAGCAATTCAGATCATACCCCTGCTTGTTCTTAAGAATTTTCTAGATGTTAGAGTATATTAGACAAGTGTTCACAGTTTAGACCTAGAATTTATTTGGTACTCAATCAGAATCTTTATCACCCATTATTTGAATGTTTTATTATTACAAACCCAACTTTTAAGTTGGGAAAAGGCTAGTGTACAGTAAGCTAAAAGCATTTGCTTCAATACAGCATCTTTCTTTACTAACTACTTCTTTTTGAAGACCTATTTACACCTGCTTCAATATTTTAAAAACTAAAAAACAAGTTCAAAATCAGAAAAATACACTAAAAAACAGCTAAGAGCCAGCTAATCCCACACCTAAGCTTTGAAAATAAGCACCACTGGCATGTAACAACCATCAATGAAAGGACCCTCTAGGAATACAAAATATTAAGACCACTATGTCAAATAAGACTTCCTCAGAACCTATCTTCTTGACACAGAATTGTTAGACAGTATAGGGCATTCCCCCCCCCCCCGATTTATGCAGCATGCCTTCCTCTTTCTTCTCTAAACGGAGAATGCATTAGCTAGCAGTCTCAAATTTAGGAGAGCACCACCATAAAGCACTTTCAGAATCTCTGGGCTCCATTTTTCAAGAATCAAAGTCTGTACGATTTTCCGGGGGACAGGGAGGGGGGAGACGAGGAGGAAAAATTCTAGATAGGAACCAGAGGAAGACATTTCATATAGGACGTACCATTTTCTTCACTTCTAACCAATCCGACGTTTTTTCTCCCCTCTTTTTCTTAGCTGAACCAAGGAAAGGTTTTATTTTGGTTCAGCTCCAGCATGCGTGCACTTGGTGTGGAAGGAGGAATGCATTAGCCAGAGTTAGCTAAACAATCGTTTTTTAAAAAAGAAGGGAGAATAACAAGGAGGCGAAACTGGACTGGCTTCCTCTCACTTCCTTCTCGAAGTAGACGCAACAGACTAGGAGCATGTGGGAGCACTTCACAAGAGGGGGGGGGGAGACGGAGCGGACACGCAGACGGTGGCCGGAGGGGGCCAATTAAGTCACATAGCGTTAATAACTGGGGGAGGAAAAATAGAGTATGGATTGGGCCGTTACCTGGGAACCGCCCTGAGCCGCTGTCTGCGCGCTGCCGCGGTGCTGGGCACACCTAAATGGTGCCGTGCCCCACGGTGGTGGGGGAGGCTCTGGCTCAGGCCGAATTCGTTCCACTTCCGTTCCGCGTAACCTCCTCAGCGCCGCCGCCATTATCAATTCTTAATTCTTAACGTTTACTCCCCCCCCCCGTAAAGCACTGCGTCTGCGCATCCAACAACCAATCACAAATATCAACCCGCTTCTTCGGCTTCGATTGGCTATTTACGATATTCCCGGATGTGGGGAGAGCTGTAGGGTTTTGTTAAAGGTAATAGAAGCTACGGCTGACGTCAATAAGCGACGACCGCTCACCAACGTCACCGCGAAAAATATCCAACCAATCAGCGAACTTGACAAGGAGAAACTTTGTATTAACTCTTAAAGCGCCGGAGAGAAGAGGAATTCGGACTTTACTTAGTTCCCGGCTGAGAAATTCGCCTCCGCTTTTTTCTTCTGCCACTTGTTATTCATTTCACGGAGCAAACTTTGCTTTCAAACTTTATTTCGAAAGAGCTGCATTGTCATGGGTGGAGGATAGTTTCTTCCACAAGTTTAGCCACAAGATGGTTCCTAGATTGGAGGGCAAATGAAGAGTCCCCATCAAAAAAAGATTGAAAAGCTGGGGACAGGACAGAAATTAAATTAAATAATATTGCACAGATTGCATCATTGTCCATACAATTGAAAGAGAACTTTGAAAGGGATTTTATATCCAGGAATGTTTTTAAATTATTATCTTTTAAACACGTTTAAAATACAGATAATTTGTGTGTACAGGTTAAGGAAACTCAACAATTGTGTTTGGTTAACCCAATTTAGAGTGGTATTTGAACCCATCTTGACTGTTAGGTATATATCTGGAGGGGAGCAGGTTGGGAAAAGCTACATTTACAATCAAAACATTCTTAGTCTTAATAAAGTTAACAACAATAAATATAGGATGAATTACATGGATATATTTTCCCTTTCTCCTACTTTCTCCTAAAATTAGTAGCACACATAAACAGATACTGTACATATCTTTATCAGTCATAGATCAGTGTAAATAATATCAATACAAATTATTATTGTTCAGCAATAATGAAACCTGTAAGATATAAACAATACCTAGAACCTAGCATTATCAACATAACACTGTAACATAAAACACTATGATATTTTTATAAGAGTTCTTAGCATTCAAACTTAAGACTGCAGACTAGAAAGTAAGAATATAATAGAATTTAAAATAGAATAGAGCCAGTTTGTTGTAGTGGTTAAGGCATCAGGCTACTGGGAGACTGTGAGTTCTGGTCCCACCTGGGTGACTGGGCCAGTTACTTTCTCTCAGCCCTAGGAAGGAGGCCATGGCAAACCACTTCCAAAAAAACCTTGCCAAGAAAACTGCAGGGACTTGTCTAGGCAGACACCAGGGGTCAAGACTGACCTGAAGGCACCCCCCCCCAAAAATCCAAAGGTTAAACCACCTTGTGCTATACTGGCCTTAGGATAGGGAAGAGTGGCTGCAGCTATTAATTCCCCATCTAGTCAAATTCCAAGAGAACCAGTTTGGTGTAGTGGTTAAAGAACCAAGCTAGAAACCAGGAGACCATGAGTTCTAGTCCTGCCTTTCTCACAAAGCCAGTTGGGTGATCTTGGGCAAGTCCCTCTCTCTCAGCCCCCGGAAGGAGGCAATGGAAAACCAGTTCCATAATGTTGCTGAGAAAACTGCAGGGACTAGTCCAGGCACTCACCTGGAATTAAACACTAAAATAATATGAGACCAAAAGAGTAAAATTAATGTGCAATAATAACCCAAGGTCACCCAGTGATCTTCAGGCTGAGTTAGGATCTGGCAAGCTTACAGGTACAGTACATCATGATTCTGGGGCTGGGGTCACACCACCTTAAATGATGGTTTACTGAATACATCATATTAGCTGGATTCCCACATGCTACAGTATGACAGGGTTCCCACCACACACCTGTTTGCATGTGGTTTGTGGGTCACGCTGCTTCCAAGCCCAACTCCAGGGGCCAGGGGCTCATAAACCAGCTGCCCTAAACGAAGATGGGGCAGCTGCTGATCGCACGCATACATCCCTCCATCCCAAATGGAGACTCCCCCGGCAGACTCCAGACTCCCCCGGCAGGCAGGTGCCCCCGATCCCTTTCATTTTTTTAATAACAATTTTATTAAGTTTGAAGCAAAGATAAAAGCTACAGAAAAGCAAAAAACTACAAAGAAAAAAAAGAAAAATCTAAAAAAAGTATGGAAACACAAGAGATTTTTTTTTTTTAATTACAAAAAGAGGTGACTTCTGACTTTTAACAGCAAGGATATACAACAATTTTCCATAATCAATCCCTTACTCTATATTAAACCAAAATCACATTATTTCTACAAAACATTCCATTGGCACATTATAAAAATCACTAAATACGGTTGCTCCATCCCCTTATATTAAAAGGGAAAAAAAGATATATAAACCTCCTAAGCAACTTCTCCCCCAAAGATAACATTTATTTATTTCCTTCCTACTACTATTCTATACATTCCTGTCTACTATAATAAAGATCAAACTAAAAAACATATAAATTGTCAATTTTAATAATCTTAATCATATTAAACCCAAAACCAGACATTTATTGTTTTTTTTATTATACTTTAATAATCTTAATCAAATCGTTAAAGATAAATGAAGTCAGCCAAACCCTAAAAGCAATCCAGATAAATATTCTTAAACCCTTTTTCTGTTGTTCAGTCACTTCAAAATAAACCAGAGCATTTACATATCCTCACAATGCACAGAGAGCTTTTTTCTTTCAAAAACCGAACAGCCGAATCCCTTTCAGATCCCGTCTGGGATTGCGCTCCAGCCAGCCGGGTGGGGCTTCCCCCGAGCCCTCCGCCCTTCCATCGCCGCCTACTTAAGGGTCGAGGCCGCCGCCGCCAGCGCTCCCTTGGGACGTTCCATGCGCACCAACCCGCTGGACACGGATCCCCTTCTGTCTCCCCGCCCCGCCGGAGCTTGTGCTTCCGGACCGGGCGGGGAGAGGCCAAGAGGAGGTTCCGCTTCTCCCAGGGCTGATGCGGGCGGCGGAGCTTCCGCTGCGTCCGGGGGAAAAATGAATTACATGCCGGGCACGGCCAGCCTCATCCAAGACATCGATAGTGAGTAGCGCGCGGGGCGCCCGGGCTCGGGGCTAGGTCCCTTTCGGCCTGATGGATGGCTCCGGGCGGGCGGGTCTCCTCCTCCGTCCTCCCCGTCTGCTTCTCGGGTCTTGAACCCGCTCTCTTTCCACCTCGCTCCTCCAGACAAAGCTCCCTTTTCTTTAGCAAATGGCACCGCTCTAAGAACGCCGCTGCCCTGCCATGCATACCATGCATGCCAGGAGCAGGCTGGGGATGGGCAACGAATATTAGAGGGGGAAATGAGGGCGATACCCCCCCTTCCCAAAAAGAGAGGCGTGGAGCGCTGCGTTCCTTCGGCGTCGCCGAATTCGGTTTAAAGGATTTGTGGCTGGCTAGCGCTCCGAGCCCTGCTCCGTAGTAGGACCCCTCTCTCTGTTTTGGAGGGTGCGTGGCGGATCCATTGGCCCTGCCTTCGTGGGTCCCCCCTATTTCTGCCTTGGAAATGGCTTGTGAAGGCTTTAACTTGACTTGTGGTGGGCTCTGAGCAAGTTGGTGTAGCCATTGTTCATGGGATAAGCCACTCATGGCTGGGTTTGCACAGTGTCCTAAGCTGTAACCCATGATTTCAAAGCCAGAATTTGCACCAAAGTGGAAGGACTGAAGCCTAAACTTCCGTCCCGAACCTTAGCATAAAGTTCAAGTTGTTTCTAGAAATTGGTGCTGTTCACAGGAGACACTGAAACATCATCCAGGCAACCATATTTTACAATAGTCTGATGTGTTGCAGGATGGCTTCCTTTAATTATATGTTTGTTGATGGCTTTTAAAAGGCAGCATAATAGGTAAACATTTATCCTTCCAGTGTTGGTCAAAGATAAGAGCATTTTTAGATCTATTTCTTGCATAACAACCTGAACCACAGAATAACCAACTACATTTTTAGACTAGCATGGTGTATATTTGCAGTCCATGTGGTAAGTTTAGGCTTCACTGTGCCAAAGAAACCCAGAACATTGAGTTGAGTAAACCATAGCTTACGGTGTGTTATAGACACAAAATATGGCAAACTGGTAACACGGTAAAAACCAACATTTTAGAATGGTGTAGACTGGACGGTTGTCAGTTAGCCAACAGAGATTGAGGAAGGAAAATCAAATCCAAATAGGCTAATCTCCATTTTCAAAGTGAATCTGATCATTCTTTACTCTTCCAAATAGCAAACTTAGGTGACAAGCATTTCTGTGAATACCAAATAGGGTTACTGGAAAACAACGAAGATATATTGATATATTTGGGGAACTCCAAGGCTTACAGACTCTCAAAACTGTAAAAAGCTGATTCAACCCTCCAAAAGACCTGATTTTTATAAATTATTCTAATATGACTTTAATCTTTTTATTTCCCTCTCCAGAGAAACACTTGGTCCTCCTTCGAGATGGCAGAACACTGATTGGATATTTACGCAGCATTGATCAGTTTGGTACGCCGCCCATTTATTTACTCTTATTTGTGCAGCTAGTATTTGGTCATAGCCAGGAGTTCAAAGAAAAGAAAAAGTATTCTTACTTAATAGCACTTATTACTATATAGTTTGACTATAGAGAGCCAATTTGGTATATTGGTTAAAGCATCAGGCTACTGAGATCGTGAGTTCTAGTCCCGCCTTAGGCACAAAGCCAGCTGGGTGACCTTGGGCCAGTCACTTTCTCTCAGCCCTAGGAAGGAGGCCATGGCAAGCCATTTCCGAAAAACCTTGCCAAGAAAACTGCAGGGACTTATACAGGCAGTCACCAGGAGTCAAAACTGACATCACTAAATGAATGGTTGTTAAGTGAGGACTACCTATAGTTCAGAAGTTATCCCAGCATCTCCCACGTTTAGTTTTGATATGTCCTGTTCTAAACGATCAGGTGACCAGAAAGATCTGTCAGAAATCTGAGCAGCCAATATCAATTGACATAGCACTGGGTTAGTGTTATCTGGGGGAAGACAACTTCCTTCCAGTAGTCTTTTGGGACCAGTGGTGAACACCCCAAAATCATACCACTGAAATCAGCAAATAGCATTTTTGGCGTGCTTTATTTTCAAATGTAAGGGTGATTGGGAGAGGCAGTCCTCTCCCATTTCAAACTTTAAAATCCCTACCTGGCCTGAAATTGTGCTACCGAAGTCCAGCCATTTTGCCGTGGAATTTAGGTAGCATGATTTTCAGCTGTTACTCAGGCTTTAAGTATGGGAATACATAAAAGCAAACATAAATGTTCGGTTTGCTTCTGAACTCTGCTGTACCACTAGAGGGTACCAAATGCTACAGAAGATCAAACCTTAGGCATGCATATAATTGGGTCTAGAGAGCTTCACTTGAACTTGAACTTGAACCATCTCATTTTAAGCATCATAAAAATAATTTCTGTTCTTAGATTAGAAGTATGTTACTATTCGGTTGTTTATTGAGCTTGTTTTTGTTCTTGCAGATGTTTCACATCTGCAAGAACAAAAACAAGCTCAGAATACCAAGAACTCAATGATTCAATCCTGAGCTACATTTCATCCCCCTTATTGTATGCAGCTATTTTCGAGCTCGGGCTAGTTCTGGTATACTCAGGATTGAGCAAAAATAACAAGAGCCAGGATAGAGCCAAGTCTCAGATTTAGTTCAAAAGTCTGTATTCTTTGGCAGATGCCTAATAGGCCCCTGTCATTCTTTTTCTCTATTTTTAATTTTTCTTTCTGGTACAACAAAGTGGGAAAGAAATTATGGAAAGGCTTGGGACTCTGTCCATTTGTCTGTAAGCAGGATAATTGTCTAACACAGAGCTTTCCAAACTTTTAATGTTGGCGACACACACCAATGGCAGTGGGGCGGCGGCGGCGCAGCCTGCGGTGTCCTGCTGTGTCGCACGCAAACACGGAAGCGCTGATGGGAACCGTAAGGAGCAGCACCCCCACCAATCGGTGGCGGTGGTGCTGATTGGTGGGGGTGCTGCTCCTTACGGTTCCCCCCATCAGTGCTTGCGGGTTTGCGTGCGACACAGCAGGCGACACAGTGTATCGCGACACACACACTTTGGAAAGCTATGGTCTAACAGCTGAGTAGAATGGCACCAAATCTGGTGTAGGGTGAAAAGCTGGTAAAAGAAATACTGAGTTTGAAAATGGGCCAGAACAAACGGGGCTGCAGAGGAAAAAGACCTTTAATGTATCTCTGTGATGTTGGTCAATGGCTGGAATGTTTTCTACTGGACCATTCTAAGCTGCTCTGGACATATGGCTCAAAGCAGAGCATCTGTAGCTCTTCCTGCGCTTCCCTGTGTAAGCATTCCCACAAATGCTCCCTTTGGGGGAGATGGCGCGGTGATAAAAGTCTAATAAATAAAAAATGCAACATGAGTGGAGAGCAAATGATCTTAATTTCAGCTTTCCTTTGCTTTACAGACCTGCGAAGGTCATAAATGCGAGGGTTGGTCGTAAAGTTACTTTTTCATCACCGTCGTAACTGCAAACAGTCGCTAAGCGAGGACTACCTGTAGTGCATGCTTCCCAATAGCACATCTCTCCAAATGAGCCATTCTTTTCTAAGAGCTCATTTGTAAATGCCCACTTTTACTTTCATGATCCTATTATCTCCTGATCACCAAGCTGGGAAGCTTTTGTAAACTGGTTTGTTAGAAAATGGTGGGGTGGTGTTCTCAGAACACTGAAATTGATTGCTGAAGGTATATACTCTTGGGTTCACATATGGTGCTAGGTCAGAATGTTTGATTCTGGTTTAGTATGGGATCTCACTCCAGCCATTTTGTTCTATAAAGCCTTGTTTATGACTTAGAGTGTTGTATGAACTGTGGATTGTTTAACTGTGGATTATTTAACAGTTAAGTAAACTATGATTTAGAGCAATGTGCAAACACAGTCACTAGCTGGTCATTCCTGAGCTGATGACTTGCATTTCTTTGTTTTCAGGACACTTGAATATAAATATAACCTCTCCTGTCTAGAACTGTCTACCCCAAAGTTAGGGGTCTTTTTTAGCCCTGTTACTGGAGAGGTGAAGACTTGAGGTGGTCCTTTCTGCCAGCAAGGCATTTGTTCTGTTCTAGAGTTTGCATTACTCAAGAGTTTTCAAGGATCCGGTTTAAGTTATGTATATGACAATGGTATGTGGGTTGTTGGTTTTTTTTACATACCAAAAGAAAGGTGAAATGCCATTGTTTGTCAAAAGAACTGTGAAGGACATCTAAGTAGTGAAGAGGGTTGTGTGGTATAATAGAATGTTTGACCACAAGGAATACCATGTTCAAATCCCCATTCAAGTCTGAAGGTCATTTACTCAGTGATCGTGAATTGGTTAGTTGCTTTCAGTGTAACCTATCTCAGCTGTTACGTGAATGAAATAAGGTGAAGATTCACTTCTTGCATCTTAGAAGAAAAGCAGGAAGTAATATAAGTGCTAAATAGAATTAATGCTTCCAATGCCAGACAACAAAGGGGAAATATTTGCCAATCAGTAATATTTGGTTACCTCCTTAGAACAGTTGCACAGAAACACAAAGTTGGAAGGCTACAGATTGTATATTCCTTTACAAGCAGACACACACTTCATAACCATTTCCATCTCTGTTCCCTTCCTTCTCCCTAAATCTGCAGCAAATTTAGTTTTACACCAAACAGTGGAGCGCATTCATGTGGGCAAAAAATATGGTGACATCCCTCGTGGCATCTTCGTAGTGAGAGGCGAGAATGTTGTACTCCTGGGAGAAATTGTAAGTCAGCAACTTGCTTTTTTCAAATACTGTGGACTTCTATGGTGTCCTGCGGCAATATCAGAGTAGAACCTCTCTTCTGCAGAAGTGGCCCATCTCAGGGAATCCAGTGCCAGAGGTGTTGGTGATGCTTATGCAGTGTCTTTTATTAAAGTTTAAAGCAGATGTGCTACACCCTTAAAGTATCATCTTGAACTGTTAAATCATTCTGATGTCTCCCCAAAATGAGCTGAGAATTTTCTACTCCTCCCATCCAGCAAGGTCATCTTCATGCTCCTTGTAGTCCTCCAAGGCCAAAATCTTGCAAAAAAAAAAAAAAATGAAGTACAGCCACTGAACAATTGGCAGTTGGCCAGCCATGGGCTTGATGGATCTATATCCTTATCAGCAAGGCAGCTTGGTTGGATACTAAGCTCAGGCAGTGGAATTATCCACTCTTCCTTTGTTGCCTCCGTGCTAAACCCAAGCATTCATGAATTTAGAAATAGATAAGCTGGTCTAGCCTTCTCCATCCTTGCCAGATCTGTTGCACTTCTTGCAGTTTTCCATTGGCTGGCGGATTCTGAGAGTTGAATTCCAACTCTTCTGGGTCTGTGTTAACAGTGGCTTCTTAAACTGTGTTTTAATTTGTATCGTTTTAGATTTTGAATAACTACCTTACGGCTGCCTGCTTTATACCTTGCTTTCATTTTGCATTTCATTTGTTTTTATTATAAATGTTTTTATTTGAATTGTATTTTTTGTGTGTGTCTTATTGTAGACTGCCCAGAGGCCTTTGCATTCTTAATCAATATTCACTGACTTGAATGGGGATTACAGGCATTATAGGTTGATCTATCTAGAGGCCACAAGATTGGGGAAGGAGTTTGATCTTTGAGGAGCTGCTTATATTTATTTATTTCTTTATTGTATCATAAAGCATATCTTTTGGTACATTACTTTTTAATTGAGAACTCTGTTATGTATGTTATGTAGGGCAAAGACGCTGAACGTAACTGTACAAATTCACAGCGTTTGTGTTTTGTGTCTCACAGGGAGGAAGTCGCGATATCCTTCCAATTTCCAGGCCCCAAATATTGCTTGACTCTTTTTCTATTGCAGGACCTAGAAAAGGAAAGTGACACCCCTTTGCAGCAAGTATCAATAGAGGAGATCTTGGAAGTTCAACGGGTAGAGCAGCAAGCTAAACAAGAATCGGAGAAGTTAAAAACGCAAGCGCTGAAAGAGCGAGGGCTCTCCATCCCAAGGGCTGATACGCTAGATGAATATTAAGTGTTTGCTTGAACGGTTTCCCCAAAATCGAAGAGATTGTGTACTGAAGTGCCCAAGTGATGGACAACTTTTTTTTTTGTTATTTTGGATTTTTCCCCAAATGCAGAAAACAGTTTAATCATCATGACATACACTGTAGTTCCTCCTGTTTCACAAAATCATTATTTCTGAAGACCTCAAAAATGCTGATATTTCCATATAATCCAGCATGATCGAGCAGCTGTAAAGGAGAATGCTGGTTTAGGACAACATTTCTTTTATTATTATTTTTTTTAAATACAGTAATGACTTCTGAAAGAAGGGGGGAAGTAACCCTCTCTAACCTGTAAATAAAAGGTGATTGTGAACACTGCTATAGCCGAGGTGGAAGTCCTGCTGAGAATTTGCCTTTTCTCTTTTTAGTCACCAGTGCGTTTCTCTAGGGGGACAAAGAAATTACAGGAAAGCACTTTTGCCTTAAGAACTGGGTTGGTGGAGACTTGAAGAGCCTCAGATAGGATGGAGAAGGTTTGACAGAAGCAACTGAGTTATTTATTTATTTATTTATTTATTTATTTATTTAATTTTGCCACAACTCATCTCCCCCCGAAAGAGGGACTCTGGGTGATTCTTGTCTGTGGAGTCCTTGGTGCTCTCTGAGCTTGGTTGTTTGCTTGCAGATGTTTCATTACCCAACTAGGTAACCTCATCAGTGCTAGCGAGTGTAAGGTTTGCTTCCTGTTTAAACTCTAGGGAATTCCTGGAAGCTTGGCATTCAGACAAATCAGTCATCCATAGACACATAGCGATAAACCACATTTACACACCATTCAAAGGAGACAATAAAAAGCTAAGGAGGAAACAAAAAGACCAGAACACATCCTCTCCAGCAGCCAACACCCAGATAAGCAGGGATTAACACCAGAAAAACAAGCAGAAAAGGATACCCTAATCAAGGAACTACCAAGGAGAAAACCACACCCCCACCAACACTGTCAGGGCAAGCTACTGTATATAAACTGAGCAAACCCCACACTCACTCGCACTGATGATGTTGCCTAGTTGGGTAATGAAATGTCTGCAAGCAAACAACCAAGCTCAGAGAGTACCAAGGACTCCACAGTTCAACCCTGAGCTACAGATATTCTCTTCCATTGCTCTTGTCTACTAAGATTTATCAGATGTAATCATGTGCAGTCATAAAAAAGCCATTTACCAGAAAGCAAGAAGTAAGGTGGTTTCCTGCCATCTTTTTCAGCCCCCAAGAACAATCCCTATTAATTTGCCTTTCCTTGGTCTTATTTTTTGGGCAAGTGAACTCATTTCCAAACAAAAAGAGGTTTCTGTAGCTTCCCTTGCTGTATCCTAAGGCCCAGGAGCCCAGAGGCATTTTATAAATAAAGGTAAATACTAGAAGTTGGCACATCACAGCAGGCCAGCTTCACATTTGCTTTAAACAAATGAATGTAAAGCAAAAGTCCCATGGGGCAGAGACCACGGCAAGAGCCAAAAATCAACTTGATGTGGGAAAATGGTCACCTCCCCTTGCAGTCTGTTACTTGGTGCAGCAAGCCATGGATATCTGCTGGAGAGTTGTGGTTTTCAGTTTCTGAATAACAGTCAAAATTAGCTTGCAGGAGTAGCCTGAGAATGAATAAGGTCTTCAGGATGCCTGTAATGCGCTCTGCTTGCCTTTCAGGGGATCTGTTTAATTTAGCTTATGCATACTTGCCTTGAGTGCCCTCTGGATGGAACAGGAAGAGATAAATGAATAATAGATGGGCTGCCACGGTTGAGTTCTGCCTACTTCTGCCTGTGATAGTGACAAACATGCATCCGCAGGTTAAAAAAGGAAAAACCACAGGGTGAAGCCAAGCAGCCTGGGAACTTCTGATTCTGACCTGGTGTATGTTGAAGAGATTCCCTGTAGCTACAGACCTGGGGCTGCTGTTTTAACCTATAGGGTAGCTATAGATGTATTTGTCTTGGTGCCCAGGCAAAGATCAGATTAGCTGAAACAACATAATGATACCATATTGGACACTTCTGTGTGCAACAGGGCAGAAATACATCCATTTCCCCCAGTCCTGGCTTTTTTTTTCCTCTAGAGGCATGTAGATTTGTAAATTATGCACTTCTTCATCAACTTCATTTACTGCTCTGCTTCTCAAGGGAGTAAAACATTTTTTCCCTCCATGCCCCCTTGTCATTTCAAATTGGTAGAAACAGTGTGTTGGGGGGGGGATGAGGTTTCCTTTGTATTACTATCATTGTATTCAAGGGTTTCTGGGTGAGTTGATAAAAAGATAACTGATTGCATAAGCTGCTAACTCATTAACCATGGTTTACTCATTTAACCCTTCAGGGCCCATTGAGCTATCAACCCTCCCCCATGGATGAGGTTTGTACAGCATGCTAAACAGACTAGAATGTTTGGCTAGGTTGAGTTTCAGCATACAGTATTGTGGGAACACAACCATGGAGAAGTTTAACACATGGAGAATGTTTCTGTAGTGGGTTGAGAGAGAGAAGGAGCAACTGTTTCTCAGCTTGTCACCCTCTAGATGTATTTCATATAATTCCCCTATGCTGCTTAGGCAGGAATTATAAGAACTTATATCTGGAGGGGAGGTCCATGAGATGTCAAAATGGGCATTCTGAAAAACACCCATGTTATGCATGCCCCAAAGTTTGTGGTGTGATGCTGGTGAGAAGCAAGCTCATAATCAAATCTTGACCTGTCCCAAATCGAGCAAGTTATTCTCAACTCATTCCTCATGGGTTGTCCTATTGTTCAAGACCTCACTGGTATCTAACCAGGGAACATCAAACCTTAATAGCATTGTAGGAAGAGAGCTGTGTTAATCTATGGCAGTGTTTCTCAACCACGGCAACTTTAAGATGTGTGGATTTAAACTCCCAGAATTTCCCAGCCAGCATGCAGGCTGGGGAATTCTGGGAGTTGAAGTTCACATATCTTAAAGTTGCCGTGGTTGAGAAACACTGATCTGTGGTAGTGAAAAATCTGGAGGAGCCTGGTAGTGCCTTTTCTGACTTAACAAATTTTATCAAAAGGGATCACCTTTCATGAGCTGCAGCTCACTTCATCAGATGCAGAGTGGCTAGACCAGATGCAGAGTGGCTAGACCGATATAGGATTTAAATTGGGAGGGGTGGGGAAACAAGCAATCCCCGTGAGGTTGCCTACTTTGTGTCCCTAGCTCAGGGCTGAAGCCGGTGTCATTCATCTGCACCCACATTAGTGTTAAAGTAGCATTTTCCTCTTTATTCTGATGTTGTCCGCTAACAGCCTCAAGGTGTATGACAACTGCTAGGCTTTGCCACTCATTATCTTGAAGAGGAATTGGGACTGACCAGGAACAGAGACAGGATAGGGGTCTCCAAGGGGGACAGGAACTTTGATACCATCATTATTTTCTACTGACTTAAGGACAGAGGGGTGGCATCTCAGCACAACGGTGAAGGGTCCTCAGACTTGGGTGGATAAAGAAATGGGAAGACCATTCCATGCGAGAGCACGATTGAAATCAAAGTTATGGCGCCTCCTGCCACTAGTTTACAGACTGTTGTAAACTTGGGGGGAGGGGGGTAGACAGCCAACCTTTGCTTGGCAAACTCTTAGACAGACAGACACAGACAGACAGATGATAGGTAGATAAAAACTAACAAGAACTAATATTTAGAAAAGAGAAGAAAAAAAGGAAAAAACACAAAGCCAAAAGTGCAGGAAAAAAAGAAAGAAAATATAAAGAAGTAGCTTCCAATTTTCTTTACTTTATAGTAGATGTAATTTAACCGCTTACTCTACAGTTACAGCATGACTTACATTTTTTGTATAATCTATTTTTCTTTTCCAATCATCAAAACCGTATATCATAATTTCATTTTTTTCTGTTTCACGCAAAACGTCTATAAGGGGTTTCCAGTCAGCATGAAACTTAGATCATGTCTTTTCTCTGACTTGGCCAAACTTTCAAGAGCTTCCCGGCCAAACTACATTTCCCAGGATGCACTCGAGAATCGTTAAAAAAAAAAAAGAAGAAGAAGGTGGGATCGGGGCGATTACATAACTCTTTCGAACGTTGACATATAGGAGCCCGCCCCCGTGGGTGGCGACGTCACCAGCTCGGAGCCCCGCCCTCTTGGAACGTTTTGTAGCCAGTTTGATCGCTACGGGCTCTTTCTAGTATCCATGCTATTTCCTGCTGGGACAGAAAGATTCCAGAGGTCTTTCCCTCGCTTCCCCTTCTCCCTCCGCTCCGCGTCGGCGGGAAGAATTTCCTTTTAGCCCGATTTCTCTCTTTGGAAAAACACTGATCGGTATTGATCGGGCGGGGGGCGAGAAGAAGGATCGCGCCCCCGAATTGCGCCCGCACATCCCCGGGGCTGAGCCTCAGATTTTTTTCCCTGCCCCCTCCCCGGGCATGCTGTGCTGGGCAGGGGGATAAGGGGGCTTTTTCTCAGCGCTGCTGACCCCCTCCGCCCGCACCAGGCGAAGAGCTTCACCGGCGCCGGAAAGCCGTGGGTACGCTGGCGGAGGGGGGACGAAGGAGCGCGGGTGAGAGGATTTCTCTGTCTGGATTGCATTGCGGTTGTTGTTCCATAGGTGGGGGAGAGGATCTGGCTTTCCCCTCTCGCCCTGCCGGACCTTGCGAGCAACCGAGGGCGAGCGCTGGACGGATGTGATACCTTGAGGTCTAGGATGCTGGCGGCCTCTTTTTAAAAAGCTGGAGGAAACACTAGCGTTTGGAAGACGACTGCGAGGAAACAGCTGGCTCCCCCCTCAAGCACCTTTATTTTCTTGTCCAGTTCCCCCCTTCCCTCCCCCCGTTTTTTTCTTCTTCTTCTGGATTGTGCCGCGCCGCAGCATCTTCCAAGCTGGAGCACCATGGAGCTGGAGAATATCGTAGCCAATACAGTTTTACTCAAAGCCAGAGAAGGTAAGAGGGTCGGGCAGCCCAGGCGAGGCGGCGGGTGGGCTGACGGGGAGGAGGGAGGGAGCTGGTGGTGGTTTTTCGAAGAAGCATCGCACAATTTGAGTAGGGGAAGGAAAAAGTTGAGCCAGCGCACGGACTTCTGGCCAGCAGAGTCTGTTGATCGAGCTGCATCCTGCAAATGTGTTAAGGGAAAGGAATACTTTATGGAATCATTGCATTGCAAAGCTTTGTGTGGCTGCCCTGGAATTTACACAGCTCTCCAGTCATACCCTCCTGAGTTTTATTTTCACCACACTCTTGCAGGGTTGGCTACTGTTAGAGGTAGAGACTGGTCCGCTGTCACCCAATGAGATTTATGAATTGCATGAACATTTCAACCATGATTCTTACTCACACTGACACCTCTGCAATCATAAAAGTGCAGCCAGAGTGATGGATCCAGAGATGTGGGGTGGTGGTGAACCACAGTAGTTGTAGGTTCTAGAACTGGGGACAGAGAGAGGGATCATTAGGCTTTGATTGCTGGGTTGGGACCGACTTCATCTTAATCATGGATACCTTACAAAGTTACTTTGAGGGTTAAATCCAAGGGGATATAGGTTAAAAATCCTAAAGGAAGTTGCTCTGTTCTATAGGTGAGATTTTAAATGCCTAACAGGATCTTAAACATAGGTATTTGAAAGTACATATTTAGATTAGCAGGCTTACTCTCAAGTGTGTAAGAGTGTAACCTTAATGACGGCCGTGATGATTTTGCAGCTTTTTTGTGAGCCATAAAATAAAAGGGCAAGACCTCTACTCCTAGGATCCTTCCTTCATTATTTTTTCACCCTTTTTAAACTAACAATGGTGGACAAAACGTTGGATTTGCCTCTGGGTCTAAAACCCAGTTTAGTCCATTTATGCACAAAATACTTCGCCTTTATTCTGCCAATGGAAAGGTTAATTGCCTTTTTGAAATGGTGCAAAGATCAACAAATTAAAGGCTACAAAATAGTTTGTTCCAATAGAAGAGAATATCTGTAGCTCAGGGTTGAACTGTGGAGTCCTTGGTGCTCTCTGAGCTTGGCTGTTTGCTTGCAGACGTTTCGTTGCCCAACTAGGTAACATCATCCTTGCGAGAGGCTGTGGGGCTTGCTCCCTGTTTATATACAGGGAGACTACCCAGGAGAAAACCACACCCCCACCAACACTGGCAGGGCAAGCTATTGTATATAAACAGGGAGCAAACCCCACACTCACTCGTACTGATGATGTTACCTAGTTGGGAAATGAAACATCTGCAAGCAAACAACCAAGCTCAGAGAGCACCAAGGACTCCACAAAATAGTTTGTGTTCTAAAATTTATTTTTACTACAAATATCAATTTTTATACTGTTGTCTAGGTTAAGTAGATAAGCATAAAGAAGCATACAGTATTTTGTTCAGAGCTGAACTAGTTTAATTCCTGTGTGTAGCCAAGATTGGGATGTCACATGCATTACATTTCCATAGTGCACTGAGATATCTCTGCTTTGCGCAGATCAGTGGAGTCATGTTAAGCTCTTACTTTCCCAGCAAGCCCGAAAATGCCAAATAAACAGTTCCATGCTTCAGTTCAGTATAGACAAAATCCTCTGTGTATCTTCAACGGTGGTTGTTAGGGGTGGGAATCTCAGCTGCCATTACTACGTGTCAAGACTGCATTGCCATTTATGTGAATGAGTAAATAAGAGTGTGGCCTTTAGGCAGGAAAGCCCATGCCTGTTTCTTCAAGGCTGCTGCAGTTGTTTCTCAGTAAGGTCACGAAGCATTAGGGGAAGGGGAAGAATGCTTGTGGGGCTTCTTTTTGATGGCAGAAAAAGCAGAGAGACCACAGGAAAGTACATGGTGTAGATCTTACCATTTCTAATCTGTAATTCCTAGGTGCCCTGGCAAGATGCTTCAAAGCCAAATATATTGGGAGGTGATTTGCTATAATTTGCTATAAAAGTTACCATTCTGGATGGGTTGATGGGGCAGTTAGGCCGTCTCAAGAGAAATTAGGAACTCCTGCTCAGCACAATTTCTGGTCCTACAAGAGGGTGAGAAAGAATTCCTTGGGTTGTTTGAATGACTGGAAGACAGGAAGATGCAATTCAGCCATGGAATGCTGTTGTCCTCACATACCCTTTCCTTTATTTAAAAAAATGCACACACAGAGTTGCTGAATTCCTAAGCCTTTGGTAATTGTATAAATTTTGTAAATGACCCCTGTGGAATGATGACTTTTGTTCTGCCTGGTTACAGCCCTTCAGAACAAGGGACATTTTCCCATGCTTCTTCCCCTAGAAAGCTACTATGTCGTCCATATGTTAATAATATGGAAAGAGGTGGCAACTCCAGTGGACCCCAGAGCTGAATGAAACACATCAGTGGGGAAAGGTTTTTTTTTTTAATCCCTCTTGCAACTAGGCTGTATAATGCTATTTAAAAAAACATGATAAAAAGTGAAACTACATCAGAACAATTTTAAAAGCAGCAAAAGAATAAACAATGGTCTTGTTAGAAAACCACCTTTCATCTCTTTTAGTTTAGTGTTGGGTAACCTTGATGCCAACATCATGGGCAACATTTTTGGATGGGCAGAGAGGTGATGCTGTGCAGATTTGATTGATCGTTTGTTTAGTTTTCTCTCCCCCCACTTTGCGGCTGTTCTTTTTAGATGTGTTAAGCTTCTTTTAGGAATATTTGCATGTTTCCTGCCTCTAAGTAGAAGAATCTGTGGAGGCATATTTGGCCTTGGGCTTCAGGTTGCTTACCTCTGCTCTTATTCAACCCTGGCAGATTTTCAGATGGAAATTGCCCCCAGCTCCCAATTTAAATCTGAGGTTTTCTTCATAGAAGTGATATATGATCCTTCTCGTACCTGTGCTCTAATTAGTGGCTCCAACATGTATTCCTGAATCTTGATCCATGTCCCTTAATCAGAAAAGTGGATTCTATTGTTCTGTGGATGTTTCAAGGCTTCACAGATTTTCTTTTGAGCAGAAACTTCGTGCTTAAAACAGCATGCACACTGCATGTCTGCAAGACGCATGCTGTTTCAAGCATGTCTGTTAAGGGCATTTATAACAATGTGGCTGTTTGTCTGAATATACATTAGCTGAGAGCACACTGTGTACACTCTAAAATGTCTCAGAATAAAATGGATGAAGAGAACAATGATTACAATATGTGTAATTCCATGAATTAAAGTTTTAACTGGTTACAATCGTCCTCAATTTTCCCTAGCCATTTTTGGACAGGCTAGAAAGGAAGAAGCTCTGTTATGGCTACTAGATATACATGGGGGCAAAGTCAGGATTTCTTAAATCATGATTTGTTGAACAAGCCAGATCAGCAATGTTTTGGGACTGTGGTGGGTTTGTTTTCCATCTATTTTTAGCTGCTGTTGTTGTGCACTTCTGTGAATTGGCAGGGGGGTTGGGCAGAGCACAGAAGCAAACCCAGAATAACCCAGGATTTTCTAATTCAGCTGTAATAACAGGCCATGCTAAAACAAGCCATGATCTTCAATCTGTAGGTTTAAATTGTGGCTTGTGGCCTAAAAGTTCCAGTGAACCCCAATAAGGCAAAACAAACCCTAGCTTGGTGTTATGTGTGTGAACCAGGCAATAGTTACCTTAGTCTGGATGGAACTAGCCTCTCAAAAAAGGCAGGGCACGTTAGCTCTGGCAAGTTGGGGATCTAAACCAGTGTTTTGGCAACTTTAAGATGTGTGGACTTCAGCTCCCAGAATTCTCCAGCCAGCATCTTACAGTTGCCAAGGTTGAGAAACACTGATCTAAATTATTGTTTTCCAATGGCCATGTTGAGCAGGGAATTGTGCAAGTTGAAGTCCACCCATCTGGTAGATGCCTAGATTCTCCAGCGTGATGACTTCTAGATTTTTGGACTACGATTTCCACCAGCCCCAGATAACATGACCATTGGCAATATGAGATTGCCAAAGATTAGAGAGAAGGGGAGATAATTTTGCAATGTAACACAAAGGTAAAGATGTCATCAGTTCTTGGTTAACTCTTGGTAACTGCATCCATTCGTTGCTCTGGTCAGAGTTGTGGAAGTGGTTTCCCATTACCTTCTTCCAAGATATTTTTTTTTAATCCCTCCGTCTAGCTAACAGCCGTAAAATCCTCAGGTTATCTCCCAGACAAGTATTGAATGGAGCTAACCCTGCTTAGTTTTTCAAGATCAGCCAAGATGGGCTAGATGCTGCTAAAACAACAGAACAGAACAACAGAAACAACTGTTTAGATGCTGCTAAAGCAACAGAAGCTTTGAAAGGTGCTTTTATCCATCTAAAAACCAAATGTATAGATCAGTAAACTAAAGCTTGTTCACTTCAGAAGTGAAGGATTTATAAACCCAGTTACAGAGCGACAGCTACATCAGGGTAGAGAAATTGTGTTTTTCACTAGAACCAGGAAGTCTATCACCTAGACTCGGGGACAAAATAGTAACTCAAGTTTGTTGTTTATTCGTTCAGTCGCTTCCGACTCTTCATGACTTCATGGACCAGCCCACGCCAGAGCCTCCTGTCGGCCGTCACCATCCCCAGGTCCCCCATGGTTGAGTCCGTTACCTCCAGAATATCATCCATCCATCTTGCCCTTGGTCGGCCCCTCTTCCTTTTGCCTTCCACTTTCCCTAGCATCAGCTTCTTTTCCAGGGTATCCTGTCTTCTCATTATGTGGCCAAAGTACTTCAGTTTTGCCTTTAATATCATTCCCTCAAGTGAGCAGTCTGGCTTTATTTCCTGGAGTATGGACTGGTTTGATCTTCTTGCAGTCCAAGGCACTCTCAGAATTTTCCTCCAACACCACAGTTCAAAAGCATCTATCTTCCTTCGCTCAGCCTTCCTTATGGTTCAGCTCTCACAGCCATAGGTTACTACAGGGAATACCATTGCTTTAACTATGCGGACCTTTGTTGTCAGTGTGATGTCTCCCAGTAACTCAAGTAGGCAAGTGTAAAATTACTGACCATTATATGCTCAAGATTTTGATCTTTTTTCCTCACAAGCTTTCTTAAAACAAACAAAAAATGCTTTTTTCCTGATATTGTTCTCCAGTCACTGAACTTCAGAAACTCAGACCCATCTACTTCAGAATATTCTGGCTCCTTCCCAGAAGATCTTGATTTAGCATCTGTCCATCTGTAATCAGGCCGCCATCAGGCTTTTCTGACCCCAAAACCATATTTAATCTCAAATTGCAAAATTGTATTAGAGAGAAAGATATTTCCCATCTATGCTTGTTTTTCCTTCTTTCTAGATTGATCAAATACAAAGGAAAATAGTGGGCTATGTTATTCTTAATCAGTAGGCAATAGTTAGAATTGTCTACAAAGTATAGTTTTGATAGGCAGAAAGGAGATGACCTGGTTTCTCAGAATAACTTCTTTGGTAAAATTAATATAAATACATTTGTTGCCAGATTAGGGTCAAAAAAGGTCCCACAGGAAAAGTTCCATCACGTCATTTTACATGGAATTCAACTGATGTCAGGGAAGCTGCACAGAGATAATAGCACAATCACTTCCTTAGTTCACAAATTCCTTGCTCTTGGGTGAAATTATAGCATTATATTCTAGTGGTCCTTCCTTCCTTCCTTCCTTCCTTCCTTCCTTCCTTCCTTCCTTCCTTCCTTCCTTCCTTCCTTCCTTCCTTCCTTCCTTCCCCTCCCTCCCTCCCTCCCTCCCTCCCTCCCTCCCTCCCTCCCTCTCTTTCTTTCTTTCTTTCTTTCTTTCTTTCTTTCTTTCTTTCTTTCTTTCTTTCTTCAACCTCTCTCTGCCTGCCATCCCTGTTTTTTTCTTCACTTAATTCCAGATTTGTGGAATTAGTAAAGATAAAATGAATCATCAACATGAGTGAATCCTAAAGTTTGAATGGGTCTTTCCACTCTTCAATGTGCATCTTGACATAAATCTAGCCTAAATTCAGAGGAATCGTTTCTTCAGAGTTAAGGCAACATTCAAGGATTTTTTTAACAGGTTTGGTGAACTGCAACTCTGTACTCCATTTGGCCAAGTGTGAATGAAAGAACTTGGGCTGAAGTTTTCAAAGCTGCCAGAAGGAATGATTTTAAACAGCCAAAATATTTGTTTTAAATAAAAATCTATCTCGTGTCCCACTTGGAGGTAACTGACTGAGAGCTCTCTCTCCAATCAGGATCTATTGTGAAGGAAAATAATATGGGTGGCATAACATTTTTGGGTGTACATCTTGGCCATTCAGGTATGGGAACACAGCGGTGACAGCAAGGAGGCTGAGATTGGATTTGTTTCATCACGGAATGGACCACAGAGAGTTCCATTTGGCTTCATTTTCACTGTCTTCAAAGTAAACAGGGACTTGAAGGGTTTCCTTTCACGACCCCCCTTCCTTGTTCATTTGTGGGGTGGGGCATTGTCTTCCTGCTCTTAGCTTCCCAGGTGACCAGGACCTACCCAACCCTTGAGGTGGTCTGGTAAAATGAATTAGCAACAGTGAAAACAATAGTAAAAGCAACAGTGGACCAAAGAAGGAATAACAGTGCAAAGCAATCCAGAATGAAGTGAATGAATAATAAGCCAAGAAGGTACTTAGTAAAGAAATGAATAAAGATATTTATATGTATAGATCTTGCACACACGTAATCTAGGTGTGTGCAACTTTTGTGCTGTTGATAACCTGAATGAGTAACACTGATCCTTAGTTTCGCTTTAATCTAGAGCAGTGTTTCTCAACCTTCATAACTTTAAGATGTGTGGATGTCAACTCCCAGAATTCCCCAGCCAGCCATGCTGGCTGGGGAATTCTGGGAGTTGACGTCCACACATCTTAAAGTTGCTGAGGTTGAGAAACACTGCTCTAGAGCAACAGTAGGCAACTTTAGGTCCAGGGCAGCATGTCTCCTCTTAAAATCCCAGGGGTCCCTTCTAGTATCTCTCTCGAAACAGTTGCTAAATTATAATTGCTTATGTTACAGAAGGGAAATTAATAAATGTATGGGGAAATTATAACTGCCGTATTTAATTCATTGATTTGAATGTAAATCTAGTAAGAACAAAGTAAATGTTGTCCTGGTCTTATCCATTTGTTGTTGTGCAGCCTCTAGCACGCCCTATTAAAAGATCAATTACAAACATTGGCCTGAAAACATTGTGTACCCTGCAGTCAGAGGCACCTTTTCCCACTTGGATACCAGATGTGTAGGCTTTACCTGTCAGAATCTTCAGCAACAGCCATGCTAGTGGGGAGTTGAAGTCCACACATCTGGTGGGCACCCAGGTTGACAATGGAGCACTGAGGCATGTTTCCTCTTTCTTCAGTGAGGCCACAAAGGGCTCTTGACTCTGTACTGTGCCCTTTGCTTTCTCCCCACCTCCCATCTAATTTGCAATGTCAGTTGAAAGTAGGAAACCATAGTTGGTTGAAATGAGTCATCTACAAAACACAGTTTATGAAGTTGGCTCATTTCAGCCAAATTGAATTAAGGTGGCTCACAGAATAGGGTTCAGACATAAGGATCTATGCTTCAGCCTTCCCCTATCTGGATGCAGGCTTCAGGTTCTAGATTTTGCAGCCAGACTAGATGTTGATGAGAATTCTGGGAGTTGAAGTCAACACAAGTAGAGGCACCTAGATTGCAAAAGGCTGGTATATATGTCAGGGGTCCCAACTATACATGCAGAGCCTCTGAGGGTGGTTGTAAACAAGGACTCTGTTCAGATCCTTCAGGATTTCCTTTCTGTTCATCTTTCTGCATATCAAAGTTTTCTAGTCCACATGATTTACCCTAATTATAGAGTTTGTTAAGTGAGAGCAGAGATTGTGTATCAACTTCCTGGTTGGTCTTTCACAACTCTGATGTTTTGTAAGTCCAGCTCCTTGGTTTGATGAGAATAGACATTTTAGAATTGACTGAAAACTCTCTTGCTCACCCCTCCTTTAAAAAAAACAAAAGCCTCTAAATTTAGTGATGTTAAAATGAGGGGATGGATTGGTCTGTCTACAGACACAGTTTCCTTTTGTGAATCTTCAGATTGGTTATCGGCTGAACTACATGTTCTATTAAAAAGGTGTCTATGGGGCGGGGGATTATCAGCACTGTGTGAAAAAGAAGGTTCATGTTTCCTGCTGTGATGCTGATTAAAAAAAAAACATGTCCCCCCAAGATGCTTTTTCCTCACAAGAAGGAAGCTGCTGTTGGTGTGAATATCACGTGGGAGAGAATTGAATGGAATCTGCCTGTACTGTATAACATAGCCTGAGTTATTGAGGCAGCAATTTTTAAAATAACATAGATACGTTAGAAACAAGCAGGAATTTAAGACAAGGCTAGGTAAGTTGCATCCAGAGTCCATATGTAAACTCAGATTTATGCTCCTATTTTCCTCTTGATTTGAGAAGGTTTAAAAAGATGCATGTTGCCCCTTAGCCCCCTCCCAGCCCTTCCAAAACAGATCAGTTGTTTGGGTATCAGGGATTACACAATATCATCAATCATACCTTCTGGGGCCCTCGGAGGGTCTATTTTTTTAAAGCATGCCATTGTCTGCAAACTGCTGCTCATTCCTGGTTTAAAAAGTAGACCTTATTCAGACATGATGCTAAACCCAAGGTAAGAATCTGGCATCTATCAGATATTTTGGGTGACTACAGCTACCAGCATTCCCAGTTACTGTCTGAGTGAATCAATGCGATTTGTGTTCTGAAACAAACGGAGGATGCCTGCAATGTATGGTCTAGCGTTACATAAAGCTAATCTGGGCAGGTTAATATTCTCCTCCTCCCTCCTCTCTCTTGGTTGCAAGAATAAAACTCAGAGGTTTGGTTTCTGTCTGAATGCAAACTGTAGTTAACTAAAGTTGACAACACAGGCTGCAACTTGGTGGAAGATGGAGGGGAAGAACAAGATCTCAAGGCCATCCAGACACTTTTATAACCTAGTTCACACTGCATGAAGCCATGGCTTGTTGACTAAGCCACAGCTGATTATGTTTTACATGCAAAGCCAGGTGTGGGGGAGTTATCTTGAGAGTCAGAGTTTCTCAGGACAGGCATGTATGTAGTATCAACAATCAACCATTGCACAGCTTTGAGTGCAAAGAGTCCCTTAAACCCTGGAAGGGCAGGAGAAAAAGTCAGTTTAAAGTACAGTGAGTACAAAGAGGGCATTGCACCTTCATGTTGACAGAGGGCTGTCAATTGTTTGGAACACAAATAAGCAATGAAGAGTGTTACCTAGCTTTGCTGCAATGTATGCCGGACAGCCTTAAATCATGTAGAAACCTAAAGCCATGCTGGGTATTTAAGAAACTGCCAAGCTCTTCAGTGAGCCTGATCAGGCTGAACAACTACATCCAGGTTGTCATTAGTGACCCTGCTTTCTAGGATGCTGGGAGTTGTAATTTAGCAACATCCGGAGAAGTACAGGTTGCCCACCCCATGCTAAACTATAAACTACCCGTTACAAACTACAGTGACTGGGGGTGTGGGGCTGCTTTCAGTATGGAAGCCTGCATGCATTGTAAACATGGTGCTGCTTACAGTTTAACATCAGAATGCTTCCTTCTTCATCTTGTGTGTTCTCATTTCCTGAAACCCTGATAGTCCCCCCCCCCCCCCCAATCTAGTCAAACCTGCTGCTTTAGCTGCAGGGCTGAGCATAGATGTAATGGAGATGGCTGTGTGCCAGAACAGATCAGGAATGTGGTGCTTAGTACAGGTTGACTCAGGAAAGTGAGACAAGCTCTGGGGTAGAGAGGAACAGCTGACAAAACCCACAAGGACTACCATGTTTCCCGGGGAATGGGGCTCATTCTTAGAGCATTCAGAGAGCCCACCCAGCAACAGGTAGGTGGAAACCTTGGCTCAGAAGCAATGCCTACGCTTTGCAAGCAAAAGGTTGCGATTCAGTTAGGATGTCCATTGTTTCCCATTCACTTCTGCAGTCCCAGAGGTCAATCAATGGCATAGTAATTATTAGCTTAGTAATATCCTCCTTTTAAGAACACACTATCACTTGGATTTTTAAAATTTATTTTATAGTAGATTTTATATGTATAGGTTTTTAACTTTTTATAATATGATTGTAAACCGCCCAGAGTCTACCATGGTAGAGATGGGCGGTGATAAATCCAAATGATAGATAGATAGATAGATAGATAGATAGATAGATAGATAGATAGATGATAGATAGATTTATTTATATTTCTAACTTATATCACCGCCCATCTCCCCCCATTCCGGAGGGGACTCTGGGTGGTTAGATAGATAGTCAGTCCCCTTCAGGGGAGATGGGGTGGTGATAGAAAAAGAAAGAAAGAAAAAGAAAAAGAAAGAAAAGAAAAGAAAGAAAAAGAAATATTCAAGAAGTTTTTTTTTAATGCAATAAAATATGAATGGGAAGAATTATGGCTTTCCGTCTTGCTATACAAGCATTCTTCATCATTGACAGTGCTGGTTGGAGCTACGTGGAGTTGTAGCTCAGCAACATGACAGACTCTGGTTCCTTATCCCTCTAGATACAGTGTATAGTAGCCACCTAGACAGACCTTCTGCCTGAGCACTTAGAAAGCTACCACTATTTGACTGACCCAAATAAGCAAATAACCAGACTTACAACAAGGAATCTAACCTCATAAGCTTAATCGGCTAAAATAATGGCAAGTAAGTGTCCTCTGTGCCCAATGTCTTCTTACTACATGTTGATTGATTGATTGATTGATTATGTGCCATCTCGTCGTCGGCTCCTAGCAACCACATAGATAGATTTTCTCCATGAGGATCCATCCCTAATCTGATCTTTATTCCACATATCTTGCCTTCCCCATTCCCCCACCTCTGTCATCAACAGTGAGATGCTACTCATGTCTGCATGAAGAGTTTTATTCTTTCAAAGCTCAGTCCAGTACAGTTAAAGGGAAAAGATACTCTCTGATGTTCTAAATTTAATTTTGCTAGTTAATTAGCACTGTCATTTTATTTGTCTTAGTTAATGTATTCTGCCTACAGGAGTACCTTCAGCTACTCTCTTGTGGTGGCCTGTGAAAATCTGTGTGATGCAGTGTAACTCGATTGAGTGTGTGTGTCTGTTTACAATGATTGGAGAAGGAGCACTACCCTGTCATGATGCCAGCACCCACTCTGTAATTATGTGAGATTGGAACAATTGGGAAGAATTGATCAGGAGATCATGTGCCAACAGATTGTAAGAACTATGTTTTGTTGAGAATTTCTGTACAGCAACTGTTCTCGTGTGACCTACCAACTTTCCTGTAGCTGGGTGTATGAGTGGAAGTATAGAATGACAATGCTGTGTTCAACATTTGTGCAAGCTAAATGCTATAGAAGAATCATACTTATGTAAGGATGATGCATGATAGAATCTGCTACATGTTAACAGTGCTTCTGCACTTGCTAGCAATCATAAGGGTGATGTTGGGTGGCATGAGGTAGAAGAGGGGAAGTCGATATGGTATGAGATGAGAAGAGGCTATTTTGGAAATGGATTGTAAAACCAGAATGAAACAAGAAAGACCTCAAAGATGCAGAATCCAAATCACTTGTACTCCAGGATTCTGGCTTAGACCTCATCTGTGCCACAAATTTAGGAGATCACTTTAGAAACCCAGCCCTTGCCATCTTTCCTCCACCCACATGTAGGTGCCTAGACAATGGCTGGGTTCAAACAAACATGCCAAACCTTAAACCTGGGTTAACAAAACATAAATGACCAAAGATATAGAACCATAACTATGGTTATATGTGACTGCACGTTGTATAAATCAGCCTAACACAATCAGTGAGTTTGTTGATTTATTTATAAGCTTTGTTATCGGCCTCAACCCCACAGTAGGTTGAACCACAAAGCTACCAACCCCATTTTAGCCCAAGCTATGTGTTGCATGAATCAGGCCACTGAGAATAATAATAATGTCTTGTCTTACATGGTGGTTATAAGTAATTTCCTCCAACCTGGTGCCTGCCAAGTGTGTGGGGTTGTTCAACATTCCTCTCCCTTCCATACCCTTATTTTATACTCATAACTAACCTGAAGGGCTGCTTAAAAAATTAGCCCCAAGTCACACAGGGTATGTTGGAATTTGAAACTGGGTTACCAAATTTTATGCCTCTTCCTCACTAGTGATTTATAATGTCTCATAGTGTCTCCCAGTTACTGTTGTGACAATATAAATCCTGTCTTCATTCCTGATACCCCAGCCAGCCAAGTACTGATCGGTTGACACTATAAATCACTAATGAGTGAATGGCTCTAGTTTGACTTCCTAGTCATTGTATTACACCACCTCAAGAAAAGGGCAAGTGTATCACACAACACAGTTATCCATGTTTTTTGTTGTTGTTCAGTCATTTAGTCGTGTCCGACTCTTCGTGACCTCATGGACCATAGCACGCCAGGCCTTCCTGTCCTCCACTGTCTCCTGGAGTTTACTCAAATTCATGTTCATTACATCGGTGATGCTGTCTAACCATCTCATCCTCTGCCATTCCCTTCTCCTTTTGCCCTCCGTCATTCCCAGCATCAGGTCTTTTCCAGTGAGTCCTCTCTTCGCATTAGGTGGCCAAAGTATTTGATTGTTAATGTGACCCAATTGTCTAGGCTCACACAAGACACTGAACTATAAACTAACCATGCAGATTAGGTCAGCATAACACAGTAAGTAAAATATGGGTGACAACTTTGTTTCAATGTGCTGTGCAAACATAGCCATGGAAGGTCATCTTATCTTGCTTGGATCTTAGTCCTTGGATTACACACATGGCAGAACGAGGTGGTAGAATTTTGAGATGGTGGAATAGACAGCTTTACTTCGGACCACCTCTGGAGGTGACGGACTTGACCATGGGGGAGCTGGGGATGGTGACGGCTGACAGGAAGCTCTGGCGTGGGCTGGTCCATGAAGTCACGAAGAGTCGGAAGCGACTGAACGAATAAACAACAACAACTTGGGACCAAAGGCTGATGTATTACTTGAAACCAATTCCTTAATGTTAAAAAAATGGAGATATCAGTCTATCTTAACTCTTGTTTTCCCTCAACCAGAGATGTGAAGAATCTAGACATAGACATAGACATAGACATAGACATAGACATAGACATAGACATAGACATAGACATAGACATAGACAGGCACTGCCAGTATCTATCTATCCCTCTCTCCAGTTCAAAGTCCAGTTCTGTGTCTCCTTTTCTATCTGTGTTTGGATTACGTGCTTCTCCAAGAGGAAGTAACATCCTTTAGCACATAGACACAGATTCTCCTTTCTTTTTATTTTGAAAGCTAAAGTTTACTTACCTGGGAACGGTCTTGGGAACCCTGCTGCGTGGTTGTTTAAGTGAGGGTTTGCAATCTAGGAATGGCCTCGCTTGGGTCTTTAACCTGAGTTTTCTGTCAATTCTTGCCTGCAGATTTAGGTTTTGTACAAATAGGACAATGCAACTGTCTATTTATCAGAGTTGTACAAAACTTCCTAAGGGTTCTAAGTAGCAGGATATATTTTTTTTACTACTTCTCATTCCACTTTTAGCTGATCTGCTTTCAAACCATTTTAATCAATTTATTTATTTTGTCAAACTTAAATATAACGAAAGGGAAAACAAAAACAGCTTTGATGGACTTTTAGGAAGGGGAGCTCCCAACACTTGTGAGACCAGGATTTGCCCAAAATGATAGACCCTGTTTCTTCATTGCTTGAATAGGGCATACTGATTATAGCAGGGTGTTCTTATGCATCCAATATCTACATTTATGGCTGACTGGAAACCCCTGATAGACTTTTTGCATGAAATGGAACAAAATGCACTTATGATTCATGGTTTTGATGATTAGAAAAAAACTGGATAACAGAAAAATGTGAGCTTTTCTTTTTGTAATCAGAGTAAGAGTTAATTTTGTAATTTAACTTACATTTGCTGCAAAGGAAATTGGAAGCTGCTTTCTATGTCTTTTTATTCTCTGTTCACTTTTTTCCTTCCTTCCTTCCTTCCTTCCTTCCTTCCTTCCTTCCTTCCTTCCTTCCTTCCTTCCTTTATTAGTTTGTGTTAGCTTTTATGTTCTTTGTAAATCTTTTAATAAAAAATTATATAAAAATAATGGGCAATTTTCAAATAGGGCAGGCTGCCCTTCTCATGGGGGCTTGATGGGGGGGAGTACTAACCTCAGTTCACTAAACCAGGATTCTCCCCCCCCCAAAAAAAAATCAGGAGGTTCTAAACTTTAAAGGGAACATGCAGCAGCATCGGCCCCAGCCAGAGCCAAGAGAGAATATGGATGCCCCTTTTTTTCTCCTTCCAACCCCCCCCCCCAACTTTACTTCTTTTTTTCTCTGCTCCCCCACCCAGAGGGAATCCTGGGAAGAATCCAATTCCTCTAGCCAAAAGGCTTCATTAATGGCTCCCACCTGGCTTTTTGGAGAACGGCAGCCTGTTGAACTCCCCCCTGTTGAACTCTAAACTTTTCAAATGTCTCCCCAGAGTTGCACCATAAGGACTGAAACCTTTGGGGCTTGGGGGGAAGGGTGTGAGAAAGGGAAGATGGGATGCAGGAAGGGCTGGTCTGGCTGTAGCATTTCCTGCCTTCTGGCCGTTTCCACACAGGACCAGCCGGTCCTGAATGCACAGATGTGCTATGCTCCGCGCAGGCAGAGAGCTCTCCTTTGGCTGGCAGATGTGTTGATGGTGAAGCAGACTGAAGAAGGGTTAGGTCTTGCCATTTGGTGCATGAGAGTTAAGTTGGTCTCGCTCCACCTTCCTGGAGGGAAGAGTTTTATTTTGCATTCAGCAACTTGTCTGCTTTCATGAGTCACTGTGGCTGAAAGAAAGGGATGTTGCGCATTCCTCCTCCTCCTCCTCCTTTAAAGAAAGCTGCTTAAATGATGCACAGACTTGAGCAATGAGCTGGCACAGAGAGGGAGGGTCATGAATGAACAGCCCCCCCCCCCACTTCTTTTAATGGTGCATAAGGTGCAGCCAAACCTTGCCTTGTCTGTCTCATTGACGTGATAACTGTCCCTGTGCCAAAAGCTGCTTTATTTTTTCAGGAATATCGTTTTAATTGGTTGAAACTAAATGCTCTTGATTGATTGATTCATTCATTCTTGAAGAACAAAGGGCAAAGAGTGATGTTGTGTCTGAACCTGGTGGACGCAAGGATGGTTTGCAAGGATGGAAAAGTGCAGAGAAGGATAGTGAATGGTGCTGATGATGTGAACTAATTTTAGGTACGTTTCCTTTTCCCCCCCTATATCATACATTTAATCTTTTTGGCTTACTATACCTTACTCCTGCTCACCCCACCCCCCCATAACATTGTTTACTCCCCAAAACAAATTGCATGGGTGTTCATTCATTGGATTTATATCCTGCCTTTCCTCCTGGAGACATGGCAACCAACTTAGTACTGTCATCTGCCACCGACAACAATGTTGTGAGATGGGTTGGGCTGAGAACAAGTGACTGGCCCCAGATCACCCAATGAGCTTTCAGGGCAGAGGTGAACCTGAACCTGGCTCTCCTTGTCCTAGTCTACAGCTCCTTAACCACTACACCCTTCTGGCCTCTGTTTCATATGATAAGATTCTCTGTTATCTCTCTAGTGGCCTGCAGCAGCCCTGGCTTCCCATGCTTCAGCTAAATCCTAAAGGAAAACCTCATAAGGGAACCATTATATCCCAAAGAGAAACATTGTAGGGAAACTCTTTCTATGGGGCTTTTTCAAATCGGGAAGTGTGGTCAGCCAAGGAGGCTGTAGATTGCTGGAGAGATGTGTAAAAGGAAATAACAGTCATACTGGTATCCTCCACCCCTTCACAATAAGGAAAGCTGAACCATTCTGAAGTAGTTTGAAAGCACCCTGAGAATGAGGTTGACAAACAGACACCTTTCACAGGGGAAAATCCCTTTCTGGAAACTAAAGGACTAGACTTTTGACTCTGTATTCATACCTCTTAGAATTGGAGCAACTGAATCTGACTGGCCTAAAAGAACAACTGGGAATAGGGGAAGATGGCTTCCACCTGCTTCTTTGATGCAAATATGGCCAACTGCCTTCCCAACATTCCTCTTTAAGTACTGGAGCAACCAGTTGGGTTGTGGGAATTGAGGACAGGGATGGCTAGCTAAATCCTCTCCTCCTCTAGAGTTGTCAGCTGTATGTTTTGACAAGAGGCTGGCAGTCATAGGCCTGGGAGATGTTTGCACCAGGAGAGGGTGGCTTAAGATTATAGAAAAGACAAAAAGGGTGTATTATTATATTAATTATGTTATATGAAGGGCAGGTAACTAGACCCATAATCCTTCACAACAGCTCTGTTCAAGCTGAGATGCAAGGCAAAGAACATTTTTAGCAGAGTTGCAGTCCAATTGAGGGTGGGCTAAAGCTTCACTAGACATATGTTGTTTAATTACATTACATGCCTTTGTATATATTTGTCCCAGATTTAAACTTCAATATTCCTGCAATCCTTAACCCCAACCAGACATGTGTGTGCATGTGAAGAGAAGCTTGGATTTCTGTTGGTTCAAGATTAGCTAGTATCTTCAGGAGTATTTAACATCCCTCCTCATTTGGTCCCCTTCTGATTTTTTAAAAGTACATCTTTTTTTTTTAATCCCATCAATTTGGACTTCTGAATCAATTCAGAAAAAGTGTGTCTGCATGTGCACAAAACCCATCAGAACACTGAAGCAGGTCCAGGTATTCCAGATTGATTTGTAGGTGTCTCATTAAATTCAGCCTATCCGTTTGACTTATGCAACCCCTAATGGCATATATTGAGGATGCTGAGAAATAAAACAAGACGGGCAATGAGTGGCCTAGTCATCATGGCTATTGATGATTGATCAAGAGATTTGTTTCTAGTTACATGGAGGGCTATATGTTGCCCACCTCTAGGTTAAATAGCTGAAATAAAGGTTTGGAAATGGGAGAAAGAACGACTAGATTACACAGCTCATTGAGACAAGCAGTTTCCTCAAACTGGGTGTGAGCAACCTGCATGAGATTTAGACTGTAAATTGACCAGGAAACCAAGTTGTTAGATTTTATCTTTTTATCCTCTGTCTTTTAAAGAAAAGGACTTGGGATGGATACCTACCTCCATCCATGATAAGGTTGCTTCTTCATATTGTTTATCATCTTGACTTAGAATGTAGCATTGTTGTTGTTTGGTCTGGCGCAAGAGAAGGAAAGAGGGTTCAGTTGTGCCAATATGGCCACGGAAAGTTCCACTGGTTAGATAGGCAGCCATATACACTTGTTTACTAAAATAATGAATAAATAAATTAGCGGTAGAATTCTGTCCAGAACTGGGGAGATTCAGGTGTGAGAACAGAATGAGAAAAGGAGCAAATGTAACAAATATGATACAGTCATTCCTGACCACGCGGAAAGGTACTCAGCTTCCATTTTTAAGCAGGTCCGCTTTAAATCCGCACTGCCTGGTAGGGTGGTCTGAACTCCTTTTCTGAATCTTATCAGTTGTGGCAGCTTGGAAGCCTGGCGTAGGTGCCAGCTGCATTGCCTTATCCTGTTCTCCAGCTGCCAAGGCTTCCGATCTTCAAAGCTTCCTATTTTCATTCTAGAAGAGCTTCACACCATTTTCCCCCTTGGGTGGCCCTAACTTTTTAAGAATTATTAAGAATTTCCAATAACAAAAGAACATGCCACTACCAAGTAGTCAGAGGATGTTATTCCTGCAATGTATTTGGTCCATCTAAGGGGCGTGGTGGCTCAGCGGGTAAGACGCCAGGCTTGTCGATCGGAAGATCGCAAGTTCGGAGGTTCGAATCCCTAGCCCTGCGTGACGGAGTGAGCTCCCGCACTAGCCCCAGCTCTTGCCAACCTAGCAATTCGAAAGCATGCAAATGCAAGTAGATTAATAGGTACCACTTTGGTGGGAAGGTAACAGCGTTCCGCGCGCGTCATGCCGGCCACATGACCACGGAAGCGTCTTCGGACAACGCTGGCTCTTCGGCTAACAAACGGAGATGAGCACCGGCCCCTAGAGTCGGACACGACTGCACAAATGTGCGGGGGGAACCTTTACCTTTATTTGGTCCATCTACTGCACTGGTAGACAAGGGCCACATGCAACATTTAGGAGGGAGGGTCCAATGGATGGGGCTGGAAAGCTAAATTGGTAGGACTTGTCACATAGCTAGGAAGGGCCATGACTGGGGGGAAATGTTCCACAGCGAAGTTAGATTTTCCATATCTTTTTGCTCCCATCTAGGGCTCATCCAGATTTTTGTACCCCAAAACTGATGGGACTTTCTATTTCAACTACTAAATTGGTTGGGTTAGCTTTGTGTGCCTTGGGTGGGAAGTAGGCAGCAGGCAGGGATGAAGAGCACCATTTGCAGCAGAACCTGAATTGCCTCTCCCATGGACCAGGAACATAAAAAATCCTTTATCAACAGGTCAGATCATTTTCTCAGTAAGCGGAATATTGACCTGGCACATTATAATAAGATATAATGTATTCAGTTTGTTTTGGTTTAGCGTTTTGTGTGAACCCAACTTCTGAAGTTTCTAAAGCGTGTTTAACGGCTTAGTATGTTGCATCAGTCCAACCAATTGTATTTATTTAAGAAAGAGCAGTTAAGCAAAACATTACTTAGGGTGATACATGAACCCAGATTTAGATGTTGCCCAGGCAGGCAAGGCAGCACCCTCTTGGTATTTTGGGCTCCAGCTACCATCAGCCACAGCCATCATACCCCATTCCACTGTGTGCATGTTTTTAAATCAAGTTGTGGGCCACCTAGCCATAGAATTCTGTAACTGTTTACACTCACAAGAAGGTGTGTCAGCAACCTGCATAGGACAATAATTTCCCTTTACCCAACCCAGAGGGAAAGATAAAGAGGAAAGAGGATTTCCCTTAATTTTGGCTAAGTGGCTGAAGAATGCCTAGTTCACAGGTGAAAGAGCATATGAATAAATAAACAAGCGCCTAGAAGGAAGTTCCTCCAAAGAGATGGCTTCAGAATTCAGGTGGCATCATTCTACAGTGCCTGCCTGAAGACATTTGGGCCAATGAGGTTTCTGGCTGCTGCCATCCTATCTCCCTGTGTGAAGCAGTGAAATTTACTCTGAAAAATCAATAGCTGTTTGGCAGATTATAATGCAAGGTAGCCAGTGTGTGTTTGCATATCATGCCCTGTGGCTCAAATGAAGCAGAAAGCTGACAAGCAGATGGGTCCTTCCTAGTAGAACGTCAAAATGAGTCCTCTATTCATTAGAGAAGCGTTATTATGTGGCAGGGAGAGGAAATGACCTAGGATCATTTCCTTGGGTGTCACGTATAGCTAACAATGCAGCCCTTTCTGCAAGGCCAGCACAACAGGTTTTAATTGTTGAGATGCAATGCTCATTCATATCCTAGATGTTTAACATACCCCATTCCATTGTGTGTATGTTTTCAAATGCTTTAAAAACTGTTGGAAAATCCACATAATTGGTTGTTCGACCGCAGGAAACCCTTCTTTTCCAAAATGGCTAGTATAGTCCAAGAATCATAGTTAAGACTGTAGTTGGGCTCATACATTGTGCAAAGCCATGGTGAATTTAAGCATGTTTTATGGAATAAACCCCAGTACAGTATACTGGGTTTGTACAAAATGGCTAAAATACCACCCACAAACCACATTAGGGTGTAATATCTTATGGCCCCAGCTTCTGTAACATCAGCACATTTCCTCCATTCAGTTGTGGTTACCAGTTTTGCCATCACCGAAGGTAGCCTTGGTAGGACTACAAGGATTTTTATCCTGGTCCCTGCAGTAAATTGCAAATTGGCATTCCGTGGCTTTAGAAATTCAGTCTTAACATCGGCATGGAATCCATATCCCTATCTAGTTCTGCCTACCCAATCTGGCACTCTCTAGATGTCCTGGGACCATAATTCCTAGAACCCCCCAGGCAGTTTCTCCACAATTGGCACTACAAGATTCCAAGTCCTTAAAGCAGCAGTCCCCAACCTTTCTGGCACCAGGGACTGGTCAGGAAGAAAATTTTTCCATGGACCCGGGGGGTGGGGTTTGCAGGCAGGAGCCAATCGTGCGCACCGGGGGCAGGGTTTGCAGGCGGGAGCCAATCACGCGCACCGGGGGTGGGGTAATCACACGCGCCGGGGGGCGGGGTTTGCAGGAGGGAGCCCCGCAGCCCACAGGTTGGGGACCCCTGCCTTAAAGCTTGCAGGTCCTCCAGCAGAGAGAGAGAGACAGAGAGACAGAGAATGTATGTACATACATACACACACACACACGCAAACACACACATGCAAAGACAGAGTACTTGGGGCTGTGACTCCTAAGCTGGGAGAGAGGCTCCAACAGATCCCAGGAACAACATCAGAGCTGTGGATGTTGTGGGTCTTCCGGGCTGTGTGGCCGTGTTCTGGAAGTTGTGGTTCCTAACGTTTCGCCAGCATCTGTGGCCAGCATCTTCAGAGGGCAGGAGCACAGATAGAAGCAAAATCTCTGTCTTCTATCTGTGCTCCTGCCCTCTGAAGATGCTGGCCACAGATGCTGGCGAAACGTTAGGAACCACAACTTCCAGAACACGGCCACACAGCCCGGAAGACCCACAACATCCATTGAACTCCGGCCGTGAAAGCCTTCGACAATACATACAACATCAGAGCTCTCTGTCCAGAAGAGCACAGTGCTAGAAACAGCAAAGATACTGCGCAGAACCCTCCATCTCCCAGGCCTCTGGTAGAGGACCCGAGATTGAGGAAGACACATACCACCCATAGGGGTGAGAAGGGAGATTATATATATATATATATATATATATATATATATATATATATATATATGTGTGTGTGTGTGTGTGTGTGTGTGTGTGTGTGTGTGTGTGTGTGTGTGTATTCCCCAGCTCTTGCACTTTATTTTATAGTTTGAGAATGATGAACGCACCCAAGAACATGTACAGTAATTGCTTAGGAAAAGAGTGGGAGAAACAATTAAGGACATTGCTATGTTGACTAAGATTTATGGGAGCTACAGATCAGGTTGAAGAAGGTAGCACAGCATCATTTGATGGCATTAGTCAAATTGTAGTGGAGTGGTGAGGATCTCACTCAATTCTGACCCTTTTCCTCCCTCCCCAATATACATTTTCAATAAATATCTTCAGAAAATGTGGGATTAAAGCTCCCTTAATCTCTGCCCATTATGCAGACCATGGGTTTTATGAGACCAGGTGGTCATCTTCCTGTTCTATAGTCCTGATATTGGCCAGATTCAAAAACACTCACACTTACGTGCAATAACAAAAAAAAAATAACGACCCCATCTCTAATCAATATGATGGAATGTGTAATGTAAGGCTTGGTTTACACACATGTGCTTGGCACTTGTGGACTATGACATGGAGATGTTTGAATACTCAGCCCAATCATCATAGCTGTCCAGAGCCTTCAGGTCATTAAGTGATGGACATTCATATTTTGAACCAATTCTTTAACAGACAGTAGCAAGGTTTGTGTATACTCTGGGAAAGGTGATTTTTGTATAATGTTGGGAGAGTGTCTCAGAACTTTGTCAGGAAACTAGTGGTTTTAAATCCAAGAGGGCAAATGGAGTTCTTAAGGTAGGAATAGGTTTCCTATTCACTTTCAAATGTTATTTGAACGCTTTAAAATATACGGTGAAGCCAGATCTACAGAGAGAGAGAGAGAGAGATGCATACACACTTTTTCTTTTCTTCTTTTTAGGGAACTAGTTGTAATGCAGTACTCCTGAAAATAAGTGGATGGATCCCTGCCTAGAAGAACTACGTAGCAACCTCAAATTCAGCATAGGAAAAATAGAGAATAGTAAAATGGAGACATGGATGAATAAGGAGCACTGTGTGATATTTTTTACATGTTCTTAGGCTTAATTACAGGCTTACAGCTCAGTATTGCTAATACTGAGGCTTTTTACTACTAATACTATGGTTTTATTTTATTTGTTGTAATTGTGCAAATTCCACACTTGCTGTAGCTTGAAAAAAATCTAGCTGCTAGATTTTTTAGAATCTAAAAAGAAGATTTTAGAATCTAAAAAAAGAATCTAAAAAGAAGCTGCTATTTTAGAAAGTGTCTATTGAGGAAAGGTCTAAAGCGACACACCAGCGGCGGCGGCGGCAGTGCGGCGGCGGAGCGCGCGTGCACGGCGGCAGCGCGGGGGGGCGTGCGGCGGCGTGCACGGCGGCGGCAGCCTCTGCTAAAACGCGGAAGCACTGATCCCGCGCCGCTGCTGCTGTCGCCGTGCACGCGCGTGCCGCCGCTTCCGGGTGGTGTGGTGACACACACTTTTGTGTCGCCACACACAGTTTGGAAAGCTCTGGTCTAAAGATTCATTCTTAAAATCAAAGGACAGAAATGGAACGTACAGCAGGTACTTCTCTAGAGGAGACCCATTGATCATTGTTGACGCATAGAAAACCCAAGCTGAGTTCTTGAACTGTGAGGATGGTTTCTCCTGTGCTTTGAAATGATGGAGGTTGTAACAGCATGAGAGGTGCAGGCTGCACAGGACACACATATTTAACCTTTCTGCCCTTTCAGTGGTTTATAACTTGTGTTTCCCTTTAATTAATGACTCGTGATAAAGGTACATCCATTAACCTTTCTTCGTGAGTGTCCTTCTGTGTTAAAAACGTTTAGTTCTGTGTGTGCATGCATGTTTGAGTTCTGGATAGATGCATTGCGGAAAGCTGTAATGCAGGATCAAGGCACTATGATTTGTAAGTAGTGTTTTATGGCTCAGCATGCTAAGGGTAAAAAAGGTAAAGGTTCCCCCCACACATTTGTGCAGCCGTGTCTGACTCTAGGGGCCGGTGCTCATCTCCGTTTGTTAAGGTACCCAGGTAATAATTCAGCAAACGGGTGTGCCAAGCAGCCAACCACTTGTCAGGCTGATACCCCTCTGCTCTTCCCAGCCCAAATCCCCTTCTCAAACCGAAATCTGTAATCCTCCCTTCTGCCTTAGTTGTTCTGCCACGGCCTTTGTTCTGAAAGGGAAAGCTCATGGCTTGTGATTGTGCTACAAAACAGCTCCCGCTCTTCCTTCCTGAATGGGTTCACATAGAACTACCAAAAAAATAAGAAAGAAACACCCAAACACAAATGGATTACGCACTTGGTTGGTTGGAGAGCTGACTCACCCCCAAAGGAGCTTGTCAGGGCAGCTCGGAGAGATGTGCTTTGCAAGCACAGGCCTTGTTCTTTGGCTGCTGTCACCTCGGAGCTCCCGCCCATGAAGCCCATTCCCCGGCCTTCTTGGCTTCCCAGAGATTGAGAGTAACAGCAAGGGGACCTGAGTGGGAGGGAATGAGTAATGTGGCCTTTGTGGTACGTTCTCTCTCTCTTGGCGCTTTGACTCCAGCCTCCTCATAGGCAGGAGGAATTGGCGGTACTTGGAAGTAGGGAGGAACAATCCTTGCTCTTCCCATCCTGAAAGCTTTCACATTAACAAGGGAGGGAGCCTGAAAGGAGCATTCTGAGCATGTGCAGGTGCAAAATCCATGCCAAGGGGAGGCTTTGCAGGGGGGGGAGAGATGTACAACCCCTGCCTGGCTATTCCCCTGGCTCCCAAATCTTATTGTGTCACCTTGTTCTTCACTCTTCCACTTAGATCTTCCTGTCTGAGGACATCATTCTTTGCTATTTGGTGGTGGCCAATAATGATTCCAGGAACTGGGTGATAAATAAAATGCCAAAGTCATCTTAGGGCATTACCTTAATTAATAGGTAGGGAGTTGGTGTTCTGTCCCATGGAATCAGAATATCAGAGTTGGAAAGGACCTTGAACATCATCATCTCCAACCCTCTGCCCAGATGTAAGAATCTTCTACTACAGAATCCCTGTCCAGCATCTGCAGTGAAGATGGAATTATTCTTAAATTAACCTAGTGGTGGTGTTACTGTATGCCTGTCAGCATAACATTTCCTGTATGAGTTCTAGGCAAGATGACTTTTTGTAAGAGTATCACTGTTTCACCCATTATGTCACACCATGGTTCACTGAATGACCATTGTTTATTAAATTAGCCACAATAGTCTAAGTGGCCTCTAAGTATACACACCATAAGCTGTGGTTGGCAAAATTCAGTGGCAGAGTTCCACTCAACATTGCTCAGCCATAGCCAGGAAAACCATGAACTAGTTAACACAAGATGTAAACCTTGGCCCTTTTACTCAGTAAGCCCCAGACAAGGGGTAAGATCTCGGTGGTAAACCACATGGCTTATATGCAGATAGCCTCAGATTTGATGATCTGAGAATGTACACTTAAAAGGGGCCAGGGCCAGGGCCAGAGAGAATGGAAACGCTTTGAGAATGGCTGCCACCAGAAATGGGAATACAGGCTAAACTTTCATGAGAGGCAATATATAACTGGCTGGTGTGAATAGAAACCAAGGTAGGCAGAGATTTCAAACAGATCTGTATTCATGAGGATCTGAATTGGCTATGCTAAGCATCCTGGATACTCCCAAAGGACTGCATGACGGTTTTTGCAAATGCATAAATAGGAGGAAGAGTGGGAAGAAATGGTTGCATCTGTTTTGCATCTGTTTTGTAGTTAGTCAGTCTTAAATCTGTGAGTGTTAGTGATTACGCTCTGATAAAGATTATATCTAAATCTTGGATTTGAATGTATCTCTTTTTACTCCTTCCAACTTAATGGAACATTAGGGAAAAATTTCTGCAAAGTTGTTCTGCCTTTCCATTTGTCTGGGCAGCCATAGCTCAAGTGGTGTGTGGCAATCCCTATTTCTTCTTCTTCCTTAACTGAGCTTGCCAAATTAACTGCAGCATTGATCACTGATAATGCTGCTCTATCACTGGAAAGAAAGCCAGGGGATTTCCTCTACTTTTTATTGTGCCGAGAAGTAAATGTGGGTATCAATGCTGACGTCCCCAGCATGCCATTGACACAGACCATTAACTTGCCCTGCTCCAGGGCATGGGGAGAGACGTAAATTGAGTCATACGCAGATCCTCTTTCCTTGTTATCATCACTTTTTTTCCCCCCTCGTCAGAAACGATAACAGTGCTGTAAATTCAGCTATTTAACAGCTTGAAGTTTGTAGCTCTGTACCAAGTGTTCTGTTGTTATTAATCCAACCTACTGTACATACAATGTAGGACATCATCAGCGGTGTCTCCTGGAACTGCTGTTGTGTTCAATGTTTCTGCAGTTGGTCAAGCAGAAGCTTCAAGGCTCACAGGGAACAAGATAGTGGTAAATCAAGAACTGATGTGAAAGAAACGGGTTAAAAAATTATCTGCAATGATTCACATGAGAGCCCCTTCCTCAGTTGTGTTTAATTGTTATAATAATAATTAATAGAAGCCCTGGCTTATGTGACTTTTGGCAGTTTGGGTAGAGATAAGGAAGTTAATCTGCAGTATTAGTTATAGACAACAATGGGAAAACCTAAGGTCCACTTTCTCTCAACAGTGATTATTGTTTTCACCTTGTCACTTCCTGTAAGATGGGTGGCTGTATAAATTTGACTAATAAATAAATCTCCCAGCTTTCATGGGGTGAAACCCAGATTAGCCTATTTGAGTTCTCAACCCAGTATTAGCCCCTCTGGTTGATCTCAGTTTTCAGCATCTCAAATCAAGAAAGTCTTTCTCATCAGGAGCTTCCTGATCCTGTTTAAACCAATGGGAGCTAGTTTAGAAAAAGCTGAATGATGTACCATGCAGCTTGATAACATTTTCTGGGTGATAAAGCAAAGCAACAGATTTCTCCGTCCTGCTGTCTTTCTTATAATCCTGTAGCCAAGGATGTCGGAAGTGTGTATACCTACACATTTGGAAGGTGTAGAATTGGAAAAGGCAGCAATACACTACAGCAGAAAAAACGGTATTATCATCAAATCATAGTGATAACAAGAGTTCTTCCTACTAGAGATATTGAAAAACAGGCCAATTTACAGTAGGCAAGATAGGGCCAGATGAACAGATATTCTGGCTTGGTATAGAACAGTTTTCTCTGCAATTTGCTTAGCTCTGATTGGTTGAAAAACCTCAGTTGATTCACCCAGCATGCTCAGACATAAGCAACAGTAGCTCAGTCCACACAGTCTGCTAAACCACGTATTGAGGTCTGTTCGTTTCCAGCTTAGCACAATTGTGAACACAACCAACATATTGATGTACCAGTTGGTGGAACCGACCATGGCTGTGTCCTCTGAGTTAAAGTAAAGGTAAAGGTTCCCCCCGCACATTTGTGCAGTCGTGTCCGACTCTAGGGGCCAGTGCTCATCTCCGTTTCTTAGCCGAAGAGCCAGCGCTGTCCGAAGACGCTTCCATGGTCATGTGGCCGCATGACGTGTGCGGAACGCTGTTACCTACCCACCAAAGTGGTACCTATTCATCTACTTGCATTTGCATGCTTTCGAATTGCTAGGTTGGCAAGAGCTGGGTCTAGTGTGGGAGCTCACTCCACACGCAGGGCTAGGGATTCGAACCTCCGAACTTGCGATCTTCCTATCGACAAGCCTGGGGTCTTACCCACTGAGCCACCACGCCCCTCTGAGTTAGTCCTGTGTTATTCTGTGTTATTCTGAAATTGTGTCCCCCTAAAAAATCATCATAAGAAGCAGAAAGGGTAAGTGGGCCTGGCAGAAATCACCCTGCCCACCCTTTTCCTTTTTTTTTTTCCAAACTCAATTTGAAACATGTGGAAGAATGTCCAGACGTCTGTGTTCTTATCAAGAATTCATGCTGACGGCAGACATGAAGTAAGAATAGCCCTTAATAAGATCATTATCAGGCTTCTATTAAGATGGAGGGGTGGAAGGGACCTTGAGAAGATGGGTGGGGGTGGGGGTAAGAGGTTTGGGAGGAGGAGATCTCTTTAAAAGTTGGCAAGCACAAGCCCTGCTATTGTTGCAAGTTCGGAAGAGGAAATCCAAACGTCCATTTAACAACCTCACAGTGCGTAAGTAGAGTTAAGAAAGCCAAAGGCCTGGATTTTCCAGCCAAATCTTTTCAGCTCATGTTACCCCTTCAGCTATGCAGCCCTTGTACAGGTTGGAAAATAATGGGGATGGGAGGCTTCCAAGCCCTGTTGGCTTAGATTTTTCTTCTGTTTTCATCACTGCAAAGTTGATGTAGTTGGTTGTTTTCAATTTCATCTGGCAAAGGATGCTCGTTTAATCCAAACTGCAGCTGGAAATCTCTGCCCCCTTTACATCAATGACTAATCATCTTTCGAGAGGACCAGAATCAAAAGAGAATGAGGTTCCTGGACTTTTTTTCCTTCCAAAAATGACTTGTCAAACAATAGCCGTTTTTACCCAACCAAAACAACCCAATAAAGAATGCATAGTATCTGGGTTTGCACAGCAGGCTGAGAGATAAACCATGATTTATGAGCCACAACTAGCTGGGTTTGGGGAGTACACTAAGCAACATACCGGGGTGGGCACCTTTTGTGTATCTCTGCCATAAACCACAGTTTACAAGCTATGATGCTTAGATTCACACTGTGCACTCAGGAAAAACAAAATAAACTAAAGCATGGTTTAGTGGGTCTTGTGAACTGGAGGATAGTGTAGATCTAGCGCATTTTCTTTCATCCATAGGTACCACCTCATGGACATTGAAACAGAAAGTGGAAACATTTTGAAATAATGTAGGAAGATCAAATCAAATTTCAGGGTTTCATAAAAGTTGTCTGGCCTTAGCACATACAGTATATACTTACATACCTACCCCACTACTTCCTTTGGGGTACAGTATACAACCTTATGTAAAGCACCAGGGGGAAAGGGGGGGAAAGATGTGATAAGCGAAAGAAATTGTGGGCAGGAGGTAAGAGAAAATATGTTTCACCATGACCTAGCCCAAGTCTTCAGTTCAAAAAACCAAGATTTTTCCCAGTTTGGCAGCTAAAGATGTTTTAACTTGAGTGCCAAGAGTTGAATGTGGGATGACCATAAATCCTATGTTGTGTTGCTCACTGTTGCAGAAACAGTTAAAAACTCATTGCGACAAGCATTAAATGTTTAGATGGACAGGAGGCAGCCTCCAGGTGATTTTTAGACATTGTATGGTATTTTCTCCCCTTTCAATTGGTGCTTTAAAATCTATTGGTAATAGATGGCTATTACTGTGAAGAAGTTTAACTACCGGATGAATAAAACCACATGGCTGAGCCAGTCATGTGTAGTATCTACCCACATGTTGAGGACAATTATACCATGTCTCCGCTATGAATTTGAAATCTGGGGAAATAGTCCTTTTTGACATGCCACATTATATAGAGGGCCATGCCTCCCATGTGGTTCTGGGTGCACTGTTTGAAGTCTTTGAAGGTAGTCCTGTGTCTAATGCATCAAGGTATTCTACTCTTTATTTTAAAAATGGCCTGCTTTATGGGCTGGATCAAGTATGTTGCTCCTTAATTCATTTGTAGATAGGGATACTAAAAACCTCCTCATTGTTTTGCAGGCTTGAGATAATGGTGGTGGGGGGGGGCAGGGGTGTGTGACTCCAGCATTGCAAAGCTAAGGCAATTTGGTTGATTGGAGTTACTTAAATAAACAAACAAGATCATTCTGCTATTATGCGTTGTTATTGAGAGAAACAATGGACAGCTCAGAGAAGAAATGTCTGTCTTGGTTGCCTCAAGTCTTTTCTGGTGACATGAAAGCTACTGAGAAATCCTGAGCTGAATTTCTCAATATTCCAATTTGTTCTGCCATGCCCAACTTCTCCAACAACCCTACGGTTTTCTTTTCTTCCTTTGTTCCATATTTTTTTCCCGAAAAGTTATGTGCCTGAAGGCCATCTGCAGTATGGCATAACGGACTGATCTCCTCTTGCGCTGTAAAAATCAGATGAAAATCCTTATTTATATGTTTGGAAACTTATTCCTTTGGGGAAAGTATCTAATTCTATCCTCTGGAGCCAGTGCTATTCCAAAGTATAGGAAATGGTTTGTATGTTCAAATGCTATAGACTGAAAGAAGCTTCTCTCAATCTGAAAGCTAGCATGTCAGGCTGAGAAATCTTCCCCATATACTCGCTTTCCAGGTCCAACATATTTACAAAAGGACAAGAACACCACAGATTTCAGTCTCCCACCAGCCTCCTGAGGTCGTCGCAATACCATCCGGAATGCTTTGCTTTGTTTTAAACCAGGGGTGGGGAACCTTTTTTCTGCCAAGGGCCATTTGGATATTTATAACCGGGGACCAGTGTGGGGGTGGGGGGCGGGGCTTCTGGGATTTCCGCGAACCGGGGGCCAGAGTTTGCAGGCGGGAGCCAATCACAAGTACTGGGGGTGGGGTTTGCGGGCGGGAGCCAATTGCATGGAAGGGGCGGTGTTTGCGGGCGGGAGCCAATTGCGTGGAAGGGGTGGGGTTTGCGGGCGGGAGCCCCGCGGGCCATATATGGCCCGCGGGCCTGACGTTGCCCACCCCTGTTTTAAACATTTGAATCAAACTTGAATTTATAAAAGCCTTTCATACTACTATGAGTACCTTTTAGGCCCTTTTCTGGCCTGCTAAAGTTATGCTAAAATAATTGTTTAGCCAATCGGGAGAAAAGATGGTTTATGCAGAATGTTTTAAGGCAGTGTTTCTCAACCTTGGCAACTTTAAGATGTGTGGACTTCAACTCCCAGAATTTCCCAGCCAGCCATGCTGTTGAAGTCCACACGTCTTAAAGTTGCCAAGGTTGAGAAACACTGGTTTAGGGCACTGCCAGAAAAGAAAAACCAATGTTCTTTTTCATTCTTGAAATGGCATTTTGCAGCTCTTGGTCCCTTGGTCTACAGAAGGAACCTTGTGCAAAATAGGCACTTTGGGTACGAGGCAGGTTTTGTCAGCAGGTTTTATTCGGGGCGGGGGGCAGTTTATTGAGGTTGTAGACACTGGCAGCATGTTAACATTCAGAAGTGGGTGGGGTGGGGGCTGTTTTGTTTCTCTGTCTTTCCCAGATAGGCATGTCTGCACTGGGGTTGCTACCTTACCCAAGACTAGCGCGTTCCTTCTGAATCCATTCCAGCAGATGCTCTGCACTGGTGTTCGATGCAGTAGCCTTCAGCAAGGCAGGACAGGCCGAGGCTCTGAAATTACTGGAAGAAACAGAGTGCGTTGGGCTATCCTGCATATTTACTGAAAGGAGTCCGTTCCAGCTCTGACGCTCAGCCTATTCATAGAAGAGGAAGTGAATTGATTCCAACAGGAAGCTTTTGCCCAGCCTGTTCCCTGGAGGGTTCAGAATTACAAGGACTCTCCACAAGTTTTGTGAAGGGCTGGGGCACACTCAAACCCTGCTGGTGGGGTGATGCAGCCATGTGCATTTCGGTGGTGTCGGCACTTCCTGCTTGCTTACCTTGACATCATAAGGCGCTTTTTCTTGGATGGGAAACGTTCAACGGAAGACGTTCCGCCTGGCTAGCCACCAGCTCTGAGCTGTCCAGAGGAGTGCTGATGTCACACCTCCATAGGGATTACTTCATAAATGAAGCATTTAGACTGTGAAGGGAGGGGAGCAGGAGGGGGGAGCAAGGGAAGAAAATCAAATCCATACATCCCCCCTACACACACACACACTCCCCAGAAGTCTCCTTTTTCCAAAAAGTTTTTAAAAGTGAAAAAAAGAAGCATTGGTATAGAGCTGTATCAGGCATAAGCAGTAACTAGATCCCCTGAGTCTTTTGAATAATTGTAACTTTAAAAGACCTATGGATTGTCTTCGCTTCTCTCTCACCCAACCCTGGTTATAATATTTGAGGTTTTTTTGCAACATTCTGAAAATCCAGAGGAGGCTGTTTTCAGGTCTGGTGTTCCATTATTCCTAAAGGCCAAACCATGGATGATTCTGATTTTTGCTATGCCAAGGAAGAGTCAAGAAACTCTGGAGATTATATACCCATTTGGATGCCCGAATCCTGTTCAGTGTCACTTTTGAATTGTTAGCAGCCAATCCTGCCTCCCTGCACATGTTCAGCTTCGGGAGCAGAGAACTTGTTTTGCTTCACTAACAGAAGATTCCAAGGCTGCTACTCCAAGCCTGTTTGCGGGAAGAGAGCAATATAGGTGCTTCCAGATCTAGCCTTGCTGGTTTAAATATATCTGGCTGTATCAAGATACTAAGCTAGAAGCCATAAGGGGAAAATAGAAGAAGAGAGATGAAAAAGGATGGAGTGGGAAAATGAAGCAGCAAGGCCTGTGATTCTGAACAGGAGGCCAATCTATTTTAATTATTGTGTCTTTGTAAACCGCCCAGAGTCCCCTTTGGGGGAGATGGGGCGGTGATAGAAATCGAAAGAATAAATAAATAAAAAGTAAGGAATACTGGAGCTGACTAATAGGTAGTCCTGACTGTTGACCATCACGCTGGTGGTAGCTGATGTGAGTCCATGTTCCAAAATTCCTGAAGGGCCACAACATTTTATTTATGTATTTATTTGTTTGATTTATATGGCCACCCATCTTACAGAGGTGATTCTGGGTGGCATATAACGATTAAACGCATACACACACACACACACACACACACACACACACACACACTCCACAACATGAGAGAGCCAGTTTGGTCTAGTGGTTAAGGCAACAGGCCAGAAACCAGGAGACTGAGAGTTCTAGTCCCGCCTTAGGCATGAAAGCTGGCTGGGTGACCTTGGGCCAGTCCCTGTGTCTCAGCCCTAGGAAGGAGCCAATGGCAAACCAGGAGTCTGTGAGTTCTAGTCCTGCCTTAGGTATGAAAGCCAGCTGGGTGACCTTGGGCCAGTCCCTGTCTCTCAGCCCTAGGAAGGAGCCAATGGCAAACCAGGAGACTCAGAGTTCTAGTCCCGCCTTAGGCATGAAAGCTGGCTGGGTGACCTTGGGCCAGTCCCTGTCTCTCAGCCCTAGGAAGGAGCCAATGGGAAACCAGGAGACAGAGTTCTAGTCCCGCCTTAGGCATGAAAGCCGGCTGGGTGACCTTGGGCCAGTCACTCTCTCAGCCCAACTCACCTCACAGGGTGGTGGTTGTGGGGAAAATAGGAGGAGGAAGGAGTGTTAGGTATGTTTGCCGCCTTGAGTTATTTATAAAAGTAATAAAGGCGGGATAGAAAAAATAAATAAAAAAACAACCCTGCTCCTAAGCACAGAAGCTGCAAATAAGCTGATGCAGAAGAAATGGCAGTGAGAGGTAGGTATCTCATGCATCTCCAGTTTAAAGGTGTCCCTCAGCAGGGCTGCCTAAGTCCTCTGCGTGGAGAACTTGGGCACCCCTTCTTGGCACAGTAAACCAGATGGACAGAAGATTCTGGCAGAGGTACCAGAATAATAATTTTAAACACGGTGTTTGGAGAGGCAATTAGGAATTTTGCTGCATTCTGTTCCATTCTGGTATTCCAACAAATAGACTAAAACCCAAGGAAGATGATGTCTGGCCTTCCAGTTCTGGCAAGCCAAGTGTCCGTCTTTTGCATCTGGTTCTGGCTGATGGGTGTTGGAGTCCTAATAAAAGCAGGAGGAAGAGGTGGGCGAGAACTTGCCAGCCTGCAGTTGACTCTCTCACAGGAAGGTCATTCATTGGCGATCACTCGTAGCCGAGTAAGATTGTCTTCCAAAGGTAAAATTTTAACGGTGGATCCGTAAGTGGCTATAAAGGCCAATTCTGGATCCGCACAACCTCCCACAGTGAGGGCATAGGTTTCCGGGTGGGAGACGGTCATGATGAGGGTTTGCCTGACGTGCCTTCCTTTTAGCTCTTTTCTCCTTTTCGCCCTGTACTCGTGCTTCTTCAAAGTCCATAGCGCCTTTAATAAAGGCTGACCTCCAATTGAAACGCTCATGAGTTAGGGCTTCCCAGTTCTCAATGGTGATATTACATTTTTTTAAAATTAGCTTTGAGAGTGTCTTTGAATCTCTTTTGCTGTCCACCAATATTCCGTTTTCCATTCTTAAGTTGGGAGTAAAGTAGCTGCTTTGGAAGACGATGGTCAGGCATTCGAACAACATGACCGGTCCAGACACGGGTGATCTAGAAGGCCTCACCATGTGGATTTGCTGGGTACCCATATTACCCTCTTTTCTTTTTTTTAATCATCTCAGCCCCATTCTGAAAATGGAATTTAATTTTCAGGGTTCCTGCAAGAGCATGTGACATTAAGCAAATTGCAGTGATTTTTGAAATATGTTGAGTGTAACTCCTCAAAGATAACCGCTGCGGCTGGCTAATCCATAGTTAAAGATGTTAGCAGTGACTCGAAATATTGCAGACAACTAAATGGAGTAGGGAATCTGCCACCCCCAGATGTTTGCCAAGGCATGGGGAATTTGTCCCTCCTTGGGGGGGGGGGGATACTGAACACTGTTGTTTAGCAACATCTAGAGAGCCACAGTTTCCCTAACTTTGTTTAAACCCCTTTCCATCCCCAAAATAAAGGTGAGTATGATTTTGATTTAGTTTTGTCCTCTCTCTTCAGTTTCATATTCTTATTTTTAAGTACTATAAAATATACTATCCTGTTTACAACAAAAACATCCCAGCGGATTCTATAAGCACAAAATTTGGCTGCTTGTGATCTCAAGTGATCTCAAGTTGTTTTTCTGCTAAAAAGAAAGAAAGGTAACAAGCATTTGAGTGCCCAAGAAGATGCAGTAATAGAGGTGAAATATGTTCCAAACAAATACCTCTGTAAAGGGAGCAATATAAAAGGACACATCCAATAGTTTCAACTATTACTTGTCTACCAAGGCAAGTACTGTATGTTCATGATACAGTCTATTACTGAATTTGCCATCTAGCAGAGCAGATGGAAGGACATTATTACAGGGCTTAAAACATACTCTCCAATGTTTAGGCAGAGCCAAGGGTTTAAAATGAGTAGATGTACAAAAGGTTTGGTCTCTGTGTTTGATAGTCTAAATGGGCACCTGCTAGATTGATTTGTAGTTCCATATCTGTGATGTATTTTATAAGGAACTCTCTAGCCTTCACGGAAGGAGGAGGATAACAATAATAACATTTTTTTTCACTACCTACCTGGGATACTTTTCTGTTGCATTCTTCCCCTGCAGCGTAGCATATAGTGTGTTGAATTTCAGCTAGGGGTGCTTGAATTCCACTGGATAAAATTACATACAGTAAAGTCATTATTTCTTAAGCTAACCTGCCTTTGCAAATGGAGGAACAACAACAATTAGATTCATAAGTCATGATAATAATGAGATGCGGACTAAATAGCAAACTTGTTGGCTGAGTTCACACAATGATTGATTGATAAGATTTATAACCAACTCTAATCCATAAATGAAAGGTTCCACATGCAGTTGCCAAAAACATTGGATGCAAAACTATTCCAAAATGTGGTATCTTGTTGCAATGTTTAACATGATAGAAGGCAACATTATTAAATACGTGGGGGACAATCATATTGTGTGCATATTAATTAATGTGCATTTAATTAATTTGATTTTTATTAAATTTAAAAATATTAAAACAAAATTTATTTGTTTTAGCCTGGTCCTAGTTTTTGGCTTGGGTCTACCCACTTGTTGGAATGATACTGCTCAAAAGTCCAAGATGTGGTCTTCCATCTGAAAAAAAAAATGCAGCTCCCTCATAACCCATTGTTTGCAGTTTATGTTCATATTCACATTAAAACTAACCATATTATGGCTTAGGATAACATGGGAAGCCAGCTTTGGTGTGTGACACCATGAGCTCTTTAAAGTGTAGAATCTTCCCAACTTTTTTTTGATTACACAAGAGAGTATGATGTATGTGAGTGTGTCTGAGAAAGAGAAAGCTATGGCTGCATGCTATGGGTGGATTATCCTTCCTGGGAATTTCCTAAACTTAAGGCGTCTGCATTGTGCATGCAGGAGCATTGTCTTGGACAAGACGGGAGTCTCCCGATGGCAGCCAGTGAGATAAGCTAGCTAGCTAGTTGACTGCTAATGGGTGAGTCCAGAGGATGGAGCATTGTCCATGGCGGAAGTGGGAACCACCTTTGGTCTCCAGCTCCAAGAATCTGCTCTGAAAGTGAAGTCCATCATCCCTTGGAAATGGTCCAACAAGGTTACTGAAAGGACAACCCTTATGAAAGGGAAAAGATTAATTACAGCAGCAGGAATGGAACAGCCCCTCCTGGAGACTAGAAAACCCTGAGAAAAGTTAGAAGGTAGTTCCTGAAGCAGCTGTAGTAGAGGGACAAACACTTAAGTGCTTTCTGTTTCCTTCCTTCCTCTGTTATTTATTGCATTTGTATCCTTCCTTTTGTCTATGGGTCTCATGGCAGTAGACATGATTTCCCCCTCCTTTTTTTCTCATCACCACAGTACCATAATATAGGTGAGGCTGAGAGATGATGATTAGCCCAAGTGTACCGTGTAAGTTTCATTGCTGAGTGAGAACAGGTCATTCAGTTTTCAACCATGCCATCTCTCTGGCTCACACCTAGGTTGGTTCACACATTGTTAAATCATAATATGATTTGCTTGGTGTGGGTTTAGCAGATGGTTGGGAACCAATGGCCCTCCAGATGTCACTGAAGTACTCCAATCCTTCCTCCTAAGGCTGCTGGGAATTGTAGTTCAGCAACACCTGGGAGGTCACAGATGATGACTGTGTTGATTGTGTTGTGGAATCCCAGCCACTGTAGTTTCAAAAGTAGTCTTTATGGTATAGTGGTATCTGTGAACTCATCTAGTGTGGTTTACTCAACAGACCACCATTTATTATCATGTGAGGATCCAGCCATACTCTTCTAGCCTCCAACTAAGGGGTATTCAGTCAACAGAGGTCTACCAATATTTCTCTCCCAATTTCCATCTGATCTTATTGAATGCTAACAGCATATTAGATGATGAGCTGAACAGAAAAGCATTTTGGTCCCTGAAGTTGCTTTAAAAGTATAAGAAGTATAAGCAAGAAGATCTCACCAAAGAATCCAGCGTGAGCTGGGGTAATGAGCTGATTAAGATCCTTGATTTACCTCTTACTTATGGATCAATCTTACTCGGTTTGGCAACCTGAGCCATTGCCTCAGCCACCAGTATCACTACAATATTGGGGGAATCTACCTTGTAAAATTAATATTAGGGCACTTTCTAAACTGCATTAGTGAGAATAAAAACACCCCTTCTCAATTTGTTAAAGCAGCTACATCCTTTGGAAACAATATGGATGTTTCAAAGGATTTCCTTGGTTATCTATGTAGGTTTACAGGAATAGCTGCTTTGTTCTTGATAGCAATCCACGCAGAAGATATCTGTGCATGGACATGCACTTATGGACAATCAGAGAAACCTTCGAAGCATCCATGCTGAGCCTTCCTAAAAATATGGCTGCTTGAATGTTTTGGGGTGGATTGTTTCACTCATGCCAACACCCACTGCAAGCACCCTTTTCAAATGCTTTGCATAGCCTTAGCTATTATATGTAGATCAAGATAATATGTATGAAATGCTTGGAATACCTAAACTCCTCCTCCTCTTAATTATTTGGGGTTCACTGGATTAAGACACTCCTTGAAGGAGTAAGTCAAGGACCATGCTCACTTTAGCTTCTCTTCTTAGTCCACATGAAATAATGTCTATGCAATGGGAAGTGTCATCTCATGTAGAATCTATCAGGACACCATATATAGCGAGATACAATCTTCTATTTCTGTACTGTGCAGAGTGCTTCTGAGCTATCCACTATAGGCTGGAAGTCTGCTGATATGGAAGGACAAAAATATAATAGCTTTACTTGTTACAGAGGTGGAGAGGAATGCTGACAAGCTAGAGATGAAGGGTAGGTTGTATTAGGAGGCAATAGGTTCAAGGTGGACCACTAGGACTTTCTTCTCACAAATCATCTACTGACATTTTGGTGCCTTCTAAATATGTTGGAACTATCCATGGGGAGGGTACCAATTGGGGAAGGCTGATCTAATATCTTCTGGTTCCTGGGATTTTTACCAAGAATGCTGGACCACGAAGACCTTGATCTCATCCAGCAAAGCACTTATGTTCTCATTCAAGCACTCAGAATCATAAGTGCACTCCTGTTTCCATGGTGAAGCAGCCTCTGGAGGTGGAACAATAGCTCAACTATAGTTCATCACTTTTGAGATCATGCCAAATCATAAGCCTGACTCGGGCATTATTTTAAACCACAGAGAAATAATATATTGAAAAATAGTGGGAATGTCACCTCTGCTTGAAATTACCATTTATCCAATCCCAGTGCCCTTCATGGGAAAGTGTGAAGGGGGATTCATCTGCATTCAGCTGGGTGCACTTGAAATCTTCCCCTTCAATCAGTAAGCTGTATGCATCCCTATACCTTCTTCACATGATGCTGTCCGTGCTTCAGATAGTTGGGCGATCTTGATGCCTGTTGCACCCCAACTCTCATTAGCGCAAACTTCCATGGCCAGTGGTCAAGTGTGACCATATTTTAGCCTGATAAAACCTGGGGAAGGGGTACACATTGCCTACCCCTTGCTTGAAAGAAGTCCTACAAAGAGCTATAATTTGCAGAGAGCTGGGTGTTTCTGTAAAGCAGCCTCACGCCCAGATTTTTTTTTATCCTGGCTGATGCCAAGACTTGCTTAGTCTGTCCAGGCCTCCTTGTATGTGTCAGTAAAATACTTTAAAAGAGCTTGTGGTTATTGCACCTGACAAACAGATTTGCTGAAATGTGTCAGATAATTTAATTGCTTCTGTGAATTCTCTGGGTAGCAGTTTGACATTCTCAGTCAGCCTTTGCTTTGCATTTAGTCATGAAGTTTTGGTTTTCTGAAGGTTTTCTTCCATTGAGGAAGAGGCTTCTGTTTTTCTACTTCACCTGTAAGTTATTTTTGTGCAATAGTTTTCCTTGGATTTAATTGATACATGGGATACAAGGGAGGCTGCAATTTCTAAAGAGATTATTGCACAATCCAAAGTGTCATGCTCTGACATACCCTTTGAGCAGATTATAACTAAGTTAAATACAAGCACTCTACCCAGGAAAAATCACACCAGGATGTTCTTCTCATTTATGATTGACTGGCGTGGTGGTGGTGTGCTGAACTGTTTGAATCAAAGTGAACCAACACCACCCTGGCCATCCTAGAAGGAAGATAAAACAGAGTCAGAAAATCTAACCATTACAAGTCATTTTATTATTCACATTCATCAGTTGCCCCCCTCTCTCTCTGGTTTGCAGGAGGTGGAGGAAAGCGGAAAGGAAGGAGCAAGAAATGGAGGGAGATCCTCAGGTTCCCACACATCAGCCAGTGTGATGAGCTCCGGAAAGGGTTGGGTAAGTGCAACATGAGACAGACCCAGCCTGCTCAAGAAAATGAGCTTGGCCCCCAGTGCAGGAGCTGGTGGCTGAAAGCCTCACAAAGCATTGCCTACCTTACTTCCTAGTGATCAGCACAGAACACAGAAACTCTTGCCTCACCAAAGTAGGATTTCATATTACAAGATCTTGTGTGTGTGTGTGTGTACCTTTTGCTATTGCTGTTGCTATTATTTTGATTGATGTTGGTTCTATCAACATGCAGGTGCTTTATTTTATTTTATTTTATTTTATTATTTTATTTATTTTATTATTTTATTATTTTATTTTATTTTATTTTATTTTATTTTATTTTTTATTTTATTTTATTTTATTTTATTTTATTTTATTTTATTTTATTTTATTATTTTATTTTATTTTATTTTATTTTATTTTATTTTATTTTATTTTATTTTATTTTATTTATTATTTTATATTTTATTTTATTATTTTATTTTATTTTATTTTATTTTATTTTATTTTATTTTATTTTATTATTTTATTTATTTTCTATCCTGCCTTTATTATACAGAGTGGAAAAGGTATTAGAGGTCATATTCCTCCTCCAAGGAATGCACAGCCTAAAATTTAACAGAGAAGCAAGGAAAGGATCTGACCACAAAATTAAGCAAGAAGAATCAATAGTTATTTTGGATACTTCAGCTAAGTTGCTGTATGGCAGAGGTGGGAAAGCCACAGTCCATGAAAAGGAATATGATGGGGCTGGAAAACAGCAGAAGCGGGCAATCAAAATGAACAGGGACTCAAGCACCTTCTCTAGAACATTTGGGATTCTTGAGGAAAAAAGTGACTGAATGGGCAAGATTGATTGAGAAGGATAAAATCATGCATGGCATGAGAAAGTGGAAGGAGACATTATTTTTCTGCCTCTCCCAAACACTAGGATCAGATGCCATCTAATGAGACTGATTGGAAGAACATTTAAGACAGACAAAAGGAAGCATTTATTTATTTATTTATCACATTTATATCTCGCCCATCTCCCTCACAAGGAGGGACCCTAGGCGGTTCAAAATAAAAAGTTTAAAATCAATAAAAAACCATAAATAACACTAATGAACAGTAAAAATACCTAATTACAGTACGATCCAAGCAATGGTAGGTCTTACTTATCCCATGGGCCGGTAAGGCTGGTCAAGGCAGATCTAAGAGACCAGCCAACCCCGGGACTGGCTATTCCCCTCCCTTCCCCAAGCATGGTGGCAAAACCAGGTCTTTAGGTTTTTTCTAAAGTCCAGGAGAGAGGGGGCCGATCTTATTTCAGGGGGGAGAATATTCCAGAGGGCGGGGGCTACTGCAGAGAAGGCACGCCTCCTGGACCCCATCAGATGGAACTCTCTTACAGACGGGGCTCGTAGCATGCCCTCTCTACAGGACCGGGTGGGACAGGTTGATGTGACAGGGATGAGACGGTCCCTCAGGTAACCTGGTCCCATGCCATGTAGGGCTTTAAAGGTGATAACCAACACCTTGAATTGAATCCAGAAGCAAACTGGCACCCAATGCAGCTCGTGGAGCAAAGGTGTTATGTGTGCTGATCTTGAGGCACCTAAAATCGCCCGCGCGGCTGCATTCTGAACCAGCTGAAGCTTCCGGATGCTCTTCAAGGGTAGCTCCATGCAGTGCATAATTACCTGTGGAATTCATTACCACAAGGTGTGGTGATGGCCACTAATTTGGATGACTTAATAAAGGGATTAAATCAATTCAGGGAGGATAGGTCTGTTGAAGGTGATTAGTCTTGAAGATCAGTGTAGTTCTGAGTTGCATATTTCCAAATACCAGTTAGAGGGAAATTATGGTAGGAGAGAAGTGTCTCCATCTCCCATTTGTGTATACCCTAGACCAGGGTTTCTCAACCAGGTGAGAGGTCACTAGGGGTTCCCTGGGAGATCACGATTTATTTTTAAAAGTTTTTCAAATTCGAGCAACTTCACATTAAAGAGGTAAGTTTCATTCTTTATTTTTAGTTTAAGAACACAATTAGTGCATATATACAGGCCTACATATGAAACTAATATAATAATTTTGTAACTTCTGGCCTATATTTGAGCCTGAATGTGCAAGGGTCCCCCGAGGCCTGAAAAATATTTCAAGGGTTCCTCCAGGGTCAAAAGATTGAGAAAGGCTGCCCTAGACACATTTAGTTGGCCATTGAGAGAAATAAAATGCTGCATAAAGATGGGCCATGACTTGATCCAGCGCATTCTTATGATCATGGGCCATGTACACCTCATCCATTTCCACCCCCACCCCCACCAATGATTCCCAGATTTTCCAAAACTACACTGCTGAAATTTGATGACATCTGATAAAATATGGCTGTGTGATTTCTCAGAGCTTCTTTTTTTTTTAGGGCCTTTAGGAGGCTTAGTAGATCCATTTTACTTCTTAAAATCCTTAAAGGTGTATTGGTGTGGGGGTGGAGAAAAAAGGGGCTGAGATAACCCTTGGAATTTGAGGAGCAGAGAACAGTGGGTTCTTCTTCCAAAGAAATTACCCACCTCTGATGCCAACTACATGCCAACTACATCTTTGAGGTGTGAGGACCACGTTGCATTTTTATTTCCCACAACAGCAAACCTGAAGAATAAAGTGGGCTAACAGAGAATTACTGGCCCAAAGTCATTGTGACTGAATGACTGAGGGGGTGGACTAGAGCCTGGGTCTTCCACTCCTAATCCAACACTTAACTACTACACTACACTGGTTATCAGAGGGAAGTTGGAAGTGATTTCTATCAGGTGCCTTCTGTGTGATTTTTATGCATCGAATCATCTTCAAGTCATCTCTTTCCAACAGCTTCTGTGAGCCTTTCTTCAGGTGAATCAACACAAAGTGTAACTTAATGTCCTTGACGGTTGTGCATCCTGCTCTCTGACTTTAAGTAAGCCTCCTCTTCTCCCAGGCCCTTGCGGACTATTAGAAATTCTTGTCCCCACCCCCATCCTCTCACGCTTCAGCTTGTTCCCAAAAGACACATGCTGAGATGCAAAGGAGAACATGTTCCTACTGCTTGGAAATATGTTTACAGAAGAGTCAAAGGGGCAGTTTCCCACTTGGTGAAATGGGGATTGCGAGGCAAGGCAGGATGGGGCAGCTTTGTGAGTGGACTCAGCAGGACAAGATTGTGACAACCAGAGGTTGCAGGCATGGAATGTGCCATGAGCAGCTGAGTGCAAAAAAGAGCTGGCCTCCCCAGTACCTGAAAAGCAAGTCATGAGAATCCAGTTTTTTTCAGGACCTCCAATTCTGCACCCAGTTCCAAATGTCCTCTTTGCTTGATTGCTTGATTATTTATTTATTTATTTATTTATTTCCCACCTTTATTATTTTTATAAATAACTCAAGGCAGCGAACATACCTAATGCTCCTTCCTCCTCCTATTTTCCCCACAGCAACAACCCTGTGAGGTGAGTTGGGCTGAGAGAGTGACTGGCCCAAGGTCACCCAGCCGGCTTTCATGCCTAAGGCGGGACTAGAACTCTCAGACTCCTGGTTTCTAGCCCAGCACCTTAACAACTAGACCAAACTGGCTCACTACCATATGTATTTGTGTATGTAATATGATTGTATGAAGAATTTGTGTTTCAGGATCAGCGAAGACATCATCCCAAGGCTGGACAGTTTTGTAGCTACACAGACAAACTATGATTTAGAATTGCTTTTCTACTTTCATATGCTCAGGATTCAGGTGTGCTAATGAAAATGTTGCACGGAGTCATCATCTGTGTTCACACATCACACTAAACAATAATGCGGCTTGTTTGTTAAGACTTAGCATATATGTAGCCTGAGCCCAGCCACTGTTGTTTTGAAAGCATAATTAATGGGTTAGAATTATTGCTTATTTAATAAACCACTGTTCAGCACACCATGGTTTAAAACAATGTTTGAATTAGCACAAACCATGGGCTTCAAACTCACAGCAAGACTTGGCTTCATTTTTCTTGAGCCATTCAGACAATTCTGAAATGAATTTGCAAAGCAAATTCAAATCTCCTTAACTATGATCTGATCTGAAATCTAAACAGCCCTCTTCTTTGGGGAATTTTGTGCATCTTCAGCTGTAAATATTTTAGCTGTGGGCCATTTTACTCCCTTTTGGCTGAGAATGAAAAAAAAATCCCTCATAAACCTCATTGACATGATTGTTTCATTCTTCCATGTATGGGTGGGTGACCTTGGGCCACTCACTCTCTCTCAGCCCAACTCACCTCACAGGGTTGTTGTTGTGGGGGAAATAGGAGGAGGAAGGAGTATTAGGTATGTTTGCTGCCTTGAGTTATTTATAAAAATATTAAGGCGGGATAAAAATTTAAAAAAATATGTTGATATATGTCTCTTTTCTTTCCCAATACTGGAGAATCTTGGAAAGATGCATCTTTTTTTGCCCCCTACTGATACACTTCAGAAAAATCATATTTTAATTTCTGCACTCCTGCAAGATTGTCAAATATCATAAGATATGATTAGTTTGGTGTGGGTTCCTCCCTGAAGGCATATTTCTAAGTAGCTTTTGCACTCCTTTCAGACTTGCCAGATATCTAAACCAAATTACCACCCCCAAACTAAGGCAGGCCTTAACCTTAGCAAGGTCAATGAGCTCCCAGCAGCAGTTTTAGAGGGAAGATACAAGGGCATCCCAGTCAAATCCAGACTATGTCCATGGGGAGAAGGAACCACTGAAACCACCCCAATGTGTCTTATTATATTGCTCATTTTATGCTGACACTTGTCGTGAGTTCAATTCAATTCTTTATTATGGTCACAGACCAGAATTATAAATGCAATACATTAAAATACAAAATACATTAAATGAAATGAGCGAAGCTTAATAATATATTTGCAATTGGTAGAGTCGTCAATGGGCAGTCAAAGTCTGCCTTATTTTGCAGACTGTATATCGTCGTGAGTTCTTAGCCCCATCTTTAAATTACCTAATTCTGATCAGTTTTATTTAAAACTCTTACTTTTGCACTCAAATTACTCTATTTCTTTAAGTATGGACAAACGTTGTCATGTAATATGTAAGACACGGAGCAGTTTGATTAATATGCTTACCTAATTCACATTAATCCTAGTTTTATGTGGCCAATGGTTTTATGGACTGGTCATTGACCACCATAAAGAATCTCTCTCTTTCTTGTATGATTTCAGTGGTTTTACATGAGTTTTCGAGGCTGAGATTTTAGCCATATTAATTTATTGTTATTATTTGGCATCTGCCACCTGGAAAAATTGCAGGGCCCTGGTTTAATGAGTGGGGGGGCAATCCTGTTCAAACAGCTTTTAGTTTTATTGCATTTCCTTTAAAAGATGGCACTTCAGCTGCTGCATTTGAAGCCCTTCTGGTAGAGAGGGTCACCCTTGAGAGCCCCATGGCCCAGAGCTGTCTGCTTGCGAGTGACAATCATTCCTCCCCTATCTCTTCCTTTGTAGAACGAGACTACAGCAGTTTGTGTGACAAGCAACCCATCGGCCAACTGCTTTTCCGCCAGTTCTGTGAGACCCGTCTGGACCTCCTACGGTGTATCCACTTCCTGGATGCTGTGGTAAGCCGAGCACAGTTTCTAAAGTATGTCTGGCTCTGAGAAACACTCAGCATGCTGAGCTAGCCATTGTGGGACAATTGGATTCCCTTTGGAACTTCTGCTTAAAGCAGGGTTTATCAGCCTGGCCTATTTGAAGATGGGTGGACTTCAACTCCCAGGATTCTCCAGGCAGCATATGCTGGCTGGGGAATTCTGGGAGTTGAAGTTCACCCATCTTCAAATGGCCCAGATTGAGAAACACTGGTTTAAAATATCAGAAAGCTGTGAAAGGCAAGGGATCGATGAAGGCATCGTAGCTCAATAGCAAATTTGATGGAATCCTTGATACTTCAAGTCTAGAAGAGTGATGGGAAATGACCCTTGATAGCAGATGCAAATTGAGGTAGATGGGTCAGTTATCTAATTGAATAATAAGTTCGTTTTCTCTCCTCCTCCAATCAGGAATGCTTTAGCTGGGTATAAAATACCTGCTTTCCATGCAGTTGGTCATGGGTTTGATCCCAGGGGTCTTCTACTGAAAACAAGCAGGATTTGGTGGCAAGTGGTTGAGAAAGGTCCTTTTCCAAGCACTATGGAGAGGTATTTCAGCTTGGATCCTTCATCCTTTGCAACTAGTTGTAATTTGGAGAATCCATCACGGGTGTTTCTCATGATAAAATGACAGCCACCTAAGAAGCTGCTAATGTCCAGGCCTGCATAAGCCGCCGTGGCTGTTTATCACAAGGCAAAATGATGAGGGAAAAAGAAAAATAGTTTAGTAAGAAGGCTAGGATGGAGGTGAGGCTTGGGCCTCCAGTGCCAAACCATGTATTTGCACTCACACAACACAGCAGAATACCTGTTTCCCAGAAGCCACGCTGGTGACACTCAGAAAACACACGCATCTACCCTACCCTTCCACCAGCACACACACACACATCAAGGTAAACCACGCAGTGCACACTCAAACATACATGCAAAAATATTCCCCAACCCCCTCTATTCTTAAGCCTTTCACTTACTACCCCCAGCTTCTCTTAGTCTTTGCCTACAGCCTTATATTTGAGGACCCTCAGAGGAAAAAAAAATCATCTGTGCCCATCATAGATGGTGGTCTCTTGAGGGGGGGCTTGAAGTTTCCCATCCATCTTCTCCAACTGGCTAGTAAACATTGGGTGCAGGTTAGGAACTTTTGTGGCTTTGTTCACATGGCTGCCTTAATCACTACGCTGTGGGAGTTGCAAGTGTCCAGCTTTGAAACTGAAAGAGGAAGTACAAAATCAGTCACTCTTTTGAGATATTCTGCTCACCAAAATTCTAATGGCAACCTTTTTATCTTCTGTTCTTTACATACCCTCTTCCTGTCAGTACCGCCTTCCTGATTTTCTTGTAGACGGAAGACAAGTTTTTTTAAAAAAAGGGGGGGTAGGAAAAAAACACCACCCAAATTCTTGTAGAGTGACCTCTGGGAGAGGATCGGAGAGAAGTGTGTGTTTTTCAGCCCATTCTAAAGTCAACGGTGCAAAAATTCCATTGGAATGACGTGTAATTTAAAAGTCAGTGCTTCATCTGAAATACTATCCTAGTGTTTTTGTGGGTTGCAACCCCCACTCACGTCTTTCTTTTGAAAATTTTGCTAAGTCTGAAAGCATTTTAACCTCAAGTAGAACAAACCATAGCTCAGGGTTTCTTCAGCTTATTTTCATCTTCAAGTTCCCTCTTCCACATCTCCTGAACCAAGGCAAAATTACAATTTGAAATCGATTTGTTTTTCCTTCTGGGCCAGGAGGCCTTTTCAGATGCTTTTGAAGAAGGAACATCAACCTCATAAAACACTCTGTGTTTCTCATTACCAAACTGTTTATGCAATTTAACATTGTTGTGTTCTCTCTCTCTCTCTCTCTCTCTCTCTCTCTCTCCCTCCCTCCCTCCCTCCCTCCCTCCCTCCCTCTCTCTCTCTCTCTCTCTCTCTCTCTCTCTCTCTCTCTCTCTTTTTCCTCTCAATTGGAGGGAGTTTGTTGAACCTTGGGCCTTTTTCTTATTTTCATAAGCTTGTTGAATGTGAGTGACAGGAATGCCGATCTGGTCAGCTGGCTGCAAAATGGGAAACACATGCTTGGAAAGCAATCCTCTGTAAGGTCTGGACTCTTACAGCCAGCAAAAGACTGAGTGATAAAAACTCATGGTTTATTTAAATCTGGTTCAGGAACTTGACCAGACTGGGGGATCTCTTCTCAGGGAAATTAAAACTGGTGAGCATCAAATGCTTCAGGAGTGGTGTTGAAGGATCCGGAAGGATTTATGCTTTTCATGTTTCATAGTTCAGCACCCCGTTTTCCCACTCTTGTTTCCAAGTTATTAGAAATGGGTACAACTACAATCCCAAGAAATCTGTCCCTAGATTTGTGTTTTTTTAATCAACCATTTGTACCCTGCTCTATAGCCTGGAAAGCTCCCAGAATAGCTTATATAATAACAACAATTGGACAGCTCTCAGAATTGTGGTCTAAAAAACCCTCCACACACAGAGGGAAAGGTTGACAAAGAAGGCAGGGGAGAATAAGAACATTCAGGTACCAGATTTTAAAATGCTATGGTTGCTATAATGGAACCGGGCTGCTTATAGAGGTCCAGATGATACCTTTACTGTATCTCCAAAGTCAATGATCCTGTTGCTTTACCATGCCAGACCAGCAGCCTTAATATCTTTTACAGTAGGTGGAGATTTTCCCCCACCCCTTGGGTTCTCAGTGGTTTTCTTTCTTTCTTTCTTTCTTTCTTTCTTTCTTTCTTTCTTTCTTTCTTTCTTTCTTTCTTTCTTTCTTTCTTTCTTTCTTTCTTTCTTTCTTTCGAGTCAGAGTTGACTCCTGGTGACTGCCTGCACAAGTTCCTGTAATTTTCTTGGCAAGATTTCAGAAGTGGTTTGCCCTTGCCTTCTTCTTACTAGGGTTGAGAGAGAATGACTGGCCCAAAGTCACCCAGCTGGCTTTGTGCCTAAGGTGAGACTAGAATTCACAGTCTCTTGGTTTCTTTTTTTAACCACTACACCAGACTGGCTCTCTCTCAGTGGTCTAGCCAGTTTATGGTCTAAGAAAACCTTTTTCCAACATGGCACTCTGCAACCAGAGTGAGTTTCAGCTTTACCATTTTCTGCTAGCATTTACAGTAGCTATAACTACAGAATAGGATCATTCAGCTTGGTTTGTTTTTTTCAACAAGCATTCAGAGAATCATCTGCTGTGCATTTAGTGTAAGACTAGATTCTTGTACAATAGTGAACAGTCTGAATGAGACCAAATATATCTTCAGCCTGATTAATTATAATAGTTGAGCATTGCAGGGTTGGTTTTACTGGGTTTAGAATGGCTTCAGGAAAAAGCCTTCCAGTTGCAACATGCTTCTTTTTTTAATAATGCCCATCTCACACATCTGGAAATCACTGTCTGGGCTCACACATTGTCCTCAGTCATGGTTTCTTGAACAAGCCACAACTGGCTGAATTTACATATACTGCAAATCCATAGGCCATAGTTTAAAAACATTAATTTTAGGTTCACACAGCATGCTAACCTCAAACCAAACAAATCACACTGTATGAACTTAGTCACTATGTTTATAGAGAAAAAGGCTAGGTCCTAAGTTGGTGAGGGATTTAACAGGGTGCCATCTTGGGGTGCCTCCTATCTGAACATCCAACAACATGGGGAGTTCAGTGATGTCACCAGTGGCTGCCATATTTATCTGCCATGATATCTGCCATTGTGTTTTTGCATTTAACCCATAATGCACTGGAATTAGAAGTTGGAACCCATTGCAGTCTTGGAGAATAAAACTGGCTGCAATAGCTGGGTGCTGCTAGAGGAAGAATTTTACACATATCACCAGCAATGTAGGCCCCAATCTGTGTCCAGTCACGCCTGTAACAGGATGCCTGAGCTGTTCCAGCAATGGCACTGTTTATAGCCTGCATAGAAATCTCTGGGGCTCTCTCTTTTTTATAGTCTTCCTGAAGGTGGTTTCAAGATGCCTTTAGTCAATAAATTTTCTGCCATAATATGGTGCTTATCTTTTCATCAGATTTAGCTTTTATCTGCTGCTGTTTCCCATCCCTTTCTTTTATGACGATGGAGTGCTATTTTATATTGGAACTGTGCAATTGTTCTTTTAATTTGTGCACCATTTTGTTGATCCTTGGGGCAGGGGAGCAGGATAAAAATAATTAATTTGATTGTTGGGCTGTTAGATCCCTATCCTTCTAAGTTCCTGCTGTTTTCTGTGTTCATTTTCTAGCCAGGCTTCATCCATCACCAGGATGCCTTGTGTGTGCATGCAGGTTCCCGATCCTATTGCAGATCTGGGGCTCTTCTAGTAAATCATTGTCCCCTTGATTATTTTGTGGCTCAGCAGTGCAGGGTTTATAACAACCTAGTCTTTGGTTTCTTCCATTTTCCTCCCTTCCTCAAAGTCTCCCCAGACCCAAGAATCTTCTCCTGCTTTCCTAGCTGCTGACAGTCTTGTACAGTAGCAACATGGGGAGCTTTCATCAAGCACCCCTGTAGGTGGTGACAGAGCAGAGATCATCCATCTCCTCCCCTGGGGAGTTGTTGTACATTCCTTCCCATTCGTTTCTCATGGCCATTGCCCAGCAGTCAGTCTTTTCAGTAACAAAAACACAGATGTCACTTGAGCCTTGAGAGTAGCGATGACCTGCAAGCCATCCCAGTGACACGGACCTTCTAATTTGGATCTTCCTGTTTTTAAGAAAGTGGGGAGATGTTATGGCATTTTATTTAAGGTGGAGAAAAAAATCCACCTGTGTCCACCTGCTTTGATTGGCCACTAGAGTTCCACCTCCTTTCTCTTGTAGCGCAAGGCACTTTCACACTTGACTTTATGGCAGTGGTCTGCTGAAGGTGGTTCTGTCTGGTGCATGCTTGGCCAATTTACCTGCCTCTCCCCCTGTCACTATTGGGACAGGTTCAGGAGTCCTTGTCTTGTTGCTCTTCTGTTGCTTAGCAGCAAGCCCTGTTCCAAAACAATGGGGAGGGGATCTCTGGGTCAGATTTTTTAATAGCAGCAATGTGCTCTTCTCCACTGTCAGGCAAACAGCTTGTGGTCCTGTGGAAACAGGCCAGGAAGGGGAGGGAGAGGGATACTAGAGAGACAAAAAGAATGTGGGGGGAGGAGGGGGGGTTAAAGGGAATCTCAAGCAGGGACTCTAAGCCTGAATCCAGAAGCAGACCTGAATGCGGGGCCACTCTTTTGGCTTCATGTCTCAATTCCAGGAGTTCCCTTTAGGATTCCACTTCGGGAGATGCAGAAGTCTTTGCTTATTTCTTGGCAGGGGTGGGAATGAAGCATTTCTTCATCCATACAGCAGCATCAGTGCACAGATTATAAAGCTTTCCCATTGTGGTGTGAGAAGCCCAAGTGCCTTATTTTCCCCCCATTAGTTCCCACAATCCAGCGTAACAGAGCATTGCCACTTTGTCTGCTGTTTTGGGTGGGATGTGACCCTGCTAGGATGTCCACAGGTCCTGGTCACTCTTGAGGTTTGCCCTGAACCACTGCTGGATCAGCTCTGAGCTAGATGAGAAAATGTATCTTGCCATTCCTAGGCATTTGCAATATGGCTATTTCCATCCCTTCCAGAAGCAGACTAAGGAGATGGTAAAGCTCAGTGCTTGAGGGCATGCTTGGTGTTGCAGGACGTTGGGTGTCCATTCCTTAGCATCTTCAGATACCTAGGGTGCTTAAGGAACTGGCCAATCTTTGCTGAGCTTGAAGAACCAAGCAGGATGAGATCTGGTTAGTATTTGGATGGAAGAGATCAAGAAATCCTAAGGCTGTAGGCTAGTCTTGGTATCAGTAAAATATCCTAGAAGCTTGACTCAACTCCTTTATATTTTTGTGTTTTTTGGTTTGTTTTAGATATGGCCAGATCCTTCCCTGAGAGTCTAGTATAAATATGCATGGAAAATTGGTGTCATTCAAGTTTTTATACAAGTAAACCAATTTAGCAACGTCCACATGTGTTTCATCGCAGTTGTCATTGTGAGCCGGTAGGCAAAATGTGTTCCATCCATGGTCCCAGGGATCTTGCTGATTAGGGAGCTATAAACATCCCCTTTCCCCCAGGGAAAAGCTCTAGTATTTGTGCTTTCCCATCTGCTCTTTGCTCATGCCTGGACACAAGTGGGCCCTGAAAATCTCATCTGGTTTCTGGTCCGTAACATCCAAACAGTTGCTTAACCTTGATATAGGAATACCTGAAACACACACATGTGCCAAAAGAGAGCTGTTTTCAATCCAGTGTGCCATCCCCATATATATGCACTTAGATGAACGCATTAAGGTAAAAGACACTGGAACAATGTGGTATTAGAGAAAAGCAAACCTAAAACTCCTTTTACTATTGAAAAAAAAAAGCTTGCAGCTTGACACATTCCAGGAAGTATACAAAATACATGTATTTGCAAAGATGCTCCAAATCATGCATACATATTTTTTTATTGTTCAATACATAAATATACTGATCAATACTTGCATTTGGTAAAATGAGAATATTGGTGAATTGTCCATCCCGGCTCTGAAAAATTGCTGCTAGCTAAGAATAGATGACCCTGAGGTCACTAGACCAGAGGTCTGAGAAAGGTTGATTCACAGAACATGCTAAGCCCTGTTTATGGCTTAGCAAGTTGTGTGAACCCATTCAATTGTGGTCTATTCAATTAACCATAAATAAGCAATGCATCAGTTGGCCTAATGTGAACACAGTCAGTATAAGGCAGCCTTAAATTTGCAAAAGTAACTTATGTCACATTTTGGTTCTTTACTAGCTCACTAAGTAGTTAGTAGCTTATGACTTCTTTTTGACCTCAGAGAAGAGGAGAGATGCTGGCTTCTTTTCAAGTTAATAAAGAAACAGTCCATTTCCTTCCTCCTTGCAACCGAGAGGGCAAGGGGAAGGAATAGAGAAGCCCATTCACGTAGCTGATGCAATAAGACCCATCTGTGGGTGTGGACTTTCTTGATGACTGTGGCTGGACAACAAGCCAGTTATTAAATACAAAGCAGAAATAACATTTCTCCAGAACTGCACCTGAAATATCACTATTGCAGTACAGGAGATGTGGCAATTCTGGAGACACACAAAAAGGAAAGGCAGAGCAGCAACCAATGTTTCATCCACAGCTCACAACTTTATATCAGGACAGAGGTCTCTTTGGGTTCTTTTCCATGAATAGCCAGTTGAGCTTTTAAAAATGAAAGGAACAAGCTGGAAGACCTCAGGGACTGAAGCTGGGACTTGGGCAGACGAACAGGGCGCTCTAGTTTTGAGCTAGGTTTCCTCCCTGCCAGCCCCAAAATGTGCTTTGTGAGGCAGCAGAGAATTGAAAAAAGCCTGATGGAGCCAAGAAATGGCCCTCTAGATGTGTGGGATAGATGCTCTCTTTGGCCTCCAGACTCAAAATCCCAGCCCTGAAGGATGGTGTCCTTTTCAGGTGGAGCCTCTGCTATGGTGATCCTCTTTTCTTCTTCTCCAGGCAGAATACGAGCTTTCTCCAGATGAGAAGCGCAAGGAAATGGGCAAAGAAGTTATTCGGCAGTTTTTCAACAAGGAGGTCAGTATATGGTCTTCACAGGATGAAGGTGGGGTCTTCATATGGCCCCTGTGAAAATGTGGTTTTATACACAGAAGTCCAAAAGTGTAGTTAACAAATGCTTGAATTGTCCTCTGCAGGAACCTATGTTTTATTTCTCAGAGATTGCCTCATTTTCCTTCTTCCAGTCATCTTGTAAGATGTTTTAGGTTGAGTAAAAGTGCCAGGCCCACTTCAAAGTATGTGAACTTGTGTGTTGGCTTTCAGAGTATCCCCACCCTTTCATTTTAGAGTCCAAACATTGAATAATCCAGAAGAGCCTTCCCGAATTTGTTGGCCTTCCAGACGCCAACTCCCCTCCTCCCGGACAGCATGGATGATGGATTATGGGTGCTGTATTCTAGCTGTAACTAACTAGGGAAGGCTGGTCTATGAACCCAGAGCAGAGACTTTAGAAGCATTTAGGAAGTGTTTGTTTTACCCCAAGGAAGAGGAGCCGAAGTAGGGAGTGAGGGGCAAAGAAGTATAAGAAATGAAATCTAGTGTGCAAGATGGTTCACTGGCATTAAGAATGATTAAGTATGTTGGTTCATGTCTGGTTTCCTTCTTTTTCTGTGTATGTGTCTTGGTCTCAGTCCCTGGGCTATATGGCAGAGATTGGTGAACCTCTTCTGAACCAGTGCATAGAAGACCTACAGAGAAGCCCTTGCAAGGATATCTTCAGCAGTTGTGTACAGTGAGTGCTGCATCCGGTGGAACTGGTTGCTGGAGGGGCAAGGGGGTGGGCTTTGTTTCTGGTCAGGACAAGCTTGCATATGTATATATAGAAATCCCATTTTTTGCATGATCAACCAGCCTTCTCCTATCTAGGAACCCTTTGAGATGTGTAGACCAACCCCAGCATTCCCCAGCCCAAGTGACCATTGCTGAGAATTATGGGAGTTGAAGTGTATGGGTGGAGGGTGCCTAGTCGTAGAACATTGGGATAAAACACGGTTACCTTAACCGTAATTTTCTAAAACCAAGACAGCTTCATAAATCATGGTTGAAGTTGGCTTGTTTTAAACTCAAGGGGTAATTAAAATAGCCACAATTTGTTGGGTATGAATGATGTGGCTAGATGTGGCTAATACACTCATGCAACACACTTACTCATAGTTAACCATATTGAACTCCGTCCAGGTTTCTGGGTTCATACTATACTAATTCATAATCACAAGGGCTGAGTTTTCACAAAATGCTATATTGAAAGGATTTTGGTTGACTTGGGGCTCAGTGTGTCATAAAAACAGCTAATAACTCCCAAACTCTTTGTGTGTGTGTGTGTGTGTGTGTGTGTGCGTGTGTGTGTGTGTGCCCCCAGTGAAGGGAGAGGTGTGTATAAGGTGAAGGGTGGGCTGAATTCATTCCCTTTACAATGAACCATGCTTAGTGCAGTTTTCCCCAATTACATATTCTTCAGATGCATGGGGGCATCAGACTGAAGAAAGCTGATTTTTTGTGATAACCAATTTGTAGCCAATTTATCCAGTAGGGACTTAGTTTCTAAATGGCATTGGCTTTACATATTACATGAAGCTAAAGTCTGCTAAACCATGCTTTCTTGCATAAACCACAACTTACGGGATTCATACGTCACTCTAAGCAATAAATCATGGTTTACAAACCATGACGGCTGAGTCCCTAATCCTGCTCTCAATCTCAAACAAACCTGATTTTGGCTTAGTGCCATGTAAGAACCCAACCTAAGTGGTGCATCTTGCATTTTGTAAGAAAACCACGACCAACCAAGGCTGTATTTCTTGCCTATTAATTCCAGGTTGGACAATCGGCAAAGGTAGCTTTAAACCCAAGAAAAAGCACTGGGTTTATACCACTATAGAGAAAACAGAAATCCAGTTGACATGATTCAAGCCACAGACTGTTCCACCTGGATGACTGAGAACCTTCATCGACACCACTATAGAGAGCATCGTACTGTATATCAATCACTTTGGGAGCCCCCAAAGAAGCTGCCTTCCTAAATCATAGGAAAAAGCCACCCACTTTCAATTCCTCTTATCTCCTAGGCGCCTGCATGAATACCTGGGTGGTGCCCCTTTCACAAATTACCAGGACAGCATGTATTTTGACAGATTCCTCCAGTGGAAATACCTGGAGAGGTAAGACGACAACCTTGGGTGGCTGGAATCCAACAGTCCCACTCGTTTGCTGAACTGATGCTGATAAGAATGGGTTTTCAGTGATGCAGCATGATCTTCTTGATATCTTTAGGCAATCGGTGACCAAAGACACCTTCAGGCAATACCGGATCCTAGGCAAGGGAGGCTTCGGAGAGGTAGGAAGTGGTGACAGCTTCAGCTGCTTCCCCATTAGGGGTCAGGAGCAGCTTTTGAGTCCTGTAATCTCAAATTCATTATGATCGTCTCTTTGGCCGCGGTTCTATCTAGGGATGGTTGAATATGCCAAAGTCAGTTTTGCTCAGTTCTCAGTTTTCCAACAAAAGCCGGTTTCAGCCTTCTTCCGCATCAGTCCACAAACTTCCTCAAATGTAATCAGCACTTTTCCAAATTTGTGTGCTTTTTGGGGTGTATTGTTTGAATTACGAACCGCATCAAGAAATTCTGGAAAATAGAAATGTTGGTCATTTGAGGGTGCTGCAGTTGGGGTCTAGGTTTATGCAGTGCACGTGGGTTAGGTTTTCACCAAAATGAATCGGACTAATTTTGCTGCTGTGCCTACTTATAACACTTCTATTATGGCCTGCCAAATGGTGAATCGTCATAGCAGTTCCTAATGGGGAGCATGAGAGGCTCACTGTTGCCTGCAGAAGCTGTTTCAGACCAGAGTAGATTTATGTGACCAACCTATGAGCATGAACGCCTCCAAATTGTGATCCTGATTTTTAGAGAGGTAATACAATCCCATCCAGAACTGGGTGAGCATAGTTTTTTCTAGCAAAGGAGCCACCTAGTAAAATAGCCTCTATCTTCAGAGCTTCATGAGTAATTCCAGACTCTAGATGCATATCACACCAAGCTATGATTGGTCTTGTTCAATAACCCGCAATTGGCTGAATTCACACCTATCTCTCTGGCCTGTAGTTTGCAACCCACTAAGTCAAGAGCAAACACATAATATTATGGCTTAGGAGAACCCAGCATTAATTCAGCAGTTACGCTCCTTTTGCTGAATCGGGCGTAATGGAGAAACGGAGCATCTCACCCACAAGTCCCCCAACAGCTCACACTCAATGAGTTTCTGGTAGTTGTAAAAAAAATGTGGGAGAAAAGTCTCCCAGTGACATTTATTGAAAATGGCATTTTTGGCAGGAGTGGGTGGTGCTTATAAATCATTCCAACCAGAGATGCATCAGAGGCCACCAAAATATCCAAAAAACCAGGAAAGTCCCACTCAGCCTGTCCTCTTCTGGGCCGCTGGAAGTCCTGAAATGAGATTGAAATAAATCTAGAGACCTCTGAGAAAGAAAGGTGTGGAGAAGGACGGGTACCAGTGCTCCATCTCTACTTCCTTCTTCTCTGACACTCCTGTTTTGATGGGAAAGGTCTGCAGAAACTGTGTTCATCTGAACGTGACCACAACTTTCCATGAGGGCTGGAGCCCTGCGTCCAACAAATCTGATTCCAACTCCATGGAGAGTTGCAACTTCATCCAATTAAACATGTTTACACACTTTTTCTACAGTTTTTGTCAAGACAGATCAGGCTGCGAAGGGAGAAGTGTGTACTATGGTCCTACTCCATGAAGCCATTTGCTGAGAGCCAGAAGGTGTTCTGAAGGTGTACAGCCCCAAGTCTAGTATCTCAACCCAGAGGCTGTATTTACATTATATAAAAAATAGGCATGACTCATTTCCTGGTTATTCCACCTAAATCCTTGTTATTAGTTGTGTGTGAGGGGGTTGAGGCTCCATTTCAGAGCCAAAAGTCAGGCTATAAAATTTAGGGTGACGACTTCATATGCTGAGGCTGGGACAATTTATTTCGCCCACGTTTTGGTTTCAAGGATGGACATGGAGGGAGGAAGTCACTGGGAAGCAAACCATTCTCATTTCCATGCTTAGAAAGAACCCCCCCAAACCTGCCCCAAATTGCATTGCTGAACTTTGGTGACAAAATGGCCACAATTCAGTGCAATTTGGTGGCAATACAGTTTAGGCTGTTTCGAGGTATGTCACAGAAGAAAGCAGTGAAACTGTTTATCTCGCAGAGGGCTCCTGTTACCCATGTTCACATTATTATTATTATTATTATTATTATTATTTTGGCAAGGGGGAAGGAGGGAAGCAAAAAAATCACACCACCAAAAATGTCATCTTGCCCCTTGATTTCTGTAGCATGGTCTTGGGGATGGTCCTCAAATAGAATTTGGGCCACAGATTGCCTGCACCTGCTGTAAATATTTAGACTGATTGAATAGAGCATTTGAAGAGCAACTTCAGGGTTTTTAATTCCAACAGGATTGTAGCCAAGTTGAGCCCTGCTGAGGAATAAAAGACACTGTCACCATGTTTAGTGGACCCCCAAGGTTTACAGAAGCACAAGATATTAGAAAAATAAGGAGGCGTTCTCCTTCCTGCTCCTCCTAAAAGCCCAATGCAGAATGTAGAATGTGGCTACCAACAGTAAGATGACCCAGAATCCAAGCAGACCATAGGGAGAGAAAGCGTTGCTAGCAGCTGGACCCTCTCAACCTTGGCAATTTTAAGATGTGTGGACTTCAACTCCCAGAATTCTCCAGCCCGCCAAATCTGGGAGTTGAAGTCCACACATCTTAAAATTGCCAAGGTTGAGAAACGCTGCTCTAGAGGGTCACCTATTTAGAAAGAGAGGCTGCATAGCTACATTTGGTGCCTGCAAGGAAATGTAACTGCAGCCGGAGATCCTTCTGTCATTTTAAAAGCTGCTTTGAGAAGGAGCTATGTATTAGTGTGAGTGACTCATGAACTTTTCCCTTCCTTCCATCCTCCCTGCTCCTAATCAACTCTCTCCTCATATTTGCCTTTTTCACCCAGCAAGCCACAACTTCCTGTATTTGCCCTGCTGAAATTGGGAAGCAAAATGGTTGGGTTTTAGCAGGACAATTTCAGACCATTTGGGCAGTGGGAGTGGGAATGAGCACCATTTGCCTCTAGGTGTCCTCCCACTGCTCCCGCCCCCATCATATCCCTCCCAGTAAAAGAAAAAAAACAAGCTGAACCATTTTAGCCCTGCCCCTTCCAGTGGTGTCACTGGAATAATACGGTGTTGTCTGGCTCCTCTTCAGAAGTTTGGGAGGCTACGTTGCAGTCTCCACCCCTCAGATGTTGCCCACTTGTCAAAAGATGCCTTCAGGGTCACCCGAGGAATCATCTAGATCAAAGAGGGGATGACTTTTCATTTCCTACTTTGCCTTCTTGCTTCTGCAAAGCTGTTTTCATTAAGATACATATTTCTTGCAAGTGGTTTTTACATAATTATCAAGGCAAATAAGCATAAAATAAACCGCCTAGAGTCTACTGTCGTGGAGATGGGCGGTGATAAATTTGAATAATAAATAAATAACGTTTATGTGTTTGTAGTTTGGCTCAACAGGACTTTTAATAGGGGAAAGTGAGTTCTCTGCTGATTCTGATATGATGCTTAGAGAACTTCTGGAACATAAGCCAAATTCAGAAGTCATTGTTATGCGTTTAAGGAAGACTTGTGATTTTCACTTATCCAGGAGGTGACTTGGAGGAAGGGCTTTATTCTTCATGACTTTGAGTAAGGAAGAAGTGTCAAGATGCAAGAATAAAGTGGTGCTATCTTAAATGCTGGAACCTTGCTTTAACAGAGTAGGGCTTCTGTCAGCCCCTAAAAGGTAAAGGTAAAGGTTCCCCCCGCACATTTGTGCAGTCGTGTCCGACTCTAGGGGCCGGTGCTCATCTCCGTTTGTTAGCTGAAGAGCCAGCGTTGTCCGAAGACGCTTCCACGGTCATGTGGCCAGCATGACGTGCGCGGAACGCTGTTACCATCCCACTAAAGTGGTACCTATTAATCTACTTGCATTCGCATGCTTTGAATTGCTAGGTTGGCAAGACCACTAAATGTGCCCCTGAACTCCCTCCTTGTCTTGCCTTTAGGTTTGTGCATGCCAAGTGCGTGCTACGGGGAAGATGTATGCTTGCAAAAAGCTGGAGAAGAAGCGCATCAAGAAACGGAAAGGGGAAGCCATGGCTCTGAATGAGAAGCAGATCTTGGAGAAGGTCAACAGCCGATTTGTGGTGAGCAACAGTCCTGACTGTGCTGCTGATTACTGCGTTTGGTGTTGGCCTTTAGAAGAGTCTTCCCCTGAAATATCCAAAGACTTTCATTTGCTAATGCCATCTGGCTCTATGTTCTAAGGGGAATTTCACAGTATCAGATTCAGCACGGTTGGTTTATCTGCAGTTATTGACCTTGATAATTAAATGAAGCTTCCTGGATTCAAAAGCAATGGCAGCATGTTTTAGGGGCAGCATGGCCCAGTTTTAATGTCTCTCTTCTCCAGATATAACTGGGAAAATCATGTTGTACCAAAACTGCACTTCCAATTTCCAGAAATTACTTGACCCATGTGACTTTTAAAGCAGCCATGTCATTTTTCAGGCTTCATAAGTCTGAAAAAACTTGTGGCTGCTTTAATTAGCAGCATTGAAGCTGGGCTTGCATTCTGAAGGATTTGAACAGATTCATTTTCAATGAAAATAAAGTACCTGTTATTTGTTAGGGCACAGTCCTAACAAATAAGAAAATAAGTAAGGCAGCTTTCTGTGTTCCTAAACTATTGAATGCCATATGTTTGTGGAAGGGGATAAACAGAAGGAAGATGATTGCTATTTACAGGTTCCTTGATGGTTGGACACTGTAAAAAGCAGAATTCTGGAGTAGATATAATATTTGCTTGGAGTCAACTGCTCCTTCTTTTCATCTGTGCCTACAGGTCAGTTTGGCTTATGCATATGAGACTAAGGATGCTCTCTGCCTGGTCCTCACTATCATGAATGGAGGTGACCTGAAGTTTCACATCTACAACATGGGCAACCCAGGCTTTGACAATGAACGGGTCACTTTCTATGCTGCAGAGATCTGCTGTGGCCTTGAGCACCTGCACCGGGAGGGCATTGTGTACAGGTGAGAGGGGATGGAGTTATTTCCTGGTTCCAAGAAGGTGGAGAAAGTGTTAATGTAAGGTCCCTCTTGTTGCCTAGCTGGCATCATGGGGAAATGATCATCATCCTTCATCTGATTAAGTGTTGAGGTATCCAAAAGGCAGAGGGAATCAACTGCTAAGCCAACGTTTCTCTACCTGGCATACTCCATGTGGATTCTTTAGGAGTTGTGACCAACAATCTCAGAGGGAGAGAAGTGCTAAACCATAATGGGTTAGACAAATGGATCCAGTTCTCTCTCGATCCCTTTTGAACACCCAACTCCAGTGTGGTCATTTATCTCTTTGAGATTTAAAGCAGCACTCAGATTTGGCACTGGATAACATTTATCAGCCTGTCATTTGATGTCACTGACCAAATGAATGCATTATAGACCTAAACTTGAAGACAACTGTCCATCTGTAGAGCTTTGGAAGCAGGTTCCTAATCATGGTCATCTATCTATTTGGGATTCAGAGCTTTCCCAGACTGCTCTGTAGCACTCAGACTTTGTGCTGGATAACATTCATCAGTAAAAACTGCAACAGAATGCGATAGAGTGTGGTCCTTCTGATCACTGAGCTTGTTAGACAATCACGTCCTCTTCCAAAAAAACTTCATTCTATTTCCACTCCCCCCCCCCCATCTTCTTCATAAGCCCCCCTTCCCAAGCAGCCCGCATTCCACACTCATGAGTGTTCTCTATTCTCATTGGTCTGTTTGGGGGAAGCACACTCTGTTAACCTTTCTCCCTAAGTATATTTTCTATTTCTACATAAATTGGGATTCTCCCAAGTTTACTACTAGCTCCCTCTTGTGTGTAAATGGTGCCAAGTCACAGGAGCCATACCTGCATAGCCGAAATCTGCACTGTGAATGTTCCCTAGTCTTTTCTCTTTCCTTGTAAACTGGAAGTACAAACACAGCATCTGGGAATATTGCATTATCTATCCATGCATTGCTCTATAATTGATCTACAGCAGGAGCCTCTCTTGTGAGTGGTATCATTGGCAACATAACATGTATTCATACATTGATTTAAAAACTTTGTGCAGGCATCGTTTAGAACCCCCTCCCCATTTTTTAAAATCATAATTTGTTTTATTTCATAGTATGGAAATAGCACTATAATAATATAATGCTACAATTTGCTTCAAAATTATCTATCTTCAATAATGCACACAACACAGCTGGTCACAAATGGAATGAAAATAACTGGAAAGTATTTAGCAAATGGGAAGATTGTATTGCATTATTTATATTCACTTATTAAAAACATATATATGGCTTTTCATTTCTTTAAAAATCCCACAGCACTTTACAATAAAGCAATAAAAGGGGGGGAAAGTACTATAATGCAATTCATTAAAATAAATATAAATTAATACAAATTAGAAACCGAGGAGCATCAGTTACACGTAATCACTGGCAAAGAGCCAGGGAAATGCCTGGGTATTATAAGACAAGATCATTCTGGTTTAAAATATATTCTGTCTTGTTAAACAAACTGGCAAAATCAGCCAGGATATGTGGTTGGCTTGTGTAATAATTGACAGGAGTCAATAATTATTTCTGGTTTGCACATAGTAACAAACCAAACAACTGGTGGTGTGAATTCTGGGTTATTTCCTGGTCCTGTAAAAGAGAGAGAGAGGGGGGAAAAAGTGTGTGTGTGATACATTGCACCTACCTGTCTGCACATGTGCAAGCATTCCTTCATGGATTTGCCCATTGTATTATGCCATGGTTTCTTAACCATGTTTATTCAATAATACGTCATCAGACTAACCGCACTGTGGCTTATGTGAAGTTTGAATCAACATGACCGTGCTTGCAGGAGAGTTGAAGGAGTTGTAGTCAAACACCCCCCAAGAACACTAGTCTGGGGAAGGCTCTGTTAAACATAAACATACAGTAACCATGAAGTGAGCAAACAACCATGAAATGCAGTAATGAAGGCTATTAAAACAGCTGCAAAATGAAAAGACTGTCCAAATTAAAAGGTGGTCCTCTGAGCTTTGAAAGGCAACCAAAAGAGAGGTGGATTTTTGGAAGTAATTTTATTTGGAGGTGCCTAGACAAAAATCAAACCATCTATTATGTTTGGAAAGTTTTAATTGTTCCAGAAGCCCCCTTGGTTACCTGGTTCTTATTCTGGGTTGTTTCTATATCTCCCCTGCAGGGACTTAAAGCCAGAGAACATTCTCCTGGATGATGATGGTGAGTGCTGAGGGTTGTATGTTTGAATTTTTCCTGTTATAGACTTTCAGGGCCACTTTTACCTAGAAATACCAGGGGTCACAGCCAGGTCCTCCTTCATCCAAATGCATCTTCCACTACTGAACTCTCCAACAATGCAAACTCATTTTTGTGCAAATTAGAATTTCTGCCACCGAGAACTGTCTTCCCTTAGAGCTTCGTCCATTATGGAAGATCACAGGATAGCCATCATAATTCCATAAACTCTGTAATCACCTCCTCCTTTCTTCCATCTAGGTCATATCCGGATCTCAGATCTGGGGCTGGCCATTAAGATCCCAGAAGGCGACACCATCCGTGGCCGTGTAGGAACTGTGGGCTACATGGGTATGTGCTGGAGAACTGCTCCAGGTCTTGTTATATTGTTGACTCAAGAGAAACCTGGCTCAATCCATGGACCTTCTTTTTGGGTCTACCTGACCACACAGGCTGAGAGGGCATGGTACTTTAAGACAGGGACAGGAAAGCTATTTGAGATTAAAAACCAAACTTCTACCATTAGTATTACTCTTGGTTCTGTTGTTATGTATATATAGCCCATTTCTAAGTAAAATAAGGTAAAGATTCCCATGAGCCCCCGTGAAATCTTGTCAACAATCCAGAAATAGTTTGTTACTGCCTTCTTTTTTCAGCTTTCCAATGTAGACTACAACCTTGGGTAATCTCTCATCCAAGAGCTAACCAGGTCCGACCCTTTTTCAACCAGCTGAACTCAGTTAAGTGCTGCTACTTGCTAAAAAGCAACCCATTTAATCTTTCCCCCTTACCAGGGGAAAGGTTCTTGCCCATCTGATCCTACATTATCACCTGTGACTGGCAGTAGTTCTCCAGGAAACAAAACAGAGAAGATTCTTTCCCATCCTCTGCAACCTGAGCTGAGATACCAGGGATCAAGTGCTTTACATGAAATTATTATCTCTAACTATGCACCCTCCACCCCTATTCTCCCCTCCCCAGCTCCTGAAGTGATCAACAATGAGCGCTACTCCTTCAGCCCAGACTGGTGGGGGCTTGGTTGCCTCATCTACGAGATGATCGAGGGCCAGTCACCGTTCCGGGCCCGCAAGGAACGGGTGAAGAGGGAGGAGGTGGAAAAGAGGGTTCAGGAGGACCATGAGCAGTATTCAGACAAGTTCTCTGAAGATGCCAAAGCCATTTGCAAGTTGGTGAGTGATGGGAAAGAGGAGAAAGCGAGCAAAACAAGGAGGAGTCTTTGCCATGAGTCTGTAGTATCTGGATGAAGAATCAAATATCCCTTGAGTTGAGGTCAACTCTGGGTGACTACATGAACCTGTTTTGGCATGATTGAGAAGTAGTTCGCCATTATCTTCTGCTGGGATATTGTTTCAGCTTGTCGGTGAATTTCCACTTGGTCTGTCAAGTAAGGACAAGCTAGAGTTTTGTGATCAGTCAAGATTGGCTGGGTTAAGCTGCTGCTTAGCTGGGCATCGATAAATAGTGTGTGTGTGTGTGTGTACATGCGCACAAGTGTATACAGTATGTGTGGGCTGGGTTGGATACAATGAATTTAGTCAAGCAGCCCCAAATTTTATTCACGTAAGCTTACCAGATTTCAACTCTGCAGGGGTTTTCAAAAGCTATATTGTAAATATTTCTTTTACATAAGAGATACAGAACTTGCAGCAAGGAGTGCTTCTGAGCAGCAGCCGTGCCATGCTATTGTTGTATTGCATGTTTAGCCATTTTTAGACTCCCCGTTATTTTCCATTGGTTTTATTTTTAAATCAGTTGATATTGATGATATGTTTTAAAAAATGCCTCTGCTGAGGCGGGTGACTCCTTCCTCTTCTGCGTGGATAGCCTCTTTCCATTATAAGAAGCTGCACTTACAGGACCAATGTTGGACAAATATTCTGGAACAAAGTGGGTTTGAGAATCAAGTTGATTTATGTTCCATGGCAGAAAGAGCCAACTTGGGGACGGTTTACAAAGTCTAGTACTACGGTTCTGAGTTTAACATTGTCCAGGGCTTTACCGTCTCCATTTACAATAAGTCTTTTTTCCCCTTTCAGCTCCTGACTAAAGACCCCAAACAGCGGCTTGGAAGCAAAGGTGAGGGGGCCGTCCAGGTGAAGCAGGACCCATTCTTCAAGACTATCAACTTCAAGCGACTGGAAGCTGGGATTATGAAGGCCTCATTCGTGCCAGATGTAAGTTCTCGCAAGTAAGAGTGAGAAACTCAAGGAGAGAGATAGGAAGACCATGGACAGGCCAACTTGTTGTCTGCAGGGGTTAATCCAAAGGGGGCAGAGCCAAAATTTTCCTCTTTCTACAGTTATTTTTTGTATTGTGATATTCTTTGTCTTTAAATGAGGTTAAGTCTGTTTTAGGCATGCAGGACTGCTTCTCGGTTACCTCCTTTAACATAGGATGCACAATTTGGTGCCCCAATTGTAAGGAATTCTAGGGGCTTCAGAACAAAAAGGAGGCAGGAGGCTTCTTATAACCTTGGACCATGAGCTGTCCAATCTGTGATACTTCAGGCCTTTAGATCTATTCTTGTCCTCTCAGGTAATAGAGATCTCTTCTTTGCTGTCATCTTTGTGACAGTCCTTCAGATCTTGGAAAAGCGATATCATATCCCCCTTCCTCACCCTAATGATGTCTGGTTTCTTCTGCCTTTTGTCATAGCATTAGTTTCCATATACAGTATTCTATCCTCGCCAGTTTTTTTTCCTTCCCCCAAATTCCAAATCTGTCCCAAAGAAGCCAAATAAAAGAAACAGGAATTATTTTATGGGGTTCCTCAGTGTCCACTTTATGCCTTTTCAGCTAGATTTAGTATCATAAAATGAGCTAGATGGGATGTTACAGGACTTCCTAGTTTAACTCATAGTTGAGGGCAGGAATTTCCAAAACCATCCCCAACAGACGGCCATCCAGCCCACCCACCCCAGCCCGTTTTCAAAGGAGGAATCCACCACCACCATTCTGGGTGGATGGTGGCATTGCTTCATTGTTGTTATCTTCAGGAAACTCCTCCTAATATTCATCCTGAATCTCCTTTCTTTTAATTTCAACTTCTTGCTCCCAATCCTTCCGTTGGTTTCCAAGGGGAGCAAGTCCATCTCTTCTTGCACATGACTTGCACATCTTGATACATAAGTCCTGGAGATGACAAACTTACTGGAATCCTTGTCTTTCCCATAGCCTCGAGCTGTGTACTGTAAGGATGTACTGGACATTGAACAATTCTCCACTGTGAAGGGTGTCAACTTAGACCAAACCGACAATGACTTCTATGTCAAGTTTGCCACAGGCTGCGTCCCTATCCCCTGGCAGAATGAGGTGAGGAATTGACCTTTACAAATAAGGGAAGAGACTGATGTATTCCAAGTAGTTGTATACTGCCTCTTCTTTTTAAAAATACCAAAGGAGTTCCACTAAGACTTCCAGTAAAACAGAACCATAAAAGCTTAATCACTTAATCAGCACTTGAATCCTGAGTTCAAAACACAGTGGCTGCCATTCCAATCATCGCTGAAGTTAATGAAAATAAGACTGAATGATCTTTGATCTCATCTGTCATAGCTACACAGAAGAGATTAGAAATTTACACTTCTGATTTCAGTTGTCCACAGTTCAGTGAGTCACTTGTAATGTTCTGTCTGATGTCACCTCCCTTAAGACAATGAGCTTCAGGTTGGTGTAATTGGACCAAAAAGCAATTAACCTATTTGCATAATTGGTCCATTCACCAACTAGCAGTCTATTATGCCTTCCTTCAAAGCCCTAGGTAATTTCTTCACTAGCAGCTTACAGCATCTTCTAGAGTCCTCCAACCACCATTGTGCCAAAATAGCAATAAAGGGGTCAGGCATGACAATGATGGTTGGGTGATGTTATGCAAACTCTGTTAGGGAGGAGAAGGCCACAGCAGTGAATATCATTGTACACTGAAGGTGTATTCTTCAGCTCTGCCAGGTGGGAATGCCACATTGGCATACATCAAGAAGGATCAAGCTGGGAAAGACTGATCTATCCTGCTGCAATAAACATAAGGTGTCTTTTTGTGGATGCCCTAAGTTGGCCCATTTGGGTCAAGGACTGCCATCATTGCAGTATGGTTGTATGGCTGAGGAGGAATGCTGACCAAAAGAATCCTGAAAGATAATCCATGGGAAGGGTGATGCCCAGCCCATTTCCCTTTCCAGCCGATTCTACTTTCTCTGGTCACCTCCTGCCTATAATCAGACTTAAAGGCATTGGTGACAAGTACCCACTGGGGCTAATGCAATCTAAGCTGAGAGATCATCATTGGCAAAGCCTCTTGATCTAAGGAGGCACATAGAGGTGAGAGTAGGGTGCCCCAGCTATCCATTCAGTCCAGCTATATCTGTTTAAAGATTTTGTTATAAAACACCTTGTCTCCCCACCATTCCTACCCATCATCTTCTTCCTCTTACCTAGATGATTGAGACAGAGTGCTTTAAAGATCTCAACATCTTTGGACCAAATGGCACCCGATCTCCAGATCTGGACTGGAAGCAGCTCCCTGACCCACCCAAGCGTAGCCTCTTGCAGCGGCTCTTCCGGCGTAACGTAAGATCCAATCTTGTTTGTTTGTTGCTTTATATCTCTGCAGTAGCCCACTCCATACTTATATTCTTCAGTAACTACTTAGCCTGGTTAAGCAAAGTAGCAGGGTTGTGCCTTCAGTTTCAAGAGATACTTTATGCAGTTTGTATGTCAGAAGTTTATTTTTGAATGGACATAGTTCCAGGTAAATTTGCATATGGGTCTTCTCCAAACCAGGCACCCTCCAGATATGTGGACTTCAATTCCCAGAACTGTCACCAATGGCCATGCTGGCTGAGGAATTCTGGGAGATGAAGTCCACACATCTGGAAGTCACCCAGGTTGAAGAAGCCTGGTATATAGGATCTCTGCCTAAAGACTGGAGATTAGAGGAATGTTACATAGCTCAGTGATGAAGCACTGCAGGAGTTTGTTTGTTTGTTTGTTTGTTTGTTTGTTTATTTATTTATTTATTCATTCATTCATTCATTCATTATTTCAATTTATTCCCCGCCCATCTCCCCTGCAAGGGACTCTGGGCGGATTACAACAATTGAAAGTTTAAAAACTATACAAAAACAATATCTAAAATACATCCAATAATAAATTACATAAAATCCAAGATGGATTGGGGACCGTAGGATGGATCGTATTACTACGGGGCCAGCCAACCCCAGGAGGCACTGCCGCCTCTGTCGTCCCAGGCCCGGCGGCAGAGCCAGGTCTTAAGGGCCTTCCGAAAGGCCAGGAGTGAAGGGGCCAGTCTCACCTCCGGGGGCAAGATATTCCATAAGGCGGGCGCTATCGCAGAGAAGGCACGTCTCCTGGACCCCGTTAGATGGAATTCTCTTGTTGAGGGGGTCCGAAGCATGCCCTCTCTGCATGCATGGGTGGGGCGGGCCGACGTTATCGAGACGAGACGGTCCCTCAGGTACCCTGGCCCTATGCCATATAGGGCTTTAAAGGTAATCACCAACACCTTGAATTGGACCCGGAAGCAAACTGGTAGCCAATGCAGCTCGCGTAGCAGAGGTGTTACATGTGCCGATCTCATGGCACCCATAACTGCTCGCGCCGCGGCATTCTGCACCAGCTGAAGCTTCCGGATACTCTTCAGGGGTAGCCCCATGTAGAGCGCATTACAGTAATCTATACGGGAGATGACAAGGGCGTGAGTGACTGTTCGGAGTTCCCAGGTTCTATCTCTGGGTGCCCGTTAGATCCTTCCTGAAACTCTGGAAAACTGCTGCCAGTCAGTGTAGGCAATATTATGCTAGATCAGTGTTTTCCAACCTTGGCAACTTCAAGATGTGTGCAGTAACTCCAACGATCTTCAGCAATTGCCATGCTGAGTGGGGAATTCTGGGAGTTGAGGTCCATACATTCCAGAAGTTGTTATGGTTGGGAAATGCTGGACCAGTGGTCCAAATCTGTATAAGGCAGTTTCCTAGGTTCCTAAGTTTTTGGATTCTTCTGTTTGAAGAATGGTGGTGGGTCTGTAGTTCACTGCATGGCACGAAGAAGTTCTTGGGTTCATTACCTGACATCTCCAAGACCTGCGCTCACCTTTCTCCCTCTCTCCATTCTTCCCTGTAGCCAAGTGACTTCACCATCAGCACCAACGTACATTCCAACTTGTCGGCGGCCCCCTCACCAGCCTGGCCCATGGCGCAGGCTCCCTCCTGACCCCTGGAACTAGCACTCATCCTTTGCCTTCTCAGGGTTGCCTTAGGCTGAAATGTGGAAGTCCCTGTCTTGGGCCAGGCTCTGTTACTGCTTGGAGCTGAAGAAACACAGCCTTCCAGTCATCAGGGCAGCAGTGGGCCAGAAAACCTTTGCCACCTCCTGGTGCTGATGTGGACTGGGGGCATGGAGGCTCCTCTCGTCCAGAGCCTTGGCTGCTGCTTGTTGACAGGGTCTTCCTTCATCTTTCTGTACTTTGACTGCACAGGGGACATCCACGGCTGTCCCCCATTCTCTATCTCACCACCTCCTGACCCAACTTTAATGGGAGATCGACTGGGGAGATGTACCTGAGAAGGGAGGATTTTAAAAAAGACAAAACAAATGACACCTGGAGATGGCACAGATGAGGGCTGGAGCCCTAGACTGGGGAGAAGAAGAGAACACACAGCTTGGACAAAATTTCAGTGGGAATGAGAAAGACTCCCTACTCTTGCCTTCGCATTTCTGGAGCTGGGGAATGCCAAACTGAGACCCATGGATAAGTGTGTGTCAGTTTGCATGTGGATATGTATTGAACTTTTAGCTCCTTGGAGTTCATTCAGGATTTTTCCAGGAATCTCTCCCACCCACACTGTCAATTCTACAGCCTGGGGCCATTGCAAAGCCAGAACATGGAAGACAAAGAAGGGTGAAGAGGAATTGGTAGTCTTTCCTTTACAACACCCTTTCTTTGATGGCCATCCTCTAGCTGGGCTGGGCTGTCCAGCACCTGTCATCCCTTAGCAATACAGCCTTCGGACCAGATAGTTGGGCAATGTCAACTGGAATCCAGGACGTGTGGAAACCACCAGATGCAGAACGCTGCTTTAGAGACACCAGTAGGAAAAGACTGAGGGGAGAGATGGTTGACATCTCAGCCTGAATAAAGCCAGAAGCTTTCAGTGTTCCCAAACCCAGGACTTTAACTTCAACCCTCGGTGTTGAAGAGATACTTTTTAAAAGTCCTTATATATTTTAAGCTTTATTACATTGGTTTCCATAGGTCTGTCTACTCATTTATTTTATTATTTCCTTTCCTTTCCTTTCCTTTCCTTTCTGTCTCTGTATTTGTATTTCCATTCCCCTATTCCCACCTGACCTTTCCGCTCTTTCTTTATGCCACCCAACCTGGTTGAATCCTGATGAATTAAAGTGGATGCAGGGTCTCCCCGATTGTGATCGTATGCACAAGTACGATGGGACCAGATAACTCCGCCTTGTCTGTTTCCTCAGAAATTAAGCCTGTCCTAAAAAGTGCAACATCCAAATGTGATGATAATGAAGAGGCAGGCTGCAGGTGGACCATCGTCTTTTAAAACGCTTCTCTGCATTGAAAAATAAAACCCCTCTGCAAGTAGAAAAGTAGAGTAAGACTGGGTTAAAGTTTTAATCTATAGTATTCTGGATTTCGACTTTCAAAGAGGGTCCTCCCCATGCCCACCCCCACACACCCCAAGTGCAAGACCCAAGTGCATTGGGTCTATTTTTCTTTTTGCTGTAGGTTGGGGCAGGATATAAATGTACTAACACAAAAGTAAATGAAATCAACCAATCAGAGCCAAAGGGCAAGCAAAATAAAGAACAGGGTGTTTTCAGAAAGAGAATGGAATTTGAGATCACAGTGCTGCCTTCAAAAGGTCGACTTCTGGTTGCCTCAACTTGCTTCATTTCGGGGGGGGGGGGAAGGTCATTTTGTTGCTGCTATTGCTAAATAATTGGGAATCCCTGTTGCTGCTTTTCTTTGCAGTTCCTGAAATGATGATACAAGGCGTGAGTAGAGGGTTTCTCTCTGGGCTTAGAAAAAAAAGCAAATGACAACAGTGGGGAGGAGATGGAAGATCCACCGTAGGAAACGTTCTTCCCAAGATTCTCCAAACCCAGAGCCGGGAGCAGGTCTCTGGAGCTGTGTTCAAGAGCAGTGTGGGAGTTAGGTACCCATGGCTCTCCAGAGGCTGGTGGACCACAACTCTCAACATCTCTTTCCATGACCTTGCTAGGTGGCCCTGCTGGGAATTGTCATTTAGCAGCTTCTGCACAGCTATAGGTTTTCCACTTCCAAACAGGGCTAGGATGGGGAGATTTTCTTTAGCTACAATATGCCTACTTTAGTGTTACAGTTTGTTTCCCACCTCCGCTTGTCTTAAAATTGTGCCGTTGTTTTTTTTTTAGTGATCGTGATCAGAGGAGGCTCTAAAGGATAGGATAGCAGATCTGTGGACGAAGCTGCTGTCCCCCTTCAGGCTGCCAGTGTGTGATGCTCTTTCCACTGATTTCTGTTGCTCAGGCTGAGACTTAAACCATGCGCCAGTTCCCTCTAAGGTTAACAACCGGAGGGGGCTTCCCAAAATCTGAGGTTCTGCCTTCCAAAGTACCTTGCAAGGGATTGGATCTAAATTGCCATGTCCAAGGCCATCTCATGTTGCGAAGGTCAGGGAAAGATAGATCTATTTTTACTCAGAATTGCTCCTCTTTATCTTATCGCTTGGCTGTTGCATGACCTGCTGAGGGAAGGACTTGCTCTCAGCCTGGTGCTTTCTTTTTAAAGAGGCAGAGATGTCCTTGGGGTGGGAAGGACTCTCTGTGTGAAATATCAGGGAAACCCTGCAGGCTGATTTCTCAGCAGTTAGTCTTGAGCATGAGAATTGCCCTCTGGCTCCCAGCTACAGGATTGAAAATTTGGGCCCACGGTGAGAAGCCGAGCCCTGATGAGCAAGCTGCAAGCTTCACCCAAAGACTGAAGCTCACCTGTCCATTAAATTCCAGTTTTTGGCAAGCCCCATCTAGAAAGTTTGACTTCCTGGAGGCCCAAATCCTTAAGGAAGGCTAAAGAACAGTGGCTGTCTTTGAGGCTAGAGAGACGGGGGAGAACTTGGGGCCTTCCTTTGCACATTCCTCTTCTGCAAAGGACACAGTACTGATATTTTGGATGTGTGCCTGACCCTTATTAACTGTATGGTGAACAAAGGATCTAGTAGTAGAACCAGGGAGAAATTGCAATCTTCATGTGTGTGTGATTGTTTAAAAACTGCACAAGTACTGATCATGGTCAAGGAAATACAGTCTCCTCTTAATGCCCAAGTTAGGCAACCTGAAAAAGGGGCGTGGTGGCTCAGCGGGTAAGACGCCAGGCTTGTCGATCGGAAGATCGCAGGTTCGGAGGTTTGAATCCCTAGCCCCGCGTGACGGAGTGATCTCCCACACTAGCCCCAGCTCTTGCCAACCTAGCAATTCAAAAGCATGCAAATGCAAGTAAATAAATAGGTACCACTTCCGTGGGATGTTAACAGTGTTCTGCACGCATCATGCCGGCCACTTGACTGCAGAAGCGTCTTCGGACAGCGCTGGCTCTTCAGCTAACAAACGGAGATGAGCACCGGCCCCTAGAGTCGGACACGACTACACAAATGTGCGGGGGGAACCTTTACCTTTTTTTTTTAGGCAACCTGAACCTCTAGGGTTGCTGGCATTTTTTCACCCTTTTTTTTTGGGGGGGGGGCAGTCTCAGTTGCCCCTAACTGGAGGCAAACCCTTCTGCCATTTTGAGATGTGAATCTGCAAAATCTGTAACATGAACCTTTGTTTTAAAACAAAAGCAATCAAAGTTAGTGGACAAAGTAAATAGACATGAAATCCTGGTCAGGGTCCATAGACCCACTTTGCATCATTGCTTTGCCCACTGAGTCCCTTCCAGAAACTTAAGTGCTACCCCCTGCCCCCTGAAGTTGTCCTGCTTTGTTCCAGGTGTCTATGTAGTGCCATTTCTCTAAAAGGTCAGCCAACAGATGTTTGCAAAGAGACAGAACCACATATGTGGGTGTGTGGCTTTGCACATGGAAATCACACAGCAGCAAACGGGGCCAAGCTTCCTTCCCACCTCCCATTTCTGTGCAAATGCTTACTCTCCATCTGTTGATTATTCCATAAATGTGGGCTGATGGATCCTTACTTGCCTCCTGAAAAAGGTTGGAACGGCTTCTTTAGAGGGTTGCAGGAACCAGTCCAAAGAAGCTCCAAGCCAGAGATGTTGACCCCTACTCTCCTAAGAACAGGTGGACTTGGATTACCTTTACTCTCAAGAACAGATGTACCGGGACAGCTCTAGTGTTAACAGATGGGGGCAGAAAATCTTTCAGGTTGCTGTAAGAAGCTATAGGCAGGGCTCCATGCCAGACTGGGCATGAATTTGGAAAAAGGGCAAAATGGAATACCCCAAGGGAAACGGGGTCCTACTTCCAGCTATTCAATTAGCTCCTATGTTGACCCTTTAAAAGCAGTTTTAGGCAGGAAGCTCTACCGCAGCAGGAGAGTTAGATATCTTTGATCTCGATTAAATAGCTTATCCTCTCTGTCATGTGTCAACAGCATGCTTGAGGGAAGGGGCCTGGTGTTCATACAGGACACATGCATACGGCTTCTGCCTGTGAAGGAACAGTCCAAACTCCTCCTCTAGCATCTTTGAGCAGCCATGAGTCCAGCTGACACGATGGGGCCCAATACTGACATCCACCCTGCCTGCTCCCCTTCTTTAAGAAGCAGATAAGGGTCCCTTGCCCAAATGGCTTTGTGAATGTCAGCACAGGTTCCCTGCTGCCCTCTAGTGGAATGAGAAGGTATCTCAGGATTAATGCCCGCCTGACCTTTTGGGCAAGATTTTGGAGATCCTGCTGTTTGAAATACTAGCCCCTCTTCGCATATTCCTCCTGGAACTCCTCCAAAAGTTTAATTGATAGAAAGGGAATTGGTTCTATAGATGAGTCCTCCAATTAACAGTGTTTACATCATTTAATGTTGATTCAATCTTTAAAATCAATTACAGGATGAGCGGGGCTTGGTCCAAAATAGGTGAGCTGTTGCTGGGCTGTCATTGGCCAAATGGCCACCCATTGTCAGCCCCTCTGCCTAAATCTCACTTGGGTCAGTCACCATCACATCCTTTATCCCAGATCTCTCTCATAAGGAATGGGTGAAAAATGCAACTTTCAGCCAAAATTGGGAGGGGAAAAAAAGGGAAAAACATCTTATTTTCTGAAAGGCTCGTATGAAATGGTGATTCGCACATCATGCTAAGCCATAAGATGGCTGGCTGGCTGGCTTGCAGCTTAGTGTACTGTGTGTCCCAGCCAGTGATAGCTTATTCCAGGGGTCCCCAACCTGTGGGCCACAGCCCACTAGTGGGCCGCGGCCTGTTAGGACGTGGGCTGTGGGGCTCCCGCCTGCAAACCCCGCCCCCTGGTGCGTGTGATTTCCCCGCCCCCGGGGTGTGTGATTGGCTCCTGCCTGCAAACCCTGCCCGCCCCCACCCCCCCGGTCCGTGGAAAAATTGTCTTCCACGACCGGTCCCTGGTGCCAAAAAGGTTGGGGACCGCTGGCTTATTCAATTAGTTATGGTTGGATAATGGCATGGTGTGATGGGTGAACCTCACTAGCATGAGAACTTCCAGATGAATTGAATTGGAAGATACCTGAAAAGACTCTTAAGCAAAGTATTAAGGAAGTATGGCCTTCTCAGTCTGGGAAGAAAGAAGGGGGGAAATGTTCTATAGTTCTGGTGACCTTTTTCACTTCAGAAACTTAAACCTTTTTGTATTTCCCTTTTCTCTATACTTCAGTGTCGTTGGGGTTGATCTAATGCTGGCTTTTTATTCCTTTGTTTTTTTACACTGTTCATTTCTGATTCTGGAGCATTTGGGCTGACCTCTTGGGTTTCTATTTTGTACATTTGTAAATATTTGTACGTTGAATGTTTGGATGTACATTTTTAAACTTGAAAAAGCTGCAAGCCAAGCCGTGTTTGGAAAGGTAACCCAGATGTGTTGGGTATTTTTTTTTAATTGGGAAAGAGGGAGGTGGGGGGAGAGAAATGAATCAAAACTTATTGCAACAAAAAGCCCCCATTCCAGTCAAAGGAAGCCAGAATGGAGAGGGGGGAAATTATCTCAGTGAGCCAACTGAGATTTCTTTTCCTCCTGATTTTAAAATTTCATACAGTATATATGTACTATGGTTGTTGTTGTTTTTCTTGTTACTTATTCCCAGGGCTGTGTGTAATCTGCACTGAATAAACATATACACGAATCTCCACCAAAGAGAGCTGCATTCTCTGATCTGAATTAGCCAAGAAAGCTGATCTGTCTGTGCTCCCAAGAAGAAGAGAAGAAATCAGGGCATGGGTACAGTCATCTTGGAACCACCACTCATCCCTAGATGAGGTTTCAGCAAGAATGTTCTCCGTCTCTCCAAGCAGAGTTTGCATTCACAAGAGCTACAGGCTTATCCTAAACAAAAGCTTTGGAATGACATTCTCTGTCTGGTGTTGCGGTTTCATAGGAATGTGAGACATGTCCAGCCTGCTGCTTATTTACTCAAGATAAATGGCTATTTCCTTGGGCACAGTGCAGAGAAAGAGACGATTTGGGATCTTGGATGTCCCAGTTGGGTCATTTCCAATTGTGCTGGGTATTACAAGCATTGCAAACAAAGCTACCCTGTGCGATCATATCATCTCTTTTAACTCTTGCAATTATTTTGAAGCTCCCAGCATCCTTTATCATTGATCAGGCTGGCTAGCACCAGCATCCCCCACCCTGTGTATAACCTACTAGCCAAAAATCAATCAATCAATCCCTAAAGTGACTTATTTGTCATGTAAAAAATTGGTTGCTAAACTCACAACTGCACATGAATTTCTAAATAAATGCATTTTTTTCTGCAAATGGTTACAAGGCTTTGGCCAATCCACTAGATTCCCTCATAGGTCATAAGCTTATTTACAGAATTGTTTCCTTTGCGCCTGCTGATTTTATGATTGGGTTTATCCAATGCTAGGTAAAGGTAAAGGTTTTCCCCTGCACAGTCGTGCCTGACTCTAGGGGGTGGTGCTCATCTCCGTTTGTTAGCCGAAGAGCCAGCATTGTCTGAAGATGCTTCCACGATCATGTGGCCGGCATGACGCATGCAGAGCGCTGTTACCTTCCCGCCAAAGTGGTACCTATTCATCTACTTGCATTTGCATGCTTTCAAATTGCTAGGTTGGCAAGAGCTGGGGCGAGTGTGGGAGCTCACTCTGTCATGCGGCGCTCGGGTCTCGAACCGCCAACCTTCCGATTGACAAGCCTGGTGTCTTAACCACTGAGCCATTGTGCCCCCTTTACCCAATGCTACACCCAGGTAAATAAAGCACAAGTACCGTGTACCCCAAAATAGGTAAATAAATAAATCTCCTGGCATAATGTGATAGCTTTGATCACAAACAATTCTCAAACAATTACTGAGTTGTTGCTACTGCACAACAAACTCCATAATCCAATTTCAGCTGAGTCTGACGTGTAAACCCAACCTATTTGCATCTGGCTATAGGGATGGTGAGAGCATAGTGCTTAAGGCATCAGGCTAGAAATGAGGAGACCATGAGTTCTAGTCCTGCCTTAGGCACAAAGCCAGCTAGGTGCCCTTGGGCCAGTCCCTCTCTCTCAGCCCTAGGAAGGAGGCAATGGCAAACCACTTCCAAAATCCTGTCAAGAAAACTGCAGGGACTTGTCCATGCAGTCACCAGGAGTCAAGACTGACTCAAAGGCACACACACTCACACTCACAAAGGGATGGTAATGAAGAAAGGAGTCCATATTCATTACTTAGCATTTTTAAACTAACGTTTTAAGGGTTCAACATCCCTTTGTTTTTTAAAACATATTGATTATGCAGCAGCCAGTGCAATTTCTGTGTTTACTCAGAAGCATCAGGTTTTTACTTATACTGATCACTAGGAGGCAGTACATGATTGGTTTCAACCTGTTTAGGATTTATCAGATGTACATAGCCTCAGATCTTTTTATGGGATTGGATTCTTCTACCAGGAATTGAACTCATAGGCTATTGCACTTTAGATGACAATATACAGTGCATTAGCTTTAGGCGCTATCCAGGCCCTGGTCCTCAGTAATGTTTCAGGAAAGGATATATACAGTCTGTCTTTAGAATGGTACAGTCCACCTTTCTTTCTTAAGCTTTCAAACCAGAGAGATGTATGGATGCTATATAATGTCCTCACGTATGAAGTTATATGTCTGATGAGTCCCCAATAGAATAAATCATTCACGTACTGTCTCCTGGAGGTCCATATAAGTAAAAACGCTACCCAAGATATACATTGTGGAAAACCTTGTACATGAGGGCATGAAATAATGTAGCATCTGTATATCCCTCTGGTCTAAGAGCTAAAGAAAAGGAAGGTGGGTTGTATATACCATTCTGAAGATACATTCAGAACCATGGCAGATCTGACACCAAATAGAATGGAGCTCTTCCATGCTCCCCAATTCCATTAGCTCAGGTAATGACTTCTCCTTTGTTTGAGACCTGTTTCAAGATCTCAAGAGACAATCGACATGCATGGTATCTCCTTGTCCTATAAGACAAGACGGGTGCATGCAAAGATCTGCAAGCATTGACACCACAATGTGATTGACCGGACCAGAGTCCCATTTGTATCAGTAGACATGAACTGCTTGTGCTCTTCATTTTGGCTGCAGAAGGGATGGGTGAGGAAATAGCCTGGGACAGTGATGCCATAAATGCAGGACTTTACAGCAGGAACCAAGACCCACCAGACAAATTAAGAAGAGGGAGCTCTAAACCCAGCATGACTGAGCTACCACATTTTAAAATAGGCAAATGAGTAAAGAGGGATATCTGTGCAAGGCCCATGAGCCCAAAGGGGCTTGCCACATAACACTTAAGCCTGAAGCCTAAAATCACCATTGCTGTCCCTTTCCCCAAGAGCTAGAACAATCTAAATCCATAAAAAAAGGAAAAGGTTTCCCCGGCACAGTTGTGTCTGACTAGGGGGTGGTGCTCATCTCCGTTTCTTAGCCGAAGAGCCAGCGCTGTCCGAAGACGTTTCCGCGGTCATGTGGCCGGCATGACAAGCACGGAATGCTGTTACCATCCCACGGAAGCGGTACCTATTTATCTACTTGCATTTGCATGCTTTCGAATTGCTAGGTTGGCAAGAGCTGGGGCGAGTGTGGGAGCTCACTCCGTCACGTGGCGCTCAGGTCTCGAACCGCCGACCTTCCGATCAACAAGCCTGGCGTCTTAACCATTCTATACTCACTCCAACATTAATTTCATTTCAGCCCTTGAAATTATTAGTTATCATCAAGAACTTTTATTAAAGCGCTGCCTTTGTAGGCCATGTGAGCTATGTAAACTGATAACTTCAAGTCAACTTTTCTCCATGTCAGGCAGAGCCTTTACCGAGTTAAGGCAACTGCAAACAGTGCCCTCAGCAAACACTGGAGGTATTCTCAAATTCCTCTGAATGTCTACTTGTGAAAGAGGAGCAGTTGAAGATACAGTATCTCACCTATCTACCTTTTGAGTGAGATTTATGCTGACCCCTAGAGAGAAAATACTGCTCCATCTTCCAACAAAGGGTGACTTTTTCCATATAGGAGATGGCTATCAATTTGGGGCAGACGATCGTTGCCCCTTTGTTCCCAGTTGCAAAGTTTGCTGTTGCAAGAAAGTTTGGGACTCCTTATTTGAGCAAGATAGCAGCAGACTGAAGGGCAAAGTGAAGACCTCAGAAAATGGGTCCTGCAATGGGGAAACATCTTTTGGGTTTAATTGCATTGTACCTAACGTAGCTTTACTGTCTCTTTGTGATTCTGTGCATGTTTGCAATGGACTTTGGCTATAAGAAAGATGATTGCTCGTTTATGGGGAGAACATTAATCCCTCCATCCCATTGTAATACAGTTCAGGGTCATGCAATAATGGGGATCAGAGGGGGAATTCTGTGCAGACAAAAAGAAGTTCAACTGAACTCATGTCCACAAAGGAGGGGACCAATTTTAGGTGGCTTCAAAAGAGAATGAGGCATGCTGAGTGCTACTGAATTATGATGGGTTATATATTACTTCCACAGTCAAAGATAGTGTGTCCCTTAGTAATAATGGCTGGGGGACATGAAAGACACGTCTGCTTGTAGACTCTGCGTAGGTATTCAGCTGTTGTGGGGTTAAGCATCTGGTCTGATACAGCATGGCTCAGCTATGTTATTTTAGATACTGGACAACAATCATATGTACCTCTCCCTCCTCCAGACAACCATTGGTCTTACATGGGAATAAACACTCTTTTAACTTGAGGGGAAGAAACAATAGGAGGATTGTATTCATCTGTATATTCATACTTTGGCCACCTAATGCGAAGAGAGGACTCCCTGGAAAAGACCCTGATGCTGGGAAAGACTGAAGGCAAAAGGAGAAGGGGACGGCAGAGGATGAGATGGTTAGATAGCATCACCAATGTAGTGAACATGAATTTGACTAAACTCCGGGAGACAGTGGAGGACAGGAAGGCCTGGCGTGCTATGGTCCATGAGGTCACGAAGAGTCGGACACGACTGAACAACAACAACAACAACAACAACAAATTCATCTGTAAGAATGGATATGCCTAGCCAGTTGCCTCCTGACCCCAAAATAACTACCTTGACCATGCCGATTTGCACCCACAGCCATTACCAGCATCATAAATAAGAGACATAAGAAGAAATGGCTGAGCTTTGACTTGCCTGGGTATAGAGAACAGTGTAAGGCTCTCCTCTTGCATAACTACTCACCCTTATCTTAGCAACTGAGGCATCAGTTTGCTGTTAGAATAACCATAGCCCAGCCACCATCCTCTTACCCCAGTTAGACATCACAGCTGCCAAAGCTGTATAGAAAACCTGGTCAACTCACTCAATTTTCTTTGCAAGTGAATGAACAATAGGGGAATAAAGGCATTGACTAATCAGAACGTCCTGATCTGAACTCAGTATCAGCTCTTGTTATCAAAATTCTTCACTGCAAATGCAAATTTAAGTTGCCCTCTCTTTGAAGTGTAACATCTGAACTAGCACTCAATGATTCACTTATAGGGTCTGACTGATGATCATGATCTCAGCATAATGAGAGCTGTGAAAACATTTCTCTGTAGCTCAGAGGATTAGCTCATTATCTTAGATTTTTGTTGTCTTCTTTTTATGTTGGAATCATGGGGTTTTCTTACTTATTTATACCATCTGTTAACTTGATATGGCCTGCCTCATCTTTAAATATAGTCCATTGTTCCCATCGCTCAGCTTGACCTAGAAGCGGCTGGTCTTCGGAAGTAGTAACAGGAATCTAGTAATTCTTTGATGGCCAATCTGCAATAGGATACAATGTGAAATTTGGCTCATAGAATTAGGATGTCTCCAGTAGCAGCTACTCAAGAAGCTTTCTGGATCAGGGTCCAAAATGGGATATGGCCCATCATTTGAATTCTCTTTGAAAAGAGAATATGCCTTGTGCCCATGGTCAGTCCATGCATTAGAGTCTGAAAAGCTTAAAGGAATAAGTGACCTTATTCTACAAATAAATCCAAGTATTTAAAGGAATGTATATTTAGCACAGTATCTAACTTTGAGTTTGGTTCTATTTTCTGATAGGCTTAAGAAATGTTAAGAAATGTCCTCTTGTTTAAAAAGTTTATCACTCTCCTAAATCTGTAGCCTAGAGGCATGGTACAGTCAGGAGACTGAATTTCTCACTTACCTTTTGACCTGGATGAATGGCCAGCTTCAAACTAAATGACTCTGGAAAAGGAAGGAAAGGAGAGGAGAGGAGAGGAGAGGAGAGGAGAGGAGAGGAGAGGAGAGGAGAGGAGAGGAGAGGAGAGGAAGGAGAGGTCCAAGTGGAGATCCCTTTTCTTCAGCAATATCTTTCGAGGACTGACAACTTCTTGCTGAAATTTACTGAAGGTGACCTTGACCACCACCATCAAATAAATATTATTTTTTTTTAAAAAATCACTCAGATATTTGAAAAACATTTGTTTGCAAGCAACAAATACTTATGAATAAATAAGTAAGCAAGGATGATAAAGTGATCGCAATACTGTTAAGAAATACATGTTGCAACATTTTGAACATTCAATCATTATTTTCTTATCTTCGAGCTCCAGAGCAAGATTCAACCTTCTGCCCTGAAGGTAACAATGCTGAAACTTTTAATAACATAACCACCAAGTGGTCTAACCAGTTCCATATGGGTGACCCAATATCCTCAGTGAAGTGCAAAAGTAAAGAGATATTTTTGTAAAGATAGGTAATGAGCAATAAATAAATATCACAGATGAGCCTTAAATATAGACCTCTATTACCCATCAAGGCTTTGGTCAGTTTGTTTTATTTTTGTAAATATAACTTAACACCTATCAGAAAGATTCAAAAGTTGAAGTATGCTGAATTCTCTTTTCTGACAGTGCTGAATGAATTAAAATTAAGGATAGTTTGAAAAGGTTAAAAAATTGTAATAAGTTACTTTTTTAAAAAAAGAACTAAAAACTATTGGTCTTACTATTGGTTTAATTTGAGCTACAATGTTCAGTTAATAGTTGGACTGACATTTTAAAAATAATCAATTTAAAAGATTATCAAAATCAGTGTGATTTCATCAATCATCATCATGGCTGTTGTGGGTCTTCTGGGCTGTGTGGCCGTGTTCTGGAAGTTGTGGTTCCTAACGTTTCGCCAGCATCTGTGGCCAGCATCTTCAGAGGGCAGGAGCACAGATAGAAGCAAAATCTCTGTGCCCAGGTAGAGTGGCAATGTTCTATTTATAGAGCTGAATTATAGGAGATTAGGTGGGGTTTTTTGTTGTGTTGAAATGTTAACGAGTGGCTGATGAGCGTGATTAGCATGTTCATTGTGAGAAGTATTCCCATGTCCTGGTGGTTGGACTGAGTTCGTTGACCTTTTGCAGGCTGTGTTTTTCAGGACTGGTAGCCAGGTTTTGCTAATTTTTAAACTTTCTTCTTTTTTATTGTAACTGTGCTGGTGTTTGTGAATTTCAATGGCTTCTCTGTATAATCTGGTGTAGTGGCTTTTGGTGTTGTCCAGTATTTCTGTGTTTTCAAATAGGATTTTGTGTCCCGTTTGCTTGAGAGCATGTTCAGCTACTGAAGATTTTTCTGGTTGCTGTAGTCTGCAGTGTCTTTCATGTTCTTTTATCCTGGTGTGAATGCTTCGTTTTGTGGTTCCGATGTATACTTGTCCACAGCTTGTCCACATACTTGTCCATCAGCCACTCGTTAACATTTCAACACAACAAAAAACCCCACCTAATCTCCTATAATTCAGCTCTATAAATAGAACATTGCCACTCTACCTGGGCACAGAGATTTCGCTTCTATCTGTGCTCCTGCCCTCTGAAGATGCTGGCCACAGATGCTGGCGAAACGTTAGGAACCACAACTTCCAGAACACGGCCACACAGCCCGGAAGACCCACAACAGCCATTGAACTCCGGCCGTGAAAGCCTTCGACAATACAATCATCATCATCATCATCATCCAAGGATATCAAAGCTAAAGAACATACATTGTAAACAAGGCATTTCCTCTTCATTGGGCCATACTACCAAAGCCATAAAACCATTATTATTTCTTCAAAACCCTGTCCTCAAAACATCAGTCTCTAAACAACTGAAATCAAAGTATTTATTGTGAGCAGTTTGATTCTGTCCCTCCCAAATACATTCTCTCTTTGCTTTTTATTCCCAAGGTTTTTTTTTCTACACATGCTCTTTTGATACCTATTTTATCAATGGAAGATTGATCTATATCAAAGTCAGCCTGATATTAGTAAAAATGATAAAGTAACAATCTTAGCTAATTATCTGCAGTTTAGGACTCATTATTCCCTTGCATCCAGGACCTCAAGAGTTCATTATTTACTTAAAGACTAGGAGCAGAGCCAAGATATGTGAGTGAGCTTATCTTTGATAAAGTTCTAAAGTATGCAACATGAAATACAAAAGTGTATTTTTCCTGATGATCTACTTGCGTACATCTTAGAAGGTATTGTCAGGACATATTAGAATATGGGATCAGAAAGGGTGAAGGTTCTTTTTCAGAAGCTGTGGCAAAGTTGCAACAGCTATCATCACTGTCTCCTTCTGCCTGTCTTCAATTCTGTTTAGGATATTTGGAGTTAATAAGCTAAGGAATAAGCTCACTGAATAAGCCTACTGAACATAGGTGGACATTTGAATGAGTACCTATAAGCACATTTATCTAAACATTCTACAGGAAAAGCATGTTTCCAAAGACTGCTTGGTCAGATAAAAAGAGGTATAAAACATGTGTGACTAGTTTATTATTTTTTGTAAGGAGTAAACGGCACTGAACATAGTGAGATTCACTTCCAAGCAGGAAGAGGAGGAGCTTTTTAAGCGAATGAGTAGGCATACAAGGGAAAGCTCTGTGCAACACATGTTCTGGCTTATTATGGAAATGCCTTTTGAAGGGTCTTCATTCACTTTAATTTGGTCCCATCCAAAGGTGACTCTTCAAGTCTTCCCCAGGATTTGAACTAGGAAGATGTTCTAGCCCAAGATAAATACAATGAAGTAAATATACAGTATTAATTATTTGAATGCCTTGTTTGATTGAACCTATATAAAGACTGGAGCAGCAGATGGCAGCATTTGGCTGAGCTTATCTGAGCATGGAAGCAAAACAGGGTCAGGCCTCATGAGTAATTGGATGAGAGACCTCCAAGGAATATCAGGACTGTAGACTATACTGGGAAGTAAAAACAAATAATTTTGGAAGAAGGCCATGGCAAACCACTTCAAAAATTTGTTGATTTGTCCATGTGAAGTCATTGGCAGTCGAGCTCATCATAGAGGTAATGATCCCTTTAGAGCTTTCCCAGAGTGAAAGATAATACACAGTGAGATACAGATAGAGACTGTAGTTCCATTACAGTCATAGTCTAGCACTGTACAATGAGCTAGATAAGGCAGATTGAAATAACCACGAAATGTTGGTAGGTATGCTGGAAATGTCTCCTTTAAGACAGTTGCCTGATGCAATCTACATTTGGGCGATCGTGAAAGCAATGTGTCTTTTCATTCTTCAGAACGTTTTATCTGCAGCAGCAATCCCAAGGTCTCTAGCAGGGATTCCTGGGGGCCAGTCTCTCTTCTCCTGGGTGAAGAAAAAGGCCTGCCCTTGGATTCCTCTTGACGCAAAGCTGGAACACTCTGGGCTCCAGGATCAGACTGGATATATTTACCTACCCAAAGACCTTTTATCTAAGTTCCTCTCTAGCTGCATTCATACAGTGAGGTGTGAAGAATGACCAAAGAACCAACTCATCAGCAGAGCCAGATGGTAGAATGTTCTTCTGAGGCAGGTTCTCCTGATGCCTCCTTTACACTCTCATTGGTGCCAGATGAAGACTTTTTTTTTATTTCACCAGACTGTTTGGAGAGCTGTGGTGGTGGTTTTCTTGTTTTACCTGATGGGATAATTTACTATGTTGGCTTGTGAGAATCTCTCAGCACTTTATGATAAAACACAAAAGAAAAAGGACAGCCAGAGTTCCTTAAAACAATTAAAATCAGAAATTGAAGGCCTTTTTTTTAAAGTGTAGATTTTAGGTTCTTTTTAAAAGCCAAACAAGGGATCAGGCCCCGTAGCTCACCAGGGAGTACCTACCACTGGGATGCCTCGAGAGAGAACTGGATCCTAAGTCCCCATAACATGAGTCTGTAGAAAAGGTAGGCAGCCCCTTCTCCGTTGACTTTAGTGAGCAAAAAGGATCATACAGAAAGAGGATTTCTCTCAAGTACCTTGGGCCAAAGCTGTGTAAGCCTTTCAACAGAATAATTAACCCTTTGAATTTCACCAGGAAATAAATTAACAGTTACTGCAATGCTTTTAGGATAGATATAATGTGGTTTCTTTGAATTCTTTCAGAGACCAACCTGGCTGCTGAATTCTGTACTGGTTCAATTTCCCAGATTAGACACAAAGGCAGCCCCATGTAGAGCATGTTATAATAGTCAAGTCTGGAGGTTACCATGCATGCACCACAGTTTTAAGGTCAACTTCCTGCAGGAAAGGACACAGTTGGCATAATGGATACTGATAAAACAAGTTCTTGCCCATTGTTTCAGACTGGGAAACCAGAGAAAAGTTTGGATCCAAAGGTCTTCATTCAGAACAAGGAGCTTCTACCACCTTTCTGAAATTGTGACCTCTTAATAAGCAGGGAAGGATTCAGGGGAGCCTCACCATTTCCTGGAGAGTACAAAGAAAGTTTGAGGTGACATCAAGATACTTATAGCATCCAACTCAAATCTCCTGATGATCTCCTCCAGTGCTTTCATGTAGATACTGAAAAATATTAGAGACCAATTGGAATCCTGAGGGTCAAGACTGAGCAATTGTAGCATAAAAGATAATATTTGCAGTCTACCTGAGAACAAGAGTCAAATAATCCAAGATGGGGACCACAGGTAATGGTATCAAAGGCCACTGATTGATCAAGAACGACCAATGGAGTCACATCCCCTCTGTCAATGCCCAAAGAAAGTTCATCCATCAAAAACCTCAGCCCCTTCATTAGCATTGAAGCCAGTTTTAATGGCTCAAGAATGCTATTTTTATATTACTTTGCTTTCATTTAAAACAAATTAGCACATTTTATTGTATGCTGCCCAAGCAGCTGAGCTCATGGGTGATGGAAATGCAATGAGCAAATGGGTGGATGAAGGAATGAGGAACATTCCAGGAATGACTCAGGAGGTGGTTTAAGGAGGTTTTGGGGCCATTGGCCAAAGCCATTACCATCAACACTCAGCTGTGAAGTGGTATAAATACATAAGCTTGGTACTACTTTAGATCTGGCAGCTGTTCCACCATGGATTCTCTTTCTTTCTTCCCCATAATGTTGGCTTTTTGCAAACATAAACACATTCACCAGGAGTAAGATTCTTTAAGCTTGATGTGCTATACATCTGAATAAGACATGTATAGAACTATGCTGTTAGCTGCTCTTGTATTTTGTCGAAATCATTATGAGTTGCTAGCTGAGACATAAATCCCATTGATTATGTTGGATGCTAAATATAACTCCTTTAGGCTGGACCTAGAGTGTTCTTTTATCTTTTTATCTCATTAATACATATGTAAGTATGTATGCTTGTATTTAGCATAGATATGGCTAGTCCACAGTGTTTTGGAATGACAGTTCCAGCTTGTATTGATAAACCAGCCTTCTGCAACTGAGCCCTGTCTGTTCAAGGACCAAAAAATGACTTATCTTGCTTTCGGATTTCCCAATTTTTTAGTCAAGCATTTCTTCTTAATGGTGGGCAGATCTTCATCCAAGGCCAAAATGTCTAGTAGGCCAAGATTTATAGTTCCTGTTGCTAGATGAAAAACAATGGAAGGACTTTTGAATCATCCTCATCCTCATCTGTATTCCTCTGTTAAAACGCCTTGAAGTACTACATATGAAAAAGACTTTTGAAATAAGGGAAGAATCATTAAAATATGAGCAAATTAAAAAAAAACATTTAAAATAAAGCATACACACACAAGGAAGTGATGGAAAAGAGGAAGTGAAAAAGTCCTTACCTTTATCAGCTAAAATGCATAATGAAATCCAACATGAAAGAGGGCACCAAAGGGTACATTTCTTTTTAATAAACCATTACAGAACTCAATTCTTCCATTTGTCAATGAACCTGAAAATCAAACAGTACACAAAACCATTATCTTGGAACAAGGCCTTGCCTAAGTGTGTGAGAGATTAAGGAACAAATGCAGAATGAATTTATTTATTTATTTATTATTTAAATTTGTATCAACGCCCATCTCCCCTACACCAGGGAACTCTCAAGAATACTTAAGACTGGGCATTTTGTTCAAAATCTGAGACAGAATTTCCCCCAAATGTAAATACACACACACACACACACACACACTCATTTATTTATTTATTTATATTTCTAACTTATATCACCGCCCATCTCCCCCCATTCCGGAGGGGACTCATGCACATAACACAATTCTAAACTCTTTTAAAATACTAACATTAAAACTAAATGCTAAAAACTTCTACAACTTTAAAAGGCCAGGATAAAAAAGTAGATTTTAATCTGCCTCCTAAACAGTAACGAGGAAAGGCCCGACCTCAAGCACAGCAATTGATTCCACAAAGTGGGTGTGAGCCTTGCCCTAGACAGAAAAAGCAGAATGTGGTGTTGACATCTCAATAGTGACGCCTGGAAAAGGTGCCTGCCTCATTAAGGACCAAAAAGTGAGTGATGAAGGTGCAGATAACTTGGGCCTAAGCCCAAATGTGGGCTGAAAAACTTCAGAGGACCTCTAGATGACAGCAAAGAAATACCAGAAATGTATGTACATTCTTGGTCACCATCTAGTAGTCATCTGGATTTGGAAGAGGGTAAATCCCATTGTCCCTTTTGAGGTAGGAAAAGATATTGCATAATAATTAAAGAATTAGCAAATGGGTGGCTTTTCAGAACCTCTCCCCAAAGTCAAGGACCTGACTGAACCATGGGAACTGGGATTATAATGTCTTGTCTCCAAAGGGTGACATCAAACTCATCTTGTTTGAGTTGCCTTCCTGCTATGAAACTCACTAGATTGTTGTGAGCATAAAAGAAGGAATGACTGTGAATTTTCCAAGTGAGAAAGATGGAAAGGGCATGCAATAACCCAATAGTTGATTAGTTGATCAACTGGATCAATCACACACATCAATCACACACATAACACATCACTAGATGTGATGTCACAGAAATGGTTAGTCCATGCATGGTGACTATATAATGCCAAACAGGAGCAAAATGGAGTTGAACTGGAATGTGGTGTAGGAGGGCACATGATCTGAAAATGCTATACACATGGAAGCAAAATGATGAAAGCAGTATGGATATATCATTCTACCAGCTGTGCCCCTTTTGTAGTCCCCACTGCACGGTCACCAGTACGTCAAACTTTGTTGGGATAACCATAGTTACAAAAGAAAATACTGGGGTTACCATAAGTCACAAAAGAGATTGCTTATTCATTAATCGCTGGGTAGATTTTAAAAAATCCCCTGTATTTCTGCATTTTTTTTAGTGGCACACGAAGACTTTTTTATGAGCATTTTTACATTCCTTACTTGTAGATCTTACTGGAGTAAAGACATCTTTATAACTTTATTTATTTATTTATTTATTCATTCATTCATTCATTCATTCATTCATTCATTCATTCATTTATTTATTTATTTATTTATTTATTTATTTATTTATTTATTTTTATTTTTCCCCCTTCCTTTCAATTTGCCTAATCTCAATTATTCTGTTATCACTATGAGAAGCTCCTTGCAGTCAAACAGAAAACTCTTTATCATAAGCCAGAGATCATAGGCCATCATTAGACCAGAGATCATAGTTTTGTAATCAACTGTGTTTTGTTGTCAGAAGTAAATTGGAGGTAAAGAAGAAAACTACTGTCCTTGTTCTCTAAACTTCTTGGACAGTTAACATGATTGGAGGAAGATAGAACACAATTCCTATCTTCTTTCAATGCGCTCAACAAGGCAACGGCTAGTACTTGGATTTTACTCTGCAGAAGTTCTAATGTGGAGCTATGATGACTTTTGAGTGTATATGAGCTATACACTTTTCAGTCTATCACAGAGCCAGATTGCAGTCATCCTCATCAAAAATTCATTATGTTCATTATGTGCTCAGGCTTCAGAGAATATTTGTACACTGCTTTATGAGACACAGCCAACTCATCAGCTCCACTAGTCAAGTCCTCAATTCTGGGGAGAAAAAAAACCCAACCAGTAATTCTGAATTGATTACGTCTTTAATAGGATGCAACATTCTCTGTTGCAGATGCTAATCCCATTGGGTTATACTTCCTCCCACAGGGACCGTTTGGCAGCAGATATAAACATAGCAATAAAAGATACACAAAAATAAAATTATATTTTAGCTCTATTTATTAAAACAATATACATTAAACTATACAGATCATTGAGGGGCGTGGTGGCTCAGCGGGTAAGACGCCAGGCTTGTCGATTGGAAGATCGCAAGTTCGGAGGTTCGAATCCCTAGCCCTGCGTGCGGAGTGAGCTCCCGCACTAGCTCCAGCTCTTGCCAACCTAGCAATTCGAAAGCATGCAAATGCAAGTAGATTAATAGGTACCACTTCGGTGGGAAGGTAACAGCGTTCCGCGGCGTCATGCGGCCACATGACCGTGGAAGTGTCTTCGGACAACGCTGGCTCTTCGGCTAACAAACGGAGATGAGCACCGGCCCCTAGAGTCGGACACGACTGCACAAATGTGCGGGGGGTACCTTTACCCTTTTATACAGATCATTAAATTATATAAATCAGTTATGGTCGCAAAAGGGCAGAGGGAATGCGTTTACTTTCCAAGCAAATACATCCGGAGTTTTAAAAAGGAATAGTGTTGCTTCCCACTCAACTCTTATACAGTGTACCTCTTTGTAAGCAGGGAAGGCTTATGGATTTGGGTGTGGCTGTGAAGCAGTAGGGGCCATTGTTGCTCGGTCCCAGTTTTATTTGTTTGTTTGTTTGTTTATTAAAGCCACACAGCCTTGGACTCCTCAGTCAAGGTGAATGGCCCTGCCCGATCCATTGGGACATTCTAAATTTTCCTTCAGTGCTGCCGTGATGGCTTTGAAGGTCATTGGTACAGCGAGCATAAGATGCTGAGGTCCTTGCATAGCCTTTGTCAACCTCATGTTCTCTAGGCATGGAGCCACAGCCTCCATAATCCCTAGCTGGCACTAACACATCCTCCCTCCTCCTTCCTTTCTCTTCCAAGTCTTCCCCACTAGAAAACTGGAAAAGGGAGTCCTCTAGAATTCTGCTCTTCGGGGGAGAGGAGAGAGGAGGATACTACAGGGACACCTTCATGTCCACCTGACTGTGTTTGCTTACCTGGGCCTAGGTATCCAAATATTTGTTCAATCACTCACCTTTTTTCAAGATGGCTAGATATCTAAGCCAAGTAACAGTTCCCAAATTCAGAAGAACCCTAACCTTGGCAAGATTTACTGCCCTCCCAAAAGCCGTTCTTGAGGGTGCCTACTTTGTCCCTGTGGTGAAGGAGTTTTTATTTATTTATTTATTTCATTTATATAGCTGCCCGTCTCACATATGTACAGTAACTCTGGAAGACTTACAATAAGATAGATAAAAACAAATAAAATATGTAATATAAAATAAAAACACATAGCAGCTGAACTTCATAAAATAACTGTCAACAAAGCCAAGAGATGGGCTCTATCACACTTCTGGAGCCCCAGGCCCGGGCAGAAGACCAAGTTTTTAGGGCCTTGTAAAAGGCCAGCAAGGTTGGGGCTAACTTAACCTAAGGTGGAATGATGTTGGGCTGGCACCAGGGCAGAAAAAGCTCTCCTCCTGGGCCCCACCAGCTGACATTCCTTAGCTTCTGGAGCATGCCCCTCCTGCTGGACTGGGTAGGACAGGTAGAAACAATTAGGGAGAGGGAGTTCCTAAAACATTAACCCACATTTTGTAATATTGCTCCCATTATAAAGATGCCTGGCTGCAGCTAATAACTGCCCATCTAGTCAGATTGCTTGGTCACCCAGATCAGTGGTTACTATCCAATCAGAGTGATTTCAATTCTTTAGTTCTTAATGTAGCTAAGTTTCGTTTCACTATTTGTAAAATATGCCATACTTTCACCACACCAGTTTTATAATTATAGGGTTTTATTGTGGATTTTATTTGCTGTCTCATACTTCTTCTCTTCTCTTCTCTTCTCTTCTCTTCTCTTCTCTTCTCTTCTCTTCTCTTCTCTTCTCTTCTCTTCTCTTCTCTTCTCTTCTCTTCTCTTCCCTTCCCTTCCCTTCCCTTCCCTTCTCTTCCTTCCCCTTCCCCTTCCCCTTCCCCTTCCCCTTCCCCTTCCCCTTCCCCTTCCCCTTCCCCTTCCCCTTCCCCTTCCCTTGGTATACAGCTGGCTTCAACTCAGTTGCCAAGAAGGTTATTTAACTGCCATCAATCTGAGCTGGACTCTGGGGGATTGTAGGGAGGGACAAATGCTTGCCATCCCAACCTGTCTCAACTATAACTTGTAATTCTTCCAAGGTCATTTCAGCAATTTATTTTATCCCATTCATGAATCTGATCTGTTGTGTTCCCTTCTTCCACTTCCCTTGCCAAGCATAATCATTCTTTGTAGCCTTCATCCATTAGCATCACATTTCCAGAAAATGTGAGTTTCTATTTGCGGTTCATTGCCTCAAGAAAGCAATCAGTCTTTATTTGGTTGGATGGCTTTTCATGCTACTCCTATTAATCCATCATTTTTACAAAACCACACTTCGTTTACACATCTATAATTCAAAAGAGTGTTGCTCTCGCTGTTTCTGAGGATCCAGCTTTCACAGCCATACAATTTCATTGGTATCAGGCAAACTGAAGATGGATCTCAACAAGATGAAAACACAATAGGTTGTAGGAGGAGAACCATGTAGCAAAAACTCAGGAGTCTGGGAGCACCTTTTCTGACTAGCAAATTTTATTAAAAGGCATAAGCTTTTGTGAGCAGCAACTCACTTCATCAGCTGCATAGAATGGGTAGCTGGATGTAAGTTTTAAATTGGGATGAGGCAGGGGTGGGGGAAAGGAGGGGAAGATAGGTTGGTTGTGCAGATGCAGGTTACTTGTAAGAGAGATTACAAGTACCTTATCATGTCACAATTTAATATGTTAAAAACCTATTGTATTTGTGGAGAGCTTTTGAGATTGCCTAAAACTTTTTGATGTATGTGAGTTCAGCAATCTTTCACTCAATGGTGCTGTTAAAGTCTGAAGTTTGGAACAGAGCGTCCTGGGAGGTTGACATGCTCTGATATGACTTTGTCCTTGTTGTGAACCCTGATGTGAAATTTGTGTCCATTAAATCTTTTGTGTAAAGTTCGTCCCATTTGTATTATATAGAATTCAGGGGAGCATTGCAGGGAGATGGTGGCATATATATCATTACAGGAACAACATGTGAAGGTGCCTCTAATCTTCTGTTTGCACTTGTTGGGACCTGTGATGATGCCATTGGAATAGGAGTGAAGTAGACATCTGGGTTTGTTGCAGGGTCTGGTTCCCATGTTAGTATCATTGTCCTGTTTTTGCTTGTTGCTTGTGAGAATCTGCTTCAGGTTGGGTGGATATTGGTATGCAAGTATGGGCCTGCCACCCAGTTTCTGAGAAAATGCAGTGTCACTGTCCAGTATGGACAGTGGCTTATTAATAATGTGTTTGAGTGGTTTGAGCTGTTAGCTGTAGATGACAACCAGTGGTGTTCTGTTGTTCTGTTTCTGTGGTCTATCTTTTAATAGGTCCTCCCTGGGAATTGATCTGGCTCTACTGATTTGTCTACTGATCTTGTTGGGTAGGTAATTCAGGCTCCTGAATGCCTGGTTTAATTCCATCAGTTGAGCATCTCTGTCAAGAGGGCCAGAACAGATGTAATTGTAGCATAGAGGAGGCGTGGTTTACCGCTGAGCTGTAAAGACTGCCAGTCTAATGGTCGGCAGTTCGAATCCCCGCGTGGTGAGGTGAGCTCTCGCCACTCGCCCCAGCTTCTGTCAACCCAACAGTTCGAAAGCTAATATGCGAGTAGATAAATGGGTACCACCTTAAAGTGGGTCAACTTGCTGGCGTCATGTCGGGGGTCGCCCTCGGAACGAAGAAAAGACCTCGTGAATCCCGTGAATGGCGGCGGAGGACGACGGATCCCGATCCACAACATCCAGGACGTCAGCAGCCAACTCAGAAGCGAGGTATCCTGGGACATGTAGTCCAATGCCTACGGAAGAAGAGCCGGTTCCCTTACCCCCTCCCTTAGCGCGCGGTAAATAACACTGTTTAATATATGAATTGTATAATATATGAATTTCAATGCTGTAAGCCACCTAGAGTCCTCCGATAGGGAGGGGATAGGTGGGGTATAAATATGATTAATAAATTAATAAATAGAGCCTGGCTATAGATGATAGATTTGGTGATTTGTTCTGGGTGGAAGCTAGAAGGATGTAAGTATGCATGGCAATCTGTAGGTTTCCCAATAATCTGGGGTTCATGTGTCTGTTTTATAGTTCTACTGTGACATCATGGAAGGCTGGTGATTCTCATATCCAGGAATTAGAAGTGCAACCGATTTTTATACAGTGGTGTTGAATAATAGTCCTCTCTTTCTGAAGACAATATTGTGTGCATACACCAAACATCAGACTTAACTGCAAGACTTGGATTTTAAAAAGTAAAACTTCTTATCCTGATTCTGGGAAAGAGCAGACCAAATCTGAAATGGACAGGCTGGCTGAATCCTAGGAATCAAGAAATGGAAAAGATTGGATAGAGTGTATTGTCGAAGGCTTTCACGGCCGGAGTTCGATGGTTGTTGTGGGTCTTCCGGGCTGTGTGGCCGTGTTCTGGAAGTTGTGGTTCCTAACATTTCGCCAGCATCTGTGGCCAGCATCTTCAGAGGGCAGGAGCACAGACAGAAGCGTCTGTCCATCCACCAGGACATGGGAATACTTCTCACAATGAACATGCTAATCATGCTCAGCAGCCACTCGTTAACATTTCAACATAACAAAAAAACCCACCTAATCTCCTATAACTTAGCTCTATAAATAGAAAACAAACATTGCCACTCTACCTGGGCACAGAGAGTTCGCTTCTGTCTGTGCTCCTGCCCTCTGAAGATGCTGGCCACAGATGCTGGCGAAACGTTAGGAACCACAACTTCCAGAACATGGCCACACAGCCCGGAAGACCCACAACAACCATCGATTGGATAGAGTCTCAACCTATTAATCCTATTTCTTAATCAGTGTTAAAATATTATTTCAGGGAAAGAAAAGAATGAATCTGAACCTCTGCCTTGGTGCTGAATACTTTGGTGTGATTTGCATACCCAAGAGAGACACCTGGACGTGCAGCCTTATCAAGACTCCTGGTCATGTGCTGATCTAATTAACAGTGTGTTTCACAACTAATGGGTCAATTAAGTTAAGACCAAGTACTCAAGTACCTTTCCTCTTGCCCACAATAACTCCATTCTTTTGGATGCCTCTTCCTTTTGCAGGTTAAAGCTAATTGAGATATACTCCGCCCTTTGCTTCCTCTGTGGTAGCTGCAGTTTCCTAAGACTAGCAATTGGGCATTCACTCACCTACTCTTCAAGCAGCCCCACGTTCTTGGCCAAACAGAAGGGTCCTCAAGCTCTGTTCTTTTTCCCCTTTCCCCAACTCTTCAAGAGAAACCCAGAGAGACTATAAAGCAAGAGAGATAAGCCATCAAGTGCTGCTTTCCTGGAAGTCTGATCAGATTCCTCTAGGCCAGGGCAAAATTTCCCATCTTTCATATAGAGCATTTTGTTCCAAAATACGACATTTTTATGGCTTTTGCCTAGAGGAATAAACCCTAGAGGGCTACTAGGGAAAACTAGAGAGGAAGTTCCATAAGAATTACAGTGCAAGGTACATAAAGCAATGTGTTCTCAGCCAAGGAAAGGCAGGAAAGGAGATCTTGGAATGTTCAGTGTTCAATATTTGGAGGAACATTCTTCTACCATATATCCTTTCCATAGTTTAAGACCTACAGGGGAGGATCTTCCTCCATATGTTATTATGAAATAACAAATAAAGTAAATTAACCTTGTCCATCCTGGCGCCCTCCAGAAATTTTGGGCTTCAAATCCCATAGTCCATTATAAGCATGCTGGCTGGGGATTATGAGATTTGAAGTCCAAAACATCTCAAGGGCACTAAGATGGGAGAAGGCAACTTCAGAGCCCAGAGTTGTTGTTACACAAGATGGGCGGTGAATAAATATGATAAATAAATAAATAATTTTAAGCGTATGTGTTCAGAGTTAGTAGAGGATCCATTGCAGTTTGCAAGCTCAAGGCCTATTATGGCCTTGACCCACTCCTGATTATATGCATGCTGTATCAAAGAATATGCAGGCCTTGAGCAACATGTGCATCTTTCCACATCTGGATAGCTGGAACTGTACATTCTCTTACTCCTGCCAGAAGCTTGAGCTCAACTTAACAGCTTCTGCTATTAAACTGATAATGCAAAAAGCTTCAGCAGCCATGATCTCTTCTTGCAATTTGCTTCTATAGCTGGTGGAAAAATTACTTTTTATCAGCCAGCTTTAATGTTTGATCTTCCTCCACCTATCTGAGCAAGTGCTAGCTCTTTTCTTTTTATGACTCCCTTAAAAGTCTGGCAGGAGGTTATCTCTGGCAAAAGAAAATGAGGTTTGTTTTTGATATGGAGTCCTTGGTGCAAAAGGCTGCAAGAGGCACTGAGAAGTGATTTCAGGCAGTGGAGAAGCAGGGATGCTCAAAATTAAAAGAGAGAGCATGATTCATTGGGCAGAATGAGTTTTGAGAAAGGTGCAAAGGAAGAGTGGCATTGCTTAGCCCATGCATGCACTGCAGGTAGAAGGTTGTGGGGAGGGAGAACTACCTGCATCTCCAGTTTGAAAAGGATCAGGGAGCAAGTGAAGAAAAAGACTTTTGTCTGCATCAGACCCTGGGGAAACTTCACTTGGCACTTGAGTCAAACTGAACTCAAGAAAGAGTTTTACGTATTTTTATATGGACCAATAAAGCTGGTTACAGATTTATGGATATGTATAAAACTAGTCATTTTGCTTTCCCTGCTAGGAAAGTATCATTATAGTCTGTTGTATTATAGTCCTTTTTTTTTAAAGAAAAACCTCACTAAAGTCCTTTTTCAAAAATCCCTTTTAAAAATTACATCTGATTTTATTCACAACTTTCCCTAACGGATGGAGCCTTTGTACAAACTGAACCCTTTGTAGCTGACCCTGTAATTCCAAGAAGCTCTCTTTTTGAATAAAAAATGATGTAAATTCATGACGAGCTGAATCAGGGAATTCCAAATTAGTGGCAAATCGGACTATTTTCCCAGTCAACTTAATCAGATAAGTTAATCTTATGTTTGGTACACATGATTGTTCTAACTATTAAAGTTACTTATAGACTGTCCTCACATCACAAAAGTAGCAAGATGGTTTACAAAACAAAACTGATACAACCGAAACATGACTACGCTGCAAAATAGTCCACATTCAGTAAAACTAATACTCCTTAGAAGATTGGTTCAACCACAATCTGCCTTTCTGTGTCTTTATTTCATATCTTGTTTACTGGGATGACAGACAAGAAATCTGTGTGACATCCTTATAGCATTTGGAAAGTACAGTCATGTCCTCTACCCACCTTCTCTCCTGAAGGCTAAGCCTACCTGTTTCCCCCAATCTCTCTCACAGGACTTCATTTCCACTCTTGGACCACCTCTGTTCCAGATTGATAGACCCCATGTGTGTGATGCCCCAACAGAACAGGACAAAAGTTTCTTTGTTCCAGTAACAGGTTCTATCCAGTCCACTCTTACCAATCTCATCTCAAAACATTTGTTACTCAAGTACATTGCAACCAATGATATCACAACCAGTATAGCTCCCCTCCAGCATAGGCATTTAACAGTTGGGTATGGGATAATTCCATTGGTTGCACATCAAGGACTTGTCTTTTATTGACAAACAATGCAAGTTTGAAAGTGAGTAACCCCCTGAGTCAAAGGAAGAACATGTGAAAAGGAGGGGACCCAAGAAAGCAATAACTGGCACTGAGTAATGATGTATTAAATGGCTCAGCTCAAACATGTGAGGGTGGCATCATGGTTTTTATCTAGAGCTTTTTCCTTCATTCTCTTGATATAAGGCTACAGCATTACTTCCTTCTCTTTCTCTCTCTCTTTCTTTGATTTGTTACACAGTGCAGGAATAAAATATCATTCTGTCCTTGGGCCCTTTGAAGTCTCACTACATTTTATATTGATTTATTTTTTCTTTTTCCATTTTTGGCCATGCTGAAGTCAATGGCTCAAAAACCAGGAATATACAGAGGAAACCCAAAATACTGACACAACTGTTGAGAATGTTCTTGAACTGATTCATTTTGTTGCCTTCAATTTAAAAAAAGAAGATTGATTTGGTCATGTGAAATTTGTGCTGAATAATAGTTTCCATCTGTGGGTTTAAAAGTAAAGTTTTAAACGAACAGAGTATTTCCTGGGACCAGTACATAGAACACAAATAAAGCACTTGACAGCCTGGATATCTTTCAGTGAGTGTGGACTAGAATTCAATCAATTAGCTTGGCCAACATTCAGGATGATGGGTGTTACAGTCCTGGCTGTCATTACATGTTTTCCATTACCTAGAGGAGAGAGAAAATGCCCGGGAGGAATTTATAATTTCTATAGATTTTTTTTAAGCAGATGCTGTAAGGCTATCCAAGGGGGAAGTTATAACAGTGGATTTTCTGTATCAACAAGGCATACTAGACTAAATGATCTTTAAGACCCCCTTAACTCTGTGATTACAATGATTTTCAAATAAATAAAAGTTAACCATCAGCATAGCTTCCTGCATTTGGCTCAGTCCCAGAATTGGACATCAGAAAAGCCCAGCCAGATAGGACCAACAGCTTACTGAATCCAGCACTTGGTTTTGTGACTGGATTAGCCTATAAATCCAGTAATGACTTTTAAAATACATATATAAATATATATTTTAAAATATATTCACAGCAAATATTACTGACTCAGTTCATTCCTCATATCCAGCCATAACGTAGTTTTTTTGGTTGCGGCTTTGCATGTTGTATCTGGCCAACCATTATGATTTGGAAATAATGTTTTATGACATCATGTCTTGTGCAAACTTAACTTATGGTGGTTTATTCAATAAACTGTGATTACACAAAATGTGGCTTTGCACAATGTCTAAATTCACTCATTGAGAGGTATATTGTTTCTCATATTGAAAATTACTTACAGCCTTCCTGGGTGATAACCATCAATAGCCAATTTTTGTTACACACACAAACATAATTTATTCTTATCTGAGACTTTATCATACCTAAAGACTTCCAGATAACCTCTACCCTATTCTGTCCATTTCCTTATTTTGTTCAGATCAACTATCCTTTGGCTACAAAGATTCTAGCTACCCTCCCTGAAAAATGTATGCCATCTTACCACTATTATACGGTAATTATACCTCTTTTGCTAGATTCTGGAAGTAACTGGAGCATGATTTAAGGGATGCCTGTAGTGATAGCTGTATCCCAGCAATCAGATGGAGAAATTGCGCATAGAAACACCGAAGCAAGTCAAGATACCTAAAAGAAACATCAAAATCTTCATGAGATTCTGGTATTTTTGATGCAACAGATTTTATATATTTATCTTGAGAATGTATATGGCTGCCTACCTTACATATATAATCCTGAGTAGCTAACAATCCACAAAAAAGATATAACAAAACTTCTAATCACAGAACACAAAACAAAATTAAAATAACCTTAATACAATAGCCAAGGTGCCATAACAAACTCACAATACAACTACACCCATATTGGGCTCAACAAGTACTCTGGCCCAGAACCTGGCCCAGGTCTTCACACCTTCCAGAAGGCCAGGAGGGTTGGGGCCCTCCAGATTGTTTTAAAAGGAATATATAATGAGAGAGATGTATTAGCTAGCAGCCCATGATAGATACTGTAAATAAAATAATTCAAGAAAATGCATGGGGCTTCTAGCTGGACTCAGCTGGTGAATATGATCTCTTGGTTTATTGTTTGTTTGTTTGTTTGTTAAATGTTAAGAGAAAAACTAGGGGAGAGGCTGTTAACCCATTTCCATGAGTAGGACAAAATTCCCAGATTTAGCACTACTAGGTTAAGAAGAATGAATAGAAATAGAAGAGACCTGTTGGATCTGCCCAAGGTCAATCCAGTCCAGCATTCTGTCATACCGTGCCAGCCTAATGCATTTGGGAAGCTCATGAATACAGACAAAGAGCAGCCTCCTCTGATCTTCCAGCTGTTAATTTAAGAGGAACGTTCTCTAGTCATTGGCAGAATTGCACTACTGTAAATTCTGTCAATCTAAATTGATGCCTCCCCCAAGTCTAATGACAACAAATTCTATAGTGGATCTATATCAGTGTTTCTCAACCTTGGCAACTTTAAGGTGTATGGACTTCAACTCCCAGAATTCCCCAGCCAGCACACACACCTTAAAGTTGCCAAGGTTGAGAAACACTGATCTATATCTTACATCCAAGTTTCCATAAGAAAGCAATGGATATTTGTCTATATTTCCTTTATTTACAGATGTGCATCACCAAAAGGCTGATAGGAGCCTAACTAGAGGAAGTCCATCAGCAGAGTATGATTGGACAGACCATCCCTCCAAGGTCTTCCTCCCAGTTTGAGCTAACTCTTACTGGGTTTCACCCTTAGTTGCACCTGGCCCATAAATGTAGCTGTTTGGTAAAACAGCCAGCATCATATGGGTATAGGATTTATTTTTTCACGTGTTTTTCTAAATAAATGCATAACCATATTTCCTGACAAGAGCATCCATCCATCCGATTAGCTTTCAGCACTTAGCCCACAATTTGGCACAATATCAGTGTAGGTGGCTTGCACAGTCCTTCAGATGGGTAAGTAGGTGGGAGTCTTCCTCTTCTAAATATGGTGATAATATAACACATAGCTAGCCAAGAAGTTCTAGTCATAGCCAATTAGTTGCATGTAAGATGGAATATCCAAAGATGTGTGCAAGCAGCAGAACCACACACTTGGAAAGCTATTTCCCTCATGGAAGGGAGGAGGAGGAGGAGGAGGAGGAGGAGGAGGACTTTATATCACAAAATCAGCATCCCCATTCATTAATAACCACATATATAACATGGAGGGAAACAGCCAGGAAGATGCCTAAGGTGGCTCTTTAACCACCGGATGGCATTGCTGCTGGGTGCAGTTCTGCTTAGTAGAAAAGGCAAAGCTGCCAGCCCTCAATAGACATCCCCATTTTCTTGCCTACTTGCGACAGTAACCTGGAAGGTCAGCATCTCAGCGAATGAGCACGCAAACTGACGTCAAAGGAAGTAACTGCCGATCTACTGGCTTTTTGGAGAGAGCATCCCTACAGCTGTAACTCACTGCGAAATGTCAGCTTATCCTTGACTGTTATCATCTCCTGCACAGCATCTTGCCCTCCTGTTGTGGAAAGATAATACAGCCTGTTTCACAGATACAAGAGAGGAAGAGTTTTAAGAGATGGCTGATGTCCTTCTTTCATTTAGGAAGTTGTCACTGTAAAATCCATACTTTCTTCAACACCTGCACCCGTCCTTCCTCCCCCACCGCTTTGTGGACCATCTAACATTTTTCATGGAAGTCATCAGCTGCTTAAACAAGGTCAAGTACTCTGCAGTGCAAGCCACATCATTTGTGTTTTAAACACTCTGCCTCTCACGCATATGAGTTTTCGTAATTTAACATCACTCTGGGTTTCATAATATCTATTAATTAATTTTATTTTCACTTATATGCTACAGCAAGGACAGATGGGCTGCAAAAATCCAGAAAACCACTAGAGGTCAGGAAAGATGCAGAAAAAAACTCAACTTCTTGCTGCCCTCTAGTGATTGTCCACATGTTTGCAGGCTAAATACGGTAACCCTATTATATGCCAAAAAAGAAGACAGAGCCAGACAACTGGAAAGCTTTCTTGTCTGTTCCTAATCCCTGCTTAAGGATCCAAAAGCATTGTTGTATGATTCATACAAAAGCATGTACACATCTGTATTGAGTAGTGCCCTTAATACAGCTTTGGGAGCTATTTGGGAGGCAATATAACATTTATTTATTTATTTATTTATTTATTTATTTTTTAAATTTATATTACCGCCCATCTCCCCCAACTGGGGGACTCTGGGCAGTTCACACTAAAACAATTTACATATAGAGAGCCAGTTTGGTGTAGTGGTTAAGGCATCAGGCTAGAAACCAGGAGACCATGAGTTCTAGTCCCACCTTAGGCACAAAGCCAGTTGGGTGACCTTGGTCAGTCACTTTCTCTCAGCCCTAGGAAGAAGGCAATGGCACACCACTTCCGAAAAACCTTGCCAAGAAAACTGCAGGGACATGCAGTCTCTGAGAATTGGACACGGCTGAACGGACACACACACACACACACACACACACACACTGAATGGCACACACTGAATGGCACAACCAAGTAGCTGGCATTGTGTACAGGAACATCTGCACAGCGTATCGGCTAGACCCTCCAAAGTCCAGATGGGAAATTCCACAGAAGGTCGTGGAGAATGACAGGGCTAAGATCCTGTGGGACTTCCAGATCCAGGCACACAGGCAGGTACTGTCCAAACAACCAGACATTGTGGTAGAAGACAAGGACCAGAAGACAGCGGTGGTGATAGATGTAGCAGTGCCAAGGGACAGCAACATCAGGAAGAAGGAGTATGAGAAGTTGGAGAAGTAGCAGGGCTTGAAGGAGGAATTAGAGAGGATGTGGAAAGTGAAAGCCAAAGTGATCCCACTGGTGGTAGGAGCACTCAGAGCTGTGACTCCTAAGCTGGGAGAGTGGCTCCAACAGATCCCAGGAGCAACATCAGAGTGCTCTGTCCAGAAGAGTGCAATGCTAGGAACAGCTAAGATAATGCACAGAACCCTCAAACTCCCAGGCCTCTGATAGAGGACCCGAGGTTGAGGAAGACACATACCACCCATAGGGGTGAGAAGGGAAAAATATATATATATATATATATATATACACACACACACACACACACACACATATTATATTATATTATATTATATTATATTATATTATATTATATTATATTATTATATTATATTATATTATATTATATTATTATATATATATCCTGTTACTCTGATCGACTCATCAAACTAGACCTTGGGCTTAATTTATCTTTATTTATCTTGATCTATTGCAATTTGAACGATTTACAGGTGATGCTTTCCTAGAAGAAGACATAGGTAATTCCAGCATTCTTACTGTAGATGGTGAAGGTATCCCTTGGGCTGTAAGCCCTACTTTTCAGATTTACTGTACATGTGAACTTTTCCTGTGATAGGACTCAAATGGTATATGCATGGTCCTATCTTTCACCCAGGAGAAATCTAGTTCTGCTTGGCTTAGAAAGTTTCTTGAATCATGTAGCTTCTGGTTATGGGTCATGAAGAATGCTAGCAACCAACTTTAGAGACATGAGAGTTTCTATAAAGAAGCTAGGTTGGAAAATGGGGAGCTTTTGAAACTGCACAATGCCCTCATGACAGTATAAATATAGCTGGGATTAAACTTAAAGTACTAAATATACATTTCTCCAGCTTTATTTATGTTGCATTCTTTTGGTGAAAGTTCTGGTGTCTAAGCTTATAGAAATAAATACACTCATTGTAATAGTGATTGGATTTGTGTGAGACACTGAACACCAAACACCAAAGTGACCCACTTCATTTTAACCTAGAGTGTTCTGTGCAAACTCAGACACCATGGTTAGTTGGTACAACGTATCCATGCAAACCTGAAAAAAGTAGGTTAATTTAAGTATATCAAAAACCTCTTTTGCTCCAAGAAAATGGGAATGTCACTTTCTTGATTAGAAAAATTCCATTGCACCCCACCCACAAACGTAGATGAGAGTGTTGTGTGAGAGAAGTGTCTATTACAAGTCATAATCATTGCATACACGTTATGTTGTTATCTCTCTCCCCCCGCCCCCTCTTAATCTCCCACCCTATGGACATCCATTTTATTTATTTATTTTTCACATTTCTTAGGCTGCCTGACTCCAAGCAACTCTGGGCAGCTTCACAAAATAAAAACCCAGCAGTAGCCAACATGGTGTAAAGCTCAACCAGCATATGGAGGGAGCCCACAAAAAACACAATATGTTTCCATGACCCCCACCATTTCTACCACCTTTGCCCAAACTAACTAGCAATGCAGGGAATTTAGTTTATTCCTGCATTTCTAAATGGATTGTTAAAATAGTATCTTTCTTGTACAAAGTAGTGGAATAGATTTGGCAAACAGGAATGTTTAGATAGCTCGGTCACTTTGTGGATCAATGCTTTCCATGCCTTTCTATCTCTTACAGCTTCCTTTAGTTCCATCAAAGTCATTCCAGTGTCCCTTCTGATGGTGTCAAGCCAGTGAGTCCTAGGGCGGCCCCTTCTTCTTTTACCACTGATCAGTCCCAGCATAATTGTCTTTTCGAGTGAGTTGGCTCACATAACATGACCGAAATATGACAGTTTTTGTTTGGTGATCTTGGCTTCCAGGGATATTTTTGCTTTGACTCTTTCTAGAACTTCCTTGTTGGTAATCTTTGCTGTCCATGAGATTCATAGTTGTCGTTTCCAGCACCACAATTAGAATGCATCTATCTTTCTCCTATTTCCCTTCCTCAAAGTCCAAGTTTCACAACCATACGTAGCTATTGGAAATATGATTGTATTAACTAGTCTGCATTTGGTTGGGAGGCTGATATCTTTATTCTTCCAGATGTTATTTATGCTGGTCATTGCTGTTTTTCCAAGCACTATACGTCTCCTGATCTCTGGGCTGCAGTCACCCTTTTGATCAATTTTAGAGCCAAGGAAGTTAAACTCCTTCACTGCTTCAATTACCTCATTGTTGATCTTAACACTGACTTGCACATTCTTTGCCAGTTGTCATTATCTTTGTTTTTTTGGTGTTAAGGCGCAATCCAAGTTTTTCACTTTCATCTTTGACTATTAGGATTAGCCATTCTAGATCTTCTTTACTTTCCGCCAGCAGTGTTGTATCATCTGCATAACGAAGGTTGTTGATGTTCCTACTGCCAATTTTTACCCCAATAGTAGATTCTTCCAGATGTGCTTTTCTCATAACCACTTCTGCGTACATGTTGAATAATGAAGGTGATAGAATACAACCCTGACGAGTGCGTTTTCCAATTTTGAACCATTCTGTGTCTCCATATGCTGTCCTTACAGTTGCTTCTTGATCAAAGTCCCCTTTGTGGGGGGAGATGGGCGGTGATATAAGTTGGAAAAATAAATAAATAAATAAATAAATAAATAAATAAAGTACAGAGATTGTATCAGTTGGATGAGGTGTGATGATATTCCCCTTTCTTTCAAGCAGTTCCAGAACTTGTCATGATCAACACAGTCAAAAGCTTTTGTATAGTCAATGAAGCACATGTAGAGGTCTTTTTGGAATTCCCTTGCCTTTTCCATCATCCATCGAAGGTTGGCGATGTGATCTCGCGTTCCTCTTACTTTTCGAAATCCAGCTTGTACGTCTGGTAACTCTCTTTCAATGGTTGAATTCATACGTTGTTGGATGATCTTCAAGAGAATTTTACTCGCATGTGGTATTAAGACGATGGTGCGATAGTTTGAACAGACTTTCGTGTCACCTTTCTTTGGTACTGGAATAAATACTGACCTTTTCCACTCTTTTGGCCATTGACCAGTCTTCCATAGACTTTGACATAATGCTGTCAATACTTTTGTTGGCAGTGGTCTCAGTTTGTTGGCAGTGGCTCTCTGATTCTAGAAACTGGGTACATTACTAGCTGGCAGCATCCAGCTGTGACACAAACTTGTCACAGCATTGTAATGTTTAATATGGCAAATAGGGAACAGGATTCATATTATATTAGTATAGTTATGATAGTAACTGCATTTAATTCATTTAGAATCAGTGAGGCATAGTGTTAAGGTGTTGATCTTAGTCCAGGGATACCCAAGTTAAAACCCCTACTTAACCACAGAGCTCACTGAGTGATTTTCTCTCATTACAGCCTACCACACAGGGTTGTGTGGCCAGAGAATAGGCAGGACATATATGCAATATATAAATTTATTTTTATTAAATTTATATTAAATTAATTTTTGTCCTGGCCTAGTCTAGTTTTTGATATACGTCTATTGGAGCAAAAGCTAGGTGTGATCCTCACCCCAACAGAGGAGCTGAGGATCTTGGGGATAAAATGTGATAAATAACATCTCTGGCTTTTCTTCAGGATGAGCAGTTCCCCATGTTCCTAACCCTATAAACCTTCCTGCAGAAAGAGATTCTCTGCTTGCAGAAATGTTCCACTTAATGGAGACTCCACCTAGCCACTTAACTTCCCCGAAGTTGTCCCAGGATGCAATCTATTTATTCAGCCTTTCTCATAATGTCCTCCTTTCAGCAGAACTTTAACCCTCACAGTAGAGGGAGTTGTTTCTATTTCAGTGGAATAAAGCTCTCTGAGGGAAAGCCAGGACAGATCCTGAACAATCCTTCCAGTGTGTTGTTCATGTTTTTCATCCTTACATCTCCCTTCCCGTTTCTTCCCAAGACATGATAGGAGCTGCAGTACAGGACCTCTTTCTTGTTTTCAATCAGTTCTCAAGATTCTTAAGGCTTTGTCCCTGTTTGTTCACCTTCTCCAGTCTTGGAGGAGTGAAACCAGCTCTTGTAGGAAGCTCATACTTCCTGTCTAGATATCTGGAAAGCTCAGTTCAATACAGGCTCAATGAGACACCAGCATCTCAGAGACTTCACCTGGGCCCAATACGCTGTTTGGTTGGGCAGGCCAAGGCAGGAGTCCTCCAGCCAATCTGAAAGATGCTCAGCGATATCAACAACATGAAGTTTGCACCCTGGACTCTAATCCAGACAGTAGTGTACGCAATACGTGAATTCCTTATTAGAAACAAGAAATATGTAGGTTTACAGCAACCATGTATGAAGAACCTTCATTAACACTGTTTCCACCACTCTACCATAATAATAATTTTTCAAAAAATAAACAGGGCAGGAATGTGAGGGGCAGAGATTCAGGCCCCTTCTCACCAGAATAAGCTAAACCATTCCTCCTGTCCCCATTCAAAGTTCAGCTGGGCTGGCTTACCACCTCTGGCGCCAGTAGAGTAAAAACATGATCATCTAAAGAGCAGATCCCTAAGTCCAAAGTGTGAAATTTCCTAACTGCAGCTTAGGGGAAATCCCAATGTCTGCAGAAATTAGGGGAAAATATACAGAAGGGGGGAAATGCTAAAAGGTTGGGAAGAAAGGGCACTATGACCACAACACCTAATGCTGATTGTGTTGGCAGGGTGGGGGGCAGGAATTAGGGGTAGGGGATGCAGTGAAATCATCCAGAGAAACAACATGGCTGACAGACAAAACCCTTTCATAGTTCATTCTTTTTCAAAGTCTGTCGTATCTGAAGTTACTGCAAGTCATTCAAACAGGGTTCTTCTTGCTGGGAAATCATATTTTCTCAGATATCTACACTTTTGGAAAATGTGATTCTATTCTCTCTTCTGTCCCATCTATAGCATGACCATGTGGAATGGATGGTAAACACTGCAGACTCACTCACACAAGCTGCCCAGGTTGTCATTTTCAGAAATACAAATACATTCGGAGCTGGAGTGGGGATTCTTCCCCCTGACCCAGCATTTGAGGTTTGGACCTATGTTGGAAGACCAGCCACCCCCTCCCTCCCTCCCTCCCTTCCTTCCTTCCTTCCTTCCTTCGTCAAAGACGGACTGGGTCTCCCTGTATCCAGCTTACTTCTGCATGGCCATTTAACCAGATATTCTGGGGTTTTCCGGACAGACTGAATCATAGCTAAGAATACAGACTGAGTTAGCTAAACAAGCTAGGCTAAAGCATGTTAACTACTTTGTGGTTGGGGAGTGAGTATAAGTGTCTTAGAGGGAATTGCAGTGGCTTTTAAACTTTTCACAAGTGAGATGCATCCTGAGCTCAAACATGCATTGCTTTGAAGGACCACTTCTAAATGTTTAATATAATTCTGGCAGAAGTAGTATATCTCCTGGGACTTGGAATCCCTGCCTCCCAGTTTAGTTGCCCTGCATTTCTCTCCATCATCCTTGCAAGCCGTCATGGCTTAGCCACCCTTGAAGACCAGTGTGTTAGAGAAAGCGGGGAGAGGATACAATGAAACTAAAGGCAAACATGATAAAAATACAGATTGCACAATTGTTCCAGTACCATGTTTACCTAAACAAAAGCAGGAACATTATAATAAACTGGCCCAGTGTGCATGACACATTTACCACATTATCCTCTTTGCATACAGAGGTTTAACTGGGAACTAAAACAAAGCCATTGCAAAGAACTGGACATGCTAGCCAGAGAAAGTTTGCAATATACCTGCCCCAAGAGGCTTTTTTTCCACGTCTGCTTGCAACGCATTTGCATCAGGCAGATGACTAGAATTCAGTGATATGGACAGAGCACGTCCCACAAAATTCCATGGAAGAATCACAGTCACCGTGTTATTTTTTTAACTTTGTAAGCTATTTTTTTTAATTGCATATATGTGCTGCCTTTTCTCTTGAAAGCTCAAGGTGTTATTGCTGGGGTTTCCCTCATTTATCTTCCTAACAATAATCTCTGTGAAGTAGCTCGGGTGGAGTATGTGACTGGCTTAAGGTCATCCCGTGAGGTCATGGTCAAGAGGCTCTTGAATTTGGCTCTTCCTGGTCTCAGTCCAACATCTTAACCACTACTCTACACTATACGCTATATTAAGAAAACGTTTGTATGTATTTTTAAAGCATCAGACCAACTGCCAGTTGGGGTGATTGTTTGAATATTGGATGCTGGCTTTGGAAACCTGGGTTCAAATTTCAATTCCCCTCTGAAGCTTATTTGGAAGTTGACTTCAAAGCAGTTGTCTACCTTGCTAGACTGTCATAAGGATAAAAAGTGAACCGAACCAGAACTTAAATTCCTAAAGGAACAATGGCTGACATCCCCACCCCCACTGACAAATAGGATTTCATGCAAGATTATTCTGAATCTGAGGATTACAAGGACGAATATATTAAAATATTTGTGCTTTGGAGTCAGTCTTGGCTCCTTGCAACTACATGGACAAGTTCATGCAGTTTTCTTGCCAACATTGGCAGAAATGATTTGCCCTTGTCTTCTTCCTAAGGCTGAGAGTTGATGAAATCATAGGTTTACTTGAGTGATTTTTAAAAAAATAAAGGCTCCCTTAAGTTGAGTCCAATCCCTGGTGATGTCGTAGACTGGGTGTGATTTCCCACTGGCTGCCTTCTTCTGGAATATCTTTTTTTTAAAATCTTCCTAGACTAGCCTACAGTTCTGAGATTTCCTAGTGATCTCCCAACCAAGCATTAACCAGGTCCGGGTCTCCTTAGCATTTTTGCATCTGCTAAGGCCTGATGGGGGGCACGATGGCTCAGTGGTTAAGACGCCAGTCTTGTCGATCGGAAGGTTGGCGGTTTAAGACCCGAGCACCGCATGACGGAGTGAGCTCCCGCACTCGCCCCAGCTCTTGCCAACCAAGCAATTCGAAAGCATGCACATGCAAGTAGATAAATAGGTACCACTTTGGTGGGATGGTAACAGCGTTCCACGTGCGTCATGCCGGCCACATGACTGCGGAAGCATCTTTGGACAGCGCTGGCTCTTAGGCTAAGAAACAGAGATGAGCACCAGCCCCTAGAGTTGGACATGACTGTGCAGGGAAAACCTTTATCTTTACCTTTAAGGCCTGATAGGAGCTGCCCCCTTCTGTGGCAGAGTAATTAACAGCACAGTAACGGGAAAGTGAAAGATCTTGGCTTAAACATCCCTGTTTCTCTCATCAAATGTGTATATGATTATTATAGTAGATGATTCAGAGTAAATAAGGAAGTACACTGTAAACATGGCAAAATGTTTCTTCCCCCTAATGGTGTTCTGGTATTTACCTTTTATGAAGGCTGCCCTTTTAAATTGTGCCACAGAAAGGTCTTTAGGCAACACTGATTATCTCATGAAAGCCATCTCTAAAGACTGAGTAAGGGAAGCTAATTAGAAGTGTTTCAAATATCTGAAAGATGGCACAGAATCGTTCTCTATTGCACCAGGACTTGTATCAATCAATCAATCAATCAATCAATCAATTTTTATTACAGTCATAGACCAGTACAAGCAGAGTGCTCTGTGAATATATATATAAATCTATCTTAACCAGGACTTGTATTCTGGTTGTGTTTCTGTTCCGTAAATAATGATAAGGATTTGAAGCATTTATACATTTGTCTCTGATGAGGGCCTCTAAATACTTAGGGCTTATTGCCATTACATTTCAGTGTATCCTAGGATTTTTCATTCCTCCTTTTTACTCATTAATGGTTTCTGTTTGGTTTCTTCCCTTTTTCCCCCCCTGCGGATCTTGCCCTGAGCAAGGAGTGGAATGTAATGATCTTCAAGATCCTGCCAACTGTTTCGTGCGTCTCTGTGTTATTATTACATTTTTTCAGCATGGTTATACTTGTTTTCCTGACTATGTTTTTCCTGGATCACTTTATAAGCTTGGGGTATATACTGTTTTTAAATAATAGAAGCATATCGATACATGGAATAATAGAATCACAATATTCTTACAGTTGGAAGGAATCTTGCAATTTACCTAATCTGAATTATAACTCTGTGTTGTATTGGCACCACTAGATGGTGAACTGGCTCCAGCAAAGGTATTTAATTTACTGCCTCTGTTTACTCTGGTCCCGCATCGGTTACCAATTTCTCCCATTCCCAGTCTGATTGGCTGCTACGCCTTAACAGGAGCATCAGAACGGAGTCTTTGCTCAGAGAGAGAGAGAAAAGCTTTGGTGGCTAGGATTGTTTTGAAGCACAGCCGGGAGAACATCTGGCAACCCTCAAAAGGAGATAAGATGGCTTAAACCGTTCAGGGATTGTGCGGCCTGCCCTTGGGTGGGGCCGCCCCTTGCAATTTCAATGCCTGCCACTTGTCTCTACCCCCACCATGAACTCCAGAGAGGATGAGTTTGGCCTTGGTGTCACCCAGCTTGCTGTAAGTGATGTCTTTCCTTATCTCCCAGCTGACAAAATAGCATCCTTCATCCGCTGTATTTAAGGGAAGAGAGAAGCAAAGCCTCCAGTGACAACATTAATTCCTGGGGCTCAGAGATACCAAGGAGTGGAAACAAACATCAGGAATCCTTTGAGACTTTTAAGGACTCTCACGATGCTGCCAGCAACATTCAAGCTTTGTGCCGGCATTTCCTACAGACATTTGCACAACATGACAGGTAAGGATGAGTAACAGAGCTCTTGAACAGCAAGAGCAGACAGGAGACAATTGCTGACGATGGGTTGAATCAGACTAGCCAAATTCAGGACAATTCTTTTGAATAGCTCAGGCTGGCAGTTCGAGTGCAGCCCCTTGGAAGACAGGCTAGGCTGAGAAGATTGATCCTGACACTTTCTGCATCCAAAGCTGATGCTTTATTCCTATGTCCACCTATGTCCGTTTTTTTGCTTTGGAAATCAATATGGATCAAGCCAAATCAATAGGTATTAGTGTGCAGCTTACAGACAAAGTTTGAAGAGAGGTTGATGGAAGATTAATGTTTTTTTTCTGGACAGGCAGGATGGGTTCCCTGCAGCCCCCAGAAGAGTTCATGACAGAGTTGAAATGCTAACCTGACATTTCCTGGGATTATTTTGTGCATTGTTTTATCATGCATTATATGTACAATGAAGACAGAAAGATGATGTAACCAACAGCATAATGTACTTCCCTTTTCAAATTAGTTTTGGAGATTGTTAGGATCCAGTTGGAATGGAGGAGAACTGGAATGCAAGGTGAGAGAATAAGACAGAATGAATGTGATAGGAAATACACCCTCCTTTGAAGGCACTGCTTACATTCTTCTGGCTGCTGAATTCTCATGGCCAAAAGTGTTTTGCTTTGTACATCAGATGAAGTGCAACAAGGCTACATGTGAACTGAACAAAAGAAAAATGTTCTGCAAATTCAGACCACATGCCACTAATCCAGCACCTTTACCCGTCATAGCTCAGCAGATGCACATAAGAACCCAAGAAGCAACTATTCAGAGCCAAGCTTTCTTGTAGAGAGAAGTTTTAGCTGTTACTTTCTGCCCTGCATGCTGTTATTGAGGGCAAACTTTTCCTGCCTATTAACAGCCTAAGATTTGTCCATTGGCAGTTAAGGATTTTATTTCTCTTTCTTTCTCCCCCACCCTTAAAATTAGCACTGTTAGAGCAGCTCTGCTTTCACTGTCAGTGGCTTTAGGGGTTGGCATCATTAAGCTTTTGCCCAAGTCATGTGCTGCAGGGGACTCATTGCCAGTTCAAATGCCAACACTAATGCCAGAAGAAGTCTCTCTTTCTGAGGTTATCAGCAGCTTGGAAGGGAAAATATCTTGGGACCATCGCAGGAGGGTGAAGAACCAACTCTCTCTCCTTCAAAAGCCTTAGATAGTCTTACAATGACCGTTGATCAGTATTTTAGAAAAATGCCTTCCTTCTTTCCCTACAATTGGTGAAAAGTGGCACAGAAGAAGTACCACAAGCCAAAGAATGGCTCAAAAGCAGGAGTGAGAAATGCTTATGGCAATGATGTTTGTTGATGTATTTATCTGGAATATTTATGTTCCACCTTTCATCCATCCTGGATCTCAAGATGACTTACATTGGGTTCCCAAGCAGACTCCCATCCAGGCACTGACCAGACTCAGATCTGCTAAACTTCAGCAAGGTGGCTGTTTCGTTTGATCGCAGGCCATGCTCTGCGATGCCTTTTTCAGTAATTCAAGTGCCTCTTCCTAATCATGGTGCATTAATTTTCTTTTCTGTATTAACCATTATATACCCTGCTATATATAATCAAGATCAGGTGGGGAACTTTTATGGCCCATGGGTCACATGTAGTTTGCGTTCCAAAGTAAACATTAATTTTAGGCTACATATACGTGAAAAACTTTGGTTACTTTGACTTAAAAGGTTTCAACCTCCTCCTCTCTATCAAGTAATTGTGTTCCACTCACATTTTTGCTTGGCCATACTATTTACTTGTCCCCAAGTTTTTGAGTTGAGCCCTTGGTCTCCTACACAAGTTTGAAGCATGGCCTTGAATTCGAGAAAGATTGTTCATCCCTGATCTGGATAAGTATTTCAAGGGTGCAATTTGTACGGGAAAGGTTACTATTTCAGATCCTTGGGCCAAACTAGATGTGAAAGAGCTATCTAGCTTTTATTTTCTTTTTTTAACACTGTGCCCCAAACCAACTTCCAATATCCCCTTGTTTTCTTCCCTTGCAAAAGAGGTGTTTAGATTTTTTTTTAAAACCTCATTCTTGGAGTGATTTTGAATTTTTCCTGAGCTTTATTTACTGTGGCAAGGGTATGTTGCACATCTCCATGTCACTTTGCTGTTTCCCCAAATGGGAGATCTTACCTGAAGTTGCATTTCTTGGGATCTAATCCAAGTATGGGAAGTGCTGGAGAGAGGATGTACAATACAAAGAAAGGATACTTACAGCTCCAAAATCACATTATAATTTAAGTAAATGCTGAAGTCCTGCATCCCGGCCATGAAAAATTTACCAAAGAGTTGTTCTCCTTTGTGGGGGAAAATAGAAGGCAAAATCAAAGGAGAATGATAGGGGGAAATGCAAAAGGAATGTTTGGCATAGTACTACTTTTTTTTTAAGCAGCCCTAGATGGTGGGTAGTGTAGTAACAGGGGAATGCCTTGACCCTTTCTTTTCATGGCATTTTCCAGGTTCAAATCAGCAAAGTGTTTTATGCATGTTTTCCTTATGGGGCAAGCAGGAGCTCAGGGTCCGGGAGCAAATTAAAGCTGGAAAATAGTCACAAGAACTGTTTTTCAGCAACAGTACAATCCTGAATCTGCCCGACCTTTTGGCTGCCGTGAAGGGATTTCTTTTTTTTCACTTCTAGTTAAGCTCTTCCACCATGTGAAATAAATCATATCTGGGATCATCTGGTATAAATGTTGCTGTGTAATTCTAAAGCAATTTTACAATCACTAACCTGATGATACTGATTGCACGTGTCTCACCTGATTGTCCAGTATAGATTGAAATGAGAGGTCTCCATTTTGTGTCTTGAAGGAAACCTAGCAGTAGCAATCAGAAAATCCTTGGTTCAAAATGGGAAAACCAGATGAAACTACTTAAGGTTAGCAAGATGACATCCATGGAGTTCCCATGGAATTCTGGGAGTTGAAGTCCACACAACTTAAAGTTGCCAAGGTTGAGAAACATTGGGGTGGATGGTTTGATGTAGTACACCATATTTGGCCCAGTCAATTCTGCAATCAGACTTCCCCTTTTGGTAGTTCAGGATTCTGAGAGCTGAAGACAAGCATAATTGGAAGGCAAGAAATTGGGGAAGTATAGGCTAGATCAGTGTTTCTCAACCTTGACAACTTTAAGACGTGTGGGCTTCAACTCCCAGAATTCCCCAGCCACCATGGGATTTCATCCATCCAGGATCTCAAGATGACATACATGGAGTTCCCATGAAATTCTGGGAGTTGAAGTCCACACAACCTAAAGTTGCCAAGGTTGAGAAACACTGGGCTGGATGGTTTGATGTAGTACATCATATTTGGCCCAGTCAAAGAGGATGGTGGGTGGTGAAGGGGAGGAAATAGGTTATAGGCTGCCATTTTCTAGGGGAAAAATTATGCTTCTTTTTTTCCTACAGATCATTATTTTATTTTATTTTATTTTATTTTATTTTATTTTATTTTATTTTATTTTATTTTATTTTATTTTATTTTATTTATTTATTTTATTTATTTTTATTTTATTTTATTAAATTTATATTACCGCCCATCTCCCCCAGCGGGGACCCATTAACCAGTGGTGGTGGTGGGAATGAAACAAGACTATTAGCACCACAAATGTAATCTTAGGGATCCTTTAGGATGTTTGGGAGAGACTGGTTGAAGAACTACCCTGATCCACTCCTTCAGAGCGAAACCGTAGATTGGTTGGACCAATCTCCGTTTTCCAAGGCTCCGTCTACTAGGCTCAGCACTAGCAGGACTTCTCTCCTGCCACAGAAAATAATCAATGGCTAGATAAACTTCAGCAGAGAGCCACGTTTGGCCCATGGCTCTTATACAGAGAATCTGCATCAAGTGGAAAACCTGTGTCCCTCCAGTTGTGGCTAAACTCCAGTTCCCAGCATCCCTTAACATTGGCCATGTTGGTCGGGCTGCTAGGAATTGTATTTCAGCAACATCTGGAGGGCCATGGCTTGCCCACCCCATAAACATTTGTTATCAGCTCTGCCCTGAATCTTGAGGCTTAGTGAACGTTTTTCCAGACTTCACATAATATTTGCCTCTTTCAAACACTTGTAGAGTCATAAAGTTGAGTGTGCGTGTTTGGAGAGCATCTGATTTCATAGCTATGTTGATTGTTTAATTTGACCCATTAAATTTACGCTTTGGATTTTTACTGTGAGGTTGGCTATATATACAGTAAGCGATGAACCTATTGTACAATATTCCCATTTGGATCCAATAAGGAGAAACTAATTCTGACATTTTCTAGCAGAATCCAGCCATGCCCTGTGCTGATTAGCATGAACCTCTGATATTATGAACCTATTTCTCTACAGTTTTTTACCATTTGGTTGTATACACAGAATATACTTAACCAGGTCTATGATAAACCTACAGGCTGCATTTGTGCAATGTTCCAAGTTTAGTTCATCCTAAACTTGGGATGGGGTGGGGAATGCTTGGCTTAACAGCTGGTGTAAACTTAGCTGGTTTGGTTGTGCATTGAACAACCACCCCACCACGCCAAAGATAAATTTAATAACCAATTTAAGCCTGTTGTGCAAACACAGAAGACAGAAAAACTGCCTGGAGTTCTCCTTATATTACAAACAGAAAACAAACAAGCAGAAGAATGAAAATCAAGCTATTGATGAACTTTTATCTGTATAAATGTGCAGTTACTTTAAAATGCAAACAGCCTTCCTCTGAAGCAGGAGGGAGCTAATGATTTTCTCCAACTGGAGGCACAGAGTCTTCTGCTCTTCGGTGCAGGATTCGTTTCTCCAAAATCCCGGGAAATTCGGTTAACAGAATCACAGCTTTTTGTGGCAGCCCCATACAGATGTGCAGTCAACAACACGGATCACCCACCCCAGTAGCTGTGCTGGCTGGGGATGGTGGGTGTTGTAGTCTCAACACATTTAGAGGATGCCAAGAAATTGTTCTTTTATGGACTCTGGAAGAGGGTGAAGATACAATCAGTGCAGAATTCCTTTTCTTTCCCACCTCCCACAACAATGTTGTGCCTTCTTCCTCTTAGGTTTGAAGAGACAAGCAGCTGTTGCCATTGTCCAGGAGCTAAAGAAAGTTGCATTTTCCAGGCCTGGCCCTACCCAGTGGATCAACAACGTACACAGAAGGAGTTCTCTACTAGGCAAGTAGGATGTGATTTTCTTTTTCTTCCTAGGAAGCACCTCAATTTTTGAGTGTACTGCTGGTGGTGGTGGGAGATTGCAGTTTCTTTGATTTCTATTTCTTAAATCTAACTCAATTGTGCAGGTTCTAGGCTGGAAGAGAACCCTTTCAGTGATATGGAGATTTCCTACATCAAGCAAGGAGAGGAAGCTCTTCAGAAGTCTCTGAATATTCTTGGAGAAAAAAACGGCTGGAAAACAGAGGCAGTGATGGTAGGCTTAACAATTTTCTGAGAGGGATCTATCATTCTTTTCCATCCATCGGCAAAGATTCAATTTTCAACACTGATGTTCAGTGAGGAAGTTAGGATGCACAATGATGTTCTAACGTGGATTACAAGCCAGGCTGGGTTTCCCTGATCGAGGGAAGCAATTCAGGAGTCCTTCAAGTTGAGCTTGACTCTTCATGACATGGACATATTCATGTAGTTTTCTTGGCAACAATATGGAAATGGTTTGCCAATGCCTTATTTGGGGAATGGTTTGTTTCTTTACTTCCCAGTTTAGCTTGGAATTCCCTAGTCTCCCATCCAAATATTGATTGGGTCCAAACCTGATATTATTTTATTATTTCTTTTTATTTTTTTTAGAGATCAGTCAAAGTCAACTAGCGTTATCCATCTGCTGTAACTGAGGTCACAATACTGTTTTTAAAAAGGATGTAAATATATTTTGGGGAAAGAGAAAAGAAAAGAAAGAGAATAAGGCCCACATCTGTCAGGGTCAGGCCAAGAACCATGCTGAGTCGATGTTTTCCAACTCTAGTTCTTTATTGTTCACACCTCATAGACAGAATCTTGCCAGACTAAAGCTACCTAACTAACCTAAGGGTAAATAGCCTAGTAGAGGCCCTAGGGCGGAGCTACCTTGAACCTCTTAACTTTCCCAGCAACAGAGTCCGGGCTGCGAAGGCGCTTATCTGCCTGGAATGTGTTCCCTCCCTGGGAACCAGCGGCAGAGCTGGAATCCACCACCACATCAAATGTAAGGAGAAAAACAATTTCTCCTTTCAGGAGGGACACACAACTGTTTGGCTGCACTTGGCTTTTGAGTGGCACAAGGGAGGTTACACTTTCAAAAATGGGCAGGGCTAAGTCAAAGTCAAAATTTGATTAAGTGATAGAAATTAAAATACTAAACACATCTGATGATTTCTCCTAATATATTTAACCCTTTTTTCCCACTAAAAATATAGTCTCCTGGCAACTTTCAAGCTTTAGGGTTACCCTCAAAGCTTTGATGGTCACATGTGGCCTTTAAATCATAGACTGTATACTTCTACATTAGAAGAATGACTTGCAGTGATTCATAGGTGTGAAGAAACCCTCTCCTCTTTGAGAGCAAGAGGAGGAGAAGCAAGGAGGCAATGCATGAACTCTAGATGTATTAGCATAATGGAATATTTCCTGCCATGTCTGAACTGGGCCAGACTGTAAAGATATGCCTTGCATTTATGCTAGCTCTATTAAAGCTGGATTGCATAATCTAGAAAGATTTAATTGGGGGGAAATGAATTGGGAAGGGAGAAGAAAGTAAAGCAAGGTTAAGCACCAGCTATAATGACAAAATTTTGGTTGCTGCGACGTAGTAATGGCTGAGATGTAGTAAGAAATTGTTGGTCTTAGCATAATGAGCCGCAACAGAAATCAGCTCATTTAAGTGGAATCTAATCAGGTCTCTTAGCTCAGCCAAAGGAGCCTGTGATCAGCTTTCAAGGGTGGCCCTGCATAGAGCACAGGACAGTAGTACAGCTGGAACTGTCTCTGAATGTCTAGGAGTCCCACTTATACATACCAGCTAAATCAATGTCTCTTTTTGCTTTTCGACAGGACAATGGTGACAAGGTCTTGAGCAAAGTGCTGCCTGATGTGGGGAAGGTTTTCCAGCTTGAGGTGGTGGTTGATAAACCCCTGGATTGTGTCTATGATGAGTTAGTGGACAAGATGGAGCAGATGGGAGATTGGAATCCAAATATTAAAGAAATCAAGGTAAGGCTTCTGCAGGCAGAGACCCTTTTTTGGAAATGAGAAAAAGCTGCAAGGATTATTAAGCAGATGCTTTGCTTGACTGGCCCTTTCAAAACTTTTAGAAGCATAACTATTGTTCGGTAAGAATGGCAATAAAGTAAAATGACACCTAGGGTTAGATTGCTGGAGAATATTCAACAGGGATTAGGACATTCTGTTCCCCAGATGTTGAATCATAATTCTGGGCATCCTTCATTCTTGACCGCAGTGGCTTGGACTGCAGGAGACTGTAGTTCAGCAACATCTGGAGAACCTCAAGTACAAAACCCTGGTGTACAGTAAACTCCACTTGTAACATGAGCAAGTGAATGTGCAAAAATAAAATTTGCAACAGCTAGCTTTGTGCTTCAGTGTCCCACATCTATTAAAAACAAATATTGATTCCATCCTCTAGACCTGATCTTTGTGCAGCTGAGCCTGTCAGGTTTAGAATACCCTTTTACTAACATGGAGGCATATACAGTATATGCAAATTCATGTTATTCCCTGTATGAAGAAAGAGGTTTAGCTGAGTATTAGTTACTCCACCAGCTATCCACTCTCTGGAAAGTCACTATCTTGTGAGGTAGATTCACCCAATATGTTGGCTGTGTATAATCAGAGATGCCCCAGCCTCCCTCCCTCCCTCCCTCCCTCCCTCCCTCCCTCCCTCCTCCTCCTCCTCTTCCTCCTCCTCCTCCTCCTCATTTTTAATGGCAATCTTTTCATAGATTCTCCAGAAGATTGGCAAAGATACCGTAATCACTCATGAAACCTCAGCGGCAACCCCTGGCAACATAGTTGGTCCACGAGACTTCGTCAGCGTCCGTTGTTCCAAGAGGCGTGGCTCTACATGCCTCTTAGCTGGCATGTCAACCACCTATGCAGCCATGCCAGAACAAAAAGGAGTTATCAGGTATTCCTTGCCTTTACTTAAACTACGTAGTTCAGTTATGGAACAGATGCCCAAATCTAGGGTCTTCCAGCTATGTTGAATCAGAACTCTACTGATTACTCTAGCAATGCTGAAATATCATAGGAGTTGTAGCCCAACACATCTAGAGAGCACCAGGTGTGAGGAAGGCTACCCTAAGACATGGACTTTATGGTAACAATATAGTTACTAATGAGGAGACATCTTGCATCTTCTCTTAGGCTGATGTGTTGAGATATGCCATGCCATGTTTTCTTTCTTTTCTGCAGAGCTGAGAATGGTCCCACATGCATGGTTCTTCATCCGGTCCTAGGAGATCCCTCACAAACCAAGTTAACCTGGCTTCTCAGCATTGATTTAAAGGTAAGTATATATGGCAAACTGGGTTAAATCATGGTTAAAATTACTTTTATAAAGACACTTTCATGCCATCTTACAATGGTTTGTGGGGTTAGGGCTGTCTCCAGCTTAGATAAGTAACTGGGAATATTTGTATTGCCTGAAAGAAAGATAATCCTGAATTTAAGGTACATTTTCCCCCCATCAGCAAAAGAAGTTAGAGGATTATATATAAAACCCTCTATCTGCAACCCTCCCATTTCAAAGTAAATTACTGGGAGTGGGAAGAGATGAGTCTTCCTTTTGTGTAAGTACTTTTGATTCCCCCCTCCCTCAGAAAAAAGTGCCAGAAGTTTTTCCTAAAGTTGTTGAAGATTTTTGTGATCAACGGCAGAATCTCAGCTGACAAGAGAATCATAAAGTACAAAGATATACGGGTTTACAATTGGATTAAATGGGTGCATGGAGAATTAGATGAGAAATAGATTCCCCTTCCCTTTTCATAGCTGTAGCAAATTTCAGACCAGAAACATAAAACTCCTTAATGCAGCCTTAATAAATTGATGAAATTTATAGAAATAAGTTCAGTCCAAACTTGTAGCTCTCCAGAAACTGCTGAACTACCAGGTTTCTTTTTCTTGATATGGAGCTTGAGTCTACTTCTAACTGCCCTGCAACCTGGTTTAACATCCCTACCTTGTTCTTTTTTAATTCCAGGGATGGCTTCCAAAGACACTAATCAACCAAGTTCTTTCTCAAACCCAAATGGATTTTGCTAACCACCTCCGCAATCGTTTGACCAAATCCGTATCTGCGCAGGCCGTCAGATACTGAAAAGAAATTTCCCCACCTGGCAATTCTTCCTGGACGATGCTCTCACTCCATCCCACTCATGGATCACTTATTGAAGACTCTATCCCAGAGAATTGATGCTTATCACTCCTGAAATTAACTCCTCTCTCCTGTTAAGATGCAGACTTCTTCTTTGCTTTTTTGTTGCATCCTTATGTTTAACAGCCTTCTCTTAGAAAGATGTGCACCAAGGTTGTGTTCAGGAGTCCGGCAGAGTAAGATATCTGCCTCAGGTGGCAGGTACTGAAGGTGATATCAAGTGATATCAACCATGCAGTTTGCCGCGACCCCCAAGGCTAGCCTACTGCTTGCATGGGCAAGGTGTTGCATCTTGATCAACTTCTAAATACTGACATGGGTAAGGCCAGATAAACTATATTGAGAAGCAGGTGATCTCCCTCCTTGCATGTTACATTCACAGTAAGCCTATGTTATAGGCTAGAGTAGGACATCACTGGGACCCATGGTCAACCAGAGATGTTCAAGACTGAGAGAGGAAGGAATCTTTGATGAACAGCTTACTGTTCCACCTGGACAATACTGCATTGGCTCTATACCTGGTTGAGTATTCAGTGTGCCTGGGGTGGTTAACCTATCTTGGATACTTACCTATAACATGATGCCAGGTTTGGGCTGTAACCTCCTCATCTCAAGCAACTGACAGGAACCAGGAGATGAGAGGAGCTTTACAGAAGGATTTGGAGAATTATGCCCACAAATGCTAGATGGACAGATAGTCTGACCTGCAGTAAGGCTGCTCCGAATGCTCCAAAATACTTTTACAAGAAAAAGTGGCATGTCCAGAGTGATACCTTAGTTAAAAGATGCTGGCTGTCACCTCCTCTCACAATCAGTTGATTCATCATCCCACCTGGCAGCAGATGGTCAGCTGGGGTTGTACCAAAGCAGCCATTTTTACTATCTTCCTAGGTGCTACAGAGGAAGCTGTCATTTCCTTCCCCATCATTTACAACCCCTTTTCCAAACCAGGATTGTCACTACCAATAGTGACAAGATTGGTAGTGAAAGAGGGGTGCCCCACCTGTCTGTTTTTGCTGTTTTTTACTACCGTGGTAAAGGGCGTAGTGGCTCAGCGGGTAAGATGCCAGGCTTGTTGATCGGAAGATTGCAAGTTCGAATCCCTAGCCCCGCATGACGGAGTGAGCTCCCGCACTAACCCCAGCCCTTGCCAACCTAGCAATTCGAAAGCATGAAATGCAGGTAGATTAATGGGTACCACTTCGGTGGGTAGGTAACAGCGTTCCGTGTGTGTCATGCCAGCCACATGACCGTGGAAGCGTCTTCGGACAACACTGGCTCTTCGGCTAACAAACGGAGATGAGCACCGGCCCCTAGAGTCGCACACGACTGCACAAATGTGCGGGGGGAACCTTTACTTTTTTACTACCATGGTGTGGCTCCTAAATCTTGGGAAAGGTAAGGATTAATTCCAGGGTCATTAGTTCCTATGATACACCTAAGTGGAGTTAATTGAATTCTGCAATATTGGCTTTGTTTAGAGCTAAATTTAAATCTAACTCCATTAGCTGACCTGGTCAACTAACTTTCTTTTGATGTTCCACTAGTGTTCTGTTTCCACAGAACACTAAGCCTCCATGGATCCAGTTTAAGTGTGCCATGGGAACACAAACTATGCATAGTATTAGATTATGGCCAATGCCTAATTATTCCTGGAAACTAGACCTGCCCCATCACTTCCACCTTATTATTGTTTCTGCCTCATTTGTTTGCTTCCCCTAGCAGGCCTAAGAAACCAATCAAGATGTGTATCAATTATTGTCTTCCACCGCTCCCTGTTTTCTTCTTTGGAGAAGATAGATAAAATGGGAAGTTCCAAAGATTAGCATGAAGACAATCCATCCACCCTTGGCAAATAGGATAGATCAAGGTTTTTCAAACTTGGCAACTTTAAGATGGGTGGACTTCAACTCCCAGAATTCCAGAGCCAGGATAGAGTTGAAGACCATGCATCTTAAAGTTGCCAAGCACTGAGATAGATGCACAATGTAGCCAACCCTCGATGCCAGCTGTGTCCTAGGTTTTTAAAATGTGCTACCTAATTCTATCTGAACCTTAGCCTAAAGGAAAGGGTTAAAAGCTACACTTTTTTTCAGATCAACCAAAACTGGTAGAGGGTCCCTGCCTGATAACTCAGGCACTAAACACCAGAGTTGATGGTAGCTTAAATTTTAGAAGCCACATAACAGTTCAGAATTATGCCCTCCAAAATTCCACATATGAAAACAGTCAGTTTCAAGGATTTGCAAACTTGTTGCTTACTTGATAAGGATCTCTGCTCATTCTGTCCTCATTATATATTGCAGAAGCTTTTCCTCTGCCTGCAAGAGTTTGAAAAAGTCTGTTTTGAACTATTTTAATAGCAAAGAGGATTTTGGTTTGTCTTTTTGGGGGGGAGGGTTAGAAATACCAGAAAAACGTAATTGCGCTATTGTTTATTACCAACAGTTCAAAATCTAACTCAGCATCTGTAGCAGACAAAATGATAATCTCACTTCAATTCCCTCCATATATTGCCCCCAACCCCAAAAGTCATCACCAGTGGGGAATTTGTCCCCAGAGCAAATGCCCACATTAGAGATTGGACTTTACTCAGCCCTGTTGGAGGGGAGAAAAGGATTAATGCTAGTTGAATGTTAAAAACCTGTGTGCTAAGTGTTAAGGTGCATCTAATGTCACGTCACTTGGACTTTAGCCCCAGGAGTCACTAGCAAGGTTAAATCAAACCAGGAAGACTTTCCCACAGACATCTACAAAACCCAGTCTGTCAATATTTATTTCCCCCCTCCCCGCCCTTGTTTGCAAATGGACAAGGCATTTTATTTAATATTTATTCTAGTTAGGTTCGTGAAATGTTTCTGATTCAGTTTTCATTACTTCAAACAGCCAATAGATCTTGAGATGTGTGGAATATCTGGTGCACTAACACATAGTATGTATTTCAATGTACGTGAAAAAGAAAATACTTTCTATGATCTGAGCAATGCAAAGGCGTATTTACAACCTAAATTAGTGCTTTAGATCTAACAGAGGCAGCTCTGTGGTTACGATTTCATGAATCTACACTATATGAATAAAAAGAAAAATGAATAAAATTAAGAATGTTGTGTGTGCTTTTTTCAAAGGAGTATCTAATACACTGCATGTGGTTAAATTTCACTTTAAAAACCACAGGAAATATAAAGTGGATCTCCTTTCTGTATTTCTTCCCTGACAATATAAGAACAGGATTTAACATACACTTCTTCCCTTATCACCGCAATATAGATTTAATCTTCCAGCATGTCCTCTGCTTCTTATTCTATTCCTCTGTCTTTTTTCATAAAATCCAGTCTTGTTATTACAATCCTTTTCTCCAATTGTGAATTGGAATGCCACGAGAAAAGATTGGTCCCAACATTCCAGCTTGGTTCAAGTGAATTAATTTCAAACATTCTTGTATACTATCTAAATCTCATCACTGAAGGCCATTAACAAGGTTTATAGTCAATGGGAGGATTGTTTGTGATTTAAACTTGAATCTCAGTGGCACCTTTTATAGCATAAAATGCCTTTTAAACTTGTTGCCTTTTAAACTGTACCACACTGTCTTAAAACTACAATGTATTGTATTTTGCAAGCTTTCTAGATTGTCTTGGTGGAAACAGATTGATTATATTACTATTTTTGGTGGAAGTGTTCAATTAGTTATCCTTGAAATTAGTAAAAATCACTCCATAATCTATCACAATGAACCTTGTGAATGTGCTTTATTGTCCACATTTCCTAAAACATAAATAGAGGCAATTAAAATATTAATTCAACCCCTGTTGTTAGCTGCCAGGTTTGTTCCTGCAAAACACAAGAAAACTAAAATACGTATTTCAATGGGCCCTACATTTCAAAGTGTAGGAAACTGCTTTGGTTGAAGAATTTACCCAACAAAGAACTTTAAAAACCCTACAAAGAAAAATAAATGTAGTCAAATCTGGTCACCATTTAGTAGCTAAAGTAGCAATATTTTTTCCCAAAATTCTTTGTCTATGGCGAATGCACAATCCCCTATTTTTATTCACTTCTTTTTTTATCCTTTTTATCTTTTATCTTTGTAAATTTTTTAGGTTTTGTTTCTTTACTAAAATTGAAAATAAAAATTACAAACTGGCACACACCACTGCACTGTGATGTAAAAGGTTTATGCAGTAATAAACATATCAGAATTTGTCCCATCAAGATCCTGTTGTATTGATGGAAAACAGATTAAATCACCCATCTCTTGACTTCTCTGTTATTCAGTTTTTGTGTCTTTTTTCTCCCTCGATGCATTTCAAAGCCAGAGGTGGGGTGGGAGATAAAATGGATTTTGTATCTTTCAGTTATCAAACTCAATACAGGATATCTCTAGATTTCCAAATCCCCCACTGCCTGGAAGAGGCCAAGTCTACCTTTTTTGGAAAGTAGTGTTTTCTCCTGGGAGTCATTTTGGAAAGAATAATATTTTGATTTATCTTGTAGTAGCCCTGGATCTGCAGAAACCTTATTTCCTATCTTCCCCCAGGGGCCACCCTTTGGCTTCCAAACAGACTGCCGACTCTGCTTATAGGAGGAGGAATTAAGAAAAAGAATGAAAAGAAAGAATGAAGAGCTGCACAATTCTAGAAACTTAAAAAAGAGACATTTATTCCTTTCTCCCTCTACTGCCACTGAGCATGTTATATTTTTGTAAAAAATAAAAAATAAATACACAGCATCTTTTAAGGTTCCCAAGGTGGACTGCGTCTCCCGTCAACTTCTGTTTCAACGTGATAGAGGACATCCGCCAGTGTGTGCTCTACTACAGCGACCCAGCCCATGTCACTGACCTACAAGAAGGGAGAGAAAGAGAAAAAGGTGAGTTGTTGGTTTAGGGTTCACATAGCAAGCAACTAAGATTTAGTTTGCACCTGCAAACTTTTGGATCCTTTGAAGGGCAAAATATTAGAGTCTACATCAGTGTTTCTCAACCTTGGCCACTTTCAGATGTGTGGACTTCAACTCCCAGAATTCCCCATCATTTTGATCACCAACTTACCGGGCGATAACTAATATCTCTTGGTGGGTATTTGAAGTAGGGCCCGAAGTTGATAGAAACCTATGAAAGGGGAAGGATTTATTTTTATTTATTTTCAATTACTGCATTGCTCAGTACTACCCCCTGCACCTCCAATATTTCAATGGGTATTACTGGATACATGTCTGGAAAATTATGATGGAAAAGACTGAAGGACAACTTAACCCCAAATAAAACAATTCCTTTAAAAAAGTGTAAATTTAGGGACCACAGCCTCATATAGCTTCACAGTTTTGTAAATAATCACACACAAAAAAGTTACTATGCTGCAAAATTTTCTACTAGTATAAAAAAAGTCAGATACTTCTATTTCAATGTTTGTTGCACAGGAAACTCCCTTTTCTGTGATCAGCATGAAAATATAAGCTGCTTGTTTCTTAACAAACCTAGTAAAAAGAACGGCTTCTGCCAAGAAAACTGTGTAAAATATTCAGAAGGAAACAGCCTTCCTCCAGAAATCTTCTGCATTTCAGCACGTGCCATGAAAAAAATATTTTTTTCCTTCTTCTGCTAGCTGTGTAAATTTGCAGAGGAGAGATTCTTATCTATTTTTCTTGCGCCAGTCTATATGAGATTCCAGGCACTCTTGACCCACAATAGCTCCTAGACTAGTGTTTCTCAACCTCGGTAACTTTAAGATGTGTGGACTTCAACTCCCAGAATTCAACTCCCATGGCTGGCTGGGGAATTCTGGGAGTTGAAGTCCACACATTTTAAAGTTACCGAGGTTGAGAAACACAGTCTTAGACTGTAGTTGTTAAATGCAAGGCTGAATTAGGCAAATATTTCCCAAAACACACTCTAAGACTTTCTCAACATTTACCCCCATGCTGAAGAGATGGGCTGCCATGCAGTTAATTAGTTCAAGTCAACTATTGTGGTCTTTTCAGCCCCATGATTAGCAGCTATGGGAGCTGCTTTCTAAAGGCAGAGAAGGTGAGTTTCCCACATACCTATCCTTTGCAAGCATGTAAGGATGGATGCTGTTGAGTGGTCAGTGGGGAGAGGTGTCTGTGGAGCTTGAGGGCAGGAACAATCTTCCATCAATATACAGTATGCGTCCCTGATATACAGTCCCACCCACTGTACTAGAATAAGCCTGCTTTCAGGATCCGGCCCTCACACATCGTATCAGGCCCCAAAGCAAACAGATCTGAAAAAGCTTAGCCACTCGGCTTCTACATACCGTGCAGCCTTTATACAGAGATACTGCAGGAAAATAAACACCTTCAAAAATATCTTTGTATGCAACTCCTTGACTGGTACCATTCTTATAGAAGATTATCTAAAAGAGACAGACATCTATCACCACAAGCAGCACAGTGTGACTGTAATCTTTGGACACTTCCCTTTGGCCTGCAAAATGCCCTTTCCTCTACTTGTTGTGTTTTACAATGCTTAAACATTTATCTTCTTGTAACGCAAAATTGGGCTCAGATAACCTAGGGCACAAGGGGAAAAAAGGGAGGGGGAGGGGGGAAAAGAACAAGAACACAACAAAACTTTCCAAATCTGAATTACATGTCATATAAATCAGGCCAAGCAAATTTTTGAACAGTATATTTTCAAACAGCATTTCTAAGGAGAGGAGCACTTGACAGGCTGTCCGCAGACATCACAAATTTTGATACAGATGATGAACGGAGGAAACAACTGTTCCTGCTTAGCATGTTACACACACTATGTAAAATTAACAGTGAATGGCTAAAAAACTGGACTACTATTTTTGCACTTAACCAATTAGACTGCAGTTTGCTATGGTGGTACAGCGACCCACTGTTGAAATGAATTTCAGTAACAGTCACACAGTAGATCAGTGTTTCTCAGTCTTGGCAACTTTAAGATAGGTGGACTTCAGCTTCCAGAATTCCACAGCCAGCAAAGATAGGATAGCACATGGAGGCAAACCGACTGAAAATATACAATCTCCTCCAATGGTTTCATAATAATGTTGAACACATGGACAAAACAAAAAACCTTATGGGACAACTCCAACAAACCACAATTTTGTTCTGATTTATGGTTAGTTTCAGAAGCCTACCATAACTTTACACCATGATTTAAGGCAGAGATGGGGAATATGCAACCCTCCTGATACTGCTGGCCTTCCAGTATCCCTCCACACTAGCTGGGACTGAAGGGACTTGTAGCTTAGTCATTCCTGGACAGCTCTAGTTTCTCCTCTCCTAATTTAGTGTTGTCTTCAAATCACATCTCACTGAATGACCCAGAGCAGAGGTTAGGCAGCCATCCTTTTTTTTTTTTTTTGGGGGGGGGGTTACTTGCACTGAGGCAGTGTTGCAATTCTACGACTTCCATGCAATTCTTTTCAGCAACCCGATTTCTGCTTCAAAAGGCCAACTTACTTGGCTTCCGACAGCTTGCTTTAAACTTTTCTCAGCTTTATCCACGAAGTCCTTCTCTTCAAAGTACAAGTAGCTTTTGAACTTGATCAAAGCCTAAGAGGACACATCAAAGCAGAAATGCATTTCTAAAACAATGATGAGACAGAAATACAACTACTGATTATTGAGATAAATGTGACTTCAACTGCTTAATTCAGCAATTCAGTGAGTTGTCCCTCGCTGTCTGTAATAGAAGTCCAGCGAGAGTAGAAACATTCATGGGATTGTGATGGGCAAGAGAACAGAACATGAGCAATTATAAATATCAAGGACTGCATATATTAGCTATACTCTGAGGTATGTTGCAAAGATCTGCATCCTGAAAGTCAAGACAGAAATATATTTTAATAAAACAATAACAAAGTTAGCAGCATCATTACAGCAATAATTAGGAGCTCTGCTAGAACAATGTTGGACTGGGACTGGGGAAAAACCAAGCTCCAAGTCCACCCTCAGCCGTGAAAAATCACTAGGTTGTTGGGGGACAATCATAATTTTCCAACCTAATCTACCACATAGGAAAGTTGCTGAGGAGATAAAATTGGAAAAGGAAATGCTACATATATTGCCTGGAGCTCCTGGAACAAAGGCAGGATCTAAACCTTAAATAACAACAAGAACTCCCCAGAATGTTGTTCTATTTCACTGGCCAATCAGATGTTCCTGACATTTCAAGGCACACCACTGGTGGTACTGGATAAAATACACAGCCAAAGAGCTAGAAGCAACCAGAGTTCCCTTGCGGGGAGATGGAGAGGTATATAAATTGAAACATAAATAAATAAATAAATAAATAAATAAATAAATAAATAAATAAATAAATAAATAAATAAATAAATAAATAAATAAACTAGCCATGTTATTCTATTTTAAAACTATGCAAATTGACAGCCGTCAAAACAAATGGTAGCAGATCCCATAATTTACCAGTTAAGTCTTGAGAAAAAAATTCTTCCTGGAGAAGGCCTAGCTATGCAGTTGGCATGAGTTGACGATGACCTGATGGCCCACAGTCCATCAATCTTGAGAAAATCCAGGTTCAAATTCCTGCTTAGCAAGTTTGCTACAGGGGGCTATTTTGAGAAGGAAGGGTTATAGAGAAATGGCTTGTGGAAACCATGTAATACCCCAAAAGTTCCTCACTGGATAACTTGGTAAAAATGGAACAATGTATAAATAAATGGAAGCAAACAAGAAGCATCCCTTGTTTTCGTTCCTGCTTGTTACTTCCTTGCAATGCATTCTTTTAATTAACATAGGACAGGTCCTTCCTAGTTTAATGAAAAGTATAAAACACCGAGATCGCTTCCGGGAGCTGAAAATGCCGGTGCGCTGAACCGAGCTCTCCGTCTTGGCTCCGTGGTTTTCCTGCCTGCAGCGGTTTTTTAAAGAAGCAAAACCGCTGAAACTTCCCCTTTGAAGAAAAGGGGATCAGAAGATAAACCAAAAGGGTCGCTGGAATCGCCGCTCTTTCCCAATCCCTGTTTTTCCACCGCGGGGAGAAGGAAATTGAAGCGGCGAAAGTGACTGGAAGAAACATCGTTGCTGTTCTGCAGGAAGCCGTGAATTCTTTACAGATAAGTAGCACCCAAATTCAGCCTTTTAGTCACTAGTTTATAATTGCGTTTATTTTAAATTTGCCTATTATTTGCTAAGATCTTTCTATGGACATGATTAATACTGCTGGTGCTTGTATAACTTTCTTGCCAAGAAGATCTGGGAAGACGGTGGGAGCTTAAAGAATAATCGACTTTACTTGGAGCTAAATGACATTGACTACTGATGAATGGCTTACTTACCTACTTGGGATTAATTTGTCTTCTTCTCTGGACTTTGAATTTAAATGGATTAATGGTCTACCTTTCCTTCCTTTTATTTTGAGGTTGCACCTTTCTCTTTTTCTTTTCCTGCAAACTGTTTGAATATTATTTGGATTATAAAGGGTACTTTTTGAATTCCTCTGTTTTGAATATCTTTTGGATTTTCCTTGCTATTTGGGATTTTAATTGATTTTTTCTTGGAGAATAAAGACAATTAGAGCTGAAGTCCTCCCTCCTTTTTTTCCTTTTTTTTTTTTGGACTTGTGAATATAAGTTTGCTTGAGAAACTGGATTGTTTTTCTTGTTCTCAAAGATATTTTGACTACAGTCAAAGAAAACATCTGCTATATTCTTATCTTCTATTTTCTGTATGTGAGAACTGTTGAATTTACCAAAGTACATTTTGCCCTTTTTTTTAACAACTATTAAGAAAAGGCAGTACTGTTTTTACTTTTCATATTTTTCTATTTATTAATTTTTTCTTCCCTTTTTTTGAATAATTTTTACTCCTCTCTCTCCTTTTCCCTTTTCCCCCCCTTTTTTGCTGTTTGTTGTTGTTTCCCTTTTTCTTCCGTTTTTTTTTCTCTCCTTACAGGAATACTACATACAGCATGGCTACTGTGGCTGAAAGGGTGAAGAGAGATAGAGATAAGGAAAAGGAGAAAGAGACCGGGAGGATGTCTACTGATTCTACTGCATCATCTTCAGAATTACCAACACCAGACATGAAAAAAATACTGGATGCGATTACAGTACTGAATAAAAAAATTGATGACTCAACTGCTACTTTGGAGAAAAAGATGGAAGACTCAATTGCCTCCTTAGATATAAAAATGGACAAAAAAATAGACAATTTAGGCCAACAAGTAGACAAAAAAATGGAAGCTATGAAAGAAGATTTAAAAGAAGAATTTAGGAAAGAAATACAGAATGTCAAAGAGGTAGTAAATATTTTATCAGGGGAACTTAAAGAGACACAAGGACAGGTTCAGAAATTAGAGACTAAATCAGAATCTATTACTAAAGACATGGAATACAATTTAGATGCTATTGCATTAGTAGAAATGAGAGAAAAAGAATTCATTTTGAGATTGAGAGGAGTTCCAGAAAAATTAAATGAGAATACGAGGGAATATACAGTTGGTGCCTTAGCCCAATTTTTACAGATAGAAGAAGAAGATCTGGACTCTGAAATAGATAAAATATTTAGAGTTAATTCACGTTACGCTAGAGAGAAGAAAGTGCCAAGAGATATACTGATATATTTTGTGAGGAAAGTTACAAAAGAGCAAATTTTGAAGAAACATTATAGCACCAGATTAAATATAGCAGAGAAGGATGTAATTGTCTTAAAAGAAATCCCGTTAAGAATATTAATATGGTATGGCTTAAGGAATGGATTGTTTTGAAAAATGAAAAATTATTAAATCTGGAAGGACATGAATTAAGATTTGGATGGCATGGATATCTGTGGTATGATAAGGCTACAGTTAATGTGGACTTTAAAAACCACAATATTAGAAGATCTTTGTTGAGAATTTGGAATAAATATAAACTAACTTTATGTTATAAGAGACCTTTATGGATTTCCACGCAAGAAGCTTTTTATAGAACAGAAGTAAGAAATAAAGATAAGTGGTTGACATATAAGGACCTTTTAAAAAAAGAACAAGGACATTATGTAATAAAATCAAAAGAAGAACTTGCTCAAGAAGGATATACTTTTCAATGGCTCTCCTATATGCAAGTTAAAGAGAAATTTAAATTAGATTTAAAAAATTGGAATTTGAACAAACTAAATCAGAATTTGAAATACAATTATGTGAAACTGATGAACATTTAATTGCTAAAATGTATAAATTACTGTTAAAAGGAGAAATGGTGGAGGAACAAGTTATAGACTGTATGATTCAATGGGCAAAAAATATCGGTCACAATATACAACTTCAACAATGGGAAGACATGTGGACTAAAGGATTAAAATTTACCTTGTGTTATAACCTAAAAGAAAACTTTTATAAGATGATGTACCGATGGTATATGACCCCACAAAAACTTTCAAAAATGTACGGGAATATTTCCAACTTATGTTGGAAATGTAAAAAACAAGAAGGGTCTTTTTACCATATGTGGTGGACATGTAAAATTGCAAAAGAATTTTGGACCGAGATACATTCATTGATGCAAAATATATTACAGATACGAATACCATTTAAACCAGAATTCTTTTTACTTGGAATTTGGGATGTACAAATAGAAAAATATTTCCTTAGAATAATACAATACATGATTACAGCAGCAAGACTTTTATATGCACAAAATTGGAAAAATCAAAGTGTACCAACAATACAGGAATGGATGTTGAAATTATTAGAGATGGCAGAAAATGACAAACTGACTTGCTTATTAAGAGAAAACTCAAACCATTATTTTCTTAAAGAGTGGAAGCCTTTGATGGACTATTTACAAAAAGCAGGAGGAGTAAAGCTTGCATGGGGTTTTGATGATTAGAATATATATAAATAGTATATATTAGACAAGAAATATATATGAATGTTATATGAATAGCCAGCATGTAAGAACAAACTATCTATTTTATTTTTATGACCATAGATAGATCGGAAGTTATCTAATTTCTTTCTTTCTTTCTTTCTTTCTTTCTTTCTTTCTTTCTTTCTTTCTTTCTTTTTCTTTCTTTCTTTCTTTCTTCTTTCTTTCTTTCTTTCTTTCTTTCCTTCCTTCCTTCCTTCCTTCCTTCCTTCCTTCCTTCCTTCCTTCCTTCTTTCCTTCTTTCCTTCTTTCTTTCTTTCTTTCTCTTTATTACACTTTTCTTTTCTTTTTAATTTGTATTTCTATTTCTGTTTCATTTTCAACTTTTAACTTTGTATATTTAAAACCTTAATAAAAATTTTACAAAAAAAAAAGTATAAAACACCTATATTTTGTTTTCTGTTGCAGACTGAAGAGAAAGCTGTTTTCAAGAAGATGGTCAGATATTTGTCAGGGATGTTTTAGTTTTGATTCCTGCACCATGCAGGAATGGCCCACGTGCTTGTCTGCCTCTGGATACACAGACACACAGATTAGATTTATCTACAGTTTTACATATTTAAAGTACCTACGCCAGTTTTTTTAAATAAATGAAGAACACTTATGATCCTAAGACATGCTACCTCATTAGCTTCCCAGCTTATTCTAGTTTCAATGAGAAACTTCAGAGCTATTTATTTATGTGCCAGCCTAACGATTCTCAGGCAGCTCACGAGGCATCCTATGGAAGAGCCCAGTTGCCTCTATTAAAATGATGCTTAATTAGAAGACCCACCTTGTCTTTGTAAGTATCTGGCAGGGATTTGGCTGTTTCTGTGTCCTCAGGAAGGCTGATATAAAAACCAAGCACGTCCCCTTGGCCGTAACTTGATGAATAGTGTTTACCAATGGACTGATGGAACTTCGTCCCTTTCTTGCTACGCCAGGAGTAACTGAATTTGTCGTAACCTAGAGGAGCCTGGAGGTTCCCTGCAGAAAACCAAATGTTATATTTTCAAGTAAAAAAGGTAAAGGTTTTCCCCTGACAGTCATGTCTGACTCTAGGGGGTGATGCTCATCTCCATTTCTTAGCCGAAGAGCCAGAGCTGTCCGAAGATGCTTCCGCGGTCATGTGGCCGGCATGACGCGCACGGAACGCTGTTACCTTCCCACCTAAGTGGTACCTATTTATCTACTTGCATTTGCATGCTTTCAAATTGCTAGGTTGGCAAGAGCTGGGGCGAGTGCGGGAGCTCACTCCGTCACGCGGCGCTTGGGTCTCAAACTGCCGAAGTTACGACCTTCCGATCGACAAGCCTGGCATCTTAACCACTAAGCCATCACTCCCCCTTCTATATTTTCAAGTACTTGATTGTATTTGTCTATAGAATGCATCAAAATGTTATCTGGAGGGAAGGAAGCTGGTTATCTTAGTGGAAGAAGAGGAATTTTGTTTCTTGCCAGCAGATCCTGGCACCCTAAATGGTACTGCTGCTCCTACATATCCTTGCCTATGCAACAAGCACATACAGGTTACAAGCCATGTATGGGGAAAACAATTAGGGAAGGACACAAGTCAGGAGACAATTCATAAATGTTGGGTTTCCATTGGTTTGGAAAAATTGGGGAGCCCCTGGTCCAAGGAAACAGGCCAAGCTAACTGAAATTGAGGGATGTATCCTGAAGGATAAGGAGGATGTGCAGAGTCTGGGAAAGGAGGCTGAATGCCTGTGACAAAGCCCCTTTGCTCAGTCTAAGCCCTAGTCAATGCCTGCAACATACCTTGAGGTCCTCAATGGAAGAAAACGAGAGATGGGACACAAGCTAATAAAGGGACAGTAGGCTTACCTAGAGGTTGAGACCACCCAAGTCTGGCAGCCGTTTCTGGAGGCATCTCGTCCACAGATATTTCAAAGTACCAGGCCCCCTTCCGCACCCCATGTGAGGCTCGTACCATCGAGTACCCTTTTTCTCCAATGACCGTCAGCCTGTCATCTGAGATCTTCAACTGAGGAGCTGCAGCGATGGGGGGGAGAAAGGCAAAGAACGCTAAGCCATTGTGTATCTGCAGATCTTGAAAAAACAAAGCAACTCCCAGGAACAGAAAGTCTCTGAAGTATCGCTGCTCTCCTCTCACAGGATCACACGTTCCTGGCAGTCCGTTTAATACACCACAGTGTATCTTGACTGGCAGCCAGCAACATATGGTGGGAACTTCTAGTTCTTATTTTTATTGCAGAATGTTTTTGGTTTGCTAAGTTGATTAGCAATCATTGACAAATCCCGACTGCAAATGCAATGTATTAGGCAAGTCTGACAGTTTCAAAATTCATTATTCTTAGAAAGTACTGTATATGGCCTCAGTCAGAAAATGTTCTGATATAAGGAGGAAATGTTTATTTTTGCAAACCATCCTATGCAATGCAAACTAAATGTACTGGATATTTGGAGGAAATTTCCAGACCAATCCTCCTGCCATTGCAATGGCTCTCTAGAGCTCTGTTGTCCTTCAAGATATCAAAGATACCAAAAGGCCCTTCCCTGGAAATGCCAGGAATTAAACCCTGGACTTTTTAAGTACAAATATACCCATTAATTACAACCATCTCTCAAAGATGTTTCTAATTATGCTTTTTTTTTTAAATCTGTTCAATTGTGTCTGATTCTCGGAGACTGCCTGGACAAGTCCCTGAAGTTTTCTTGGCAGTTTTTTCAGAAGTGGTTTGCCATTGCCTCCTTCCTGGAGCTGAGAGGGAGGGACTGGCTCAAGGTCAGCCAGTTGGCTTCGTGCCTCAGGCGTGACCAGAACTCACGGTCTCCCAGTTTCTAGGCTGATGCCTTCACCACTACACCAAACTGGCTCTCAGTTATGCATTACCTTGTAATTAAAAAAAAGGCCAATGGCAGAAATCACCTCCAAACACACACCCCTTCCTCAATTTGGCTTCCTGATTTCCTATGGTGATCTCTCTAAATGAATGAATGTTTGTTTCTTCGGTCAATGACCAGCAACTTAAAATTAATTAAAATAACAATTAAAATCACACTAATCAATTAAATCCAATTATACATAGGTTGTTGTTGTATGGAATAAAACTATAAATTTAGACAATTATAATATAAACTATAAAACCCTATTACAATAATGACATGTTTATTTATCTAAACATTAATAGATCTATCATTTTAATAGTATGTTATAAAATATATATCCTAAAAATTTATTAAAAAATGGGTATACAAAGCATTAATAAAAATAGAAAAATATACACAATTCCCCACTTCTTTAACCGGTTTTGCCTTATTATCATTGCGGCAGCACAGAATTTTGCTACTGCACATGTAATAACTGGGTTTGAATCCTGCAGAAGATGGTTCTCATAAAAACTATCAGGTCTCCCTGGACATCATTCTATTAGGGGATAAATATATGTTGATTTAATATCCCTATAATATTTACATCACAATAGAACGTGAGTGATGTTTTCAACCTCCTTAGTGCCACATGTACAAATTCTTTCTGCTAAGGGGTTTTTATTATACCTGCCTACGGTGATCAGTTTGCTGCTTTTTCCTTTTCTTTCATGACTTTTGGATACAATTCCACAAATAAGATCATTTTATCTGATACTCCCTCAGGACAGATCTATGATCTACCTACTCATTTATGGCAACCCCAAGATTACATTGCCAAAATCTGTGGCACAACTTTCAGAGCTGGTTTTGTTTTTTAAAATAGCCTCATTCTAAGAAACACAGAAATAATCCAGTTTTGCACGATCACTGCTTCTTAACCAGCCCTGGTCACCAAGGGCAGGAAAGATTCAACAAGGCCGGACAGCTTGTACCTCGGTCATGCAGAGCTAGAAGGACCCGTTCATACAGGCAGGCTCTGTAGAGGTCTCCAGGGATAGGCTTTCCCGCCCAGCAGTCTAGCTCCAGCTTCTCTGGGTCGGGAGCATGGGGGTCAGGCTCCGCCAAAATGTAACGGTACCCATCCTTATTAAAAGGGTGTTCCAACGGATAGCCATGGGGTGGAAGACGCTGAGCGGAGAACAAAGGATCACTGTGGAAGCAAAATGAATCAGTAAAAGGTGCATCCCTCTCAGCCTTCCAAGCAATGAAAGAGAGGAACAGATCCTTTTAATTAGTCAGTGTTGATCACCATCATTTCAATTTATCCCCTTCCCTTCTAGGCATATCACAAAGTGGCTAACTATCTAAAATGAAATATAAGCAATGAAAATGTGATACAGTAGCAAAAAAGTCAGTAGTAGATCAAGAGCCCTGCATGAGGAGGAAAGTCTCAATAATTTCCCTAGAAACACAAGGCTGACCACAACTCACAAGGCAATGCTTCCCATAGCTTGGGAGCAACATATGAGAAGCCCCTCCCCCACCTAAACAACAGGCCTTTGACAGCAGCTATAAGAAGGCCTTCTCTTGCTGATCCTTATGCTCAGACAGATGTCTACAAGCTGGGAAGTCCCTTGGACATTTGCTCTCCCATTCATACTATCAAGTTTTCCCACATCAACACAGGGCTGTTCACAAATGAGTTAAGGAGATTGTACACTGGTATTCTGGACTATGAGCTAACCGAGTGTTCTTCAAACTTGGCCACTTTAAGATGCGTGGACCACGCATCTTAAAGCGGCCAAGTTTGAAAAACACTGAGCTAACTGATCTCCCTTGGTAACACTATGCAGAAAGGTAATAAATGAATAAGGAAGTAACAATAAACAGAAGGACAGGAGTTGTTCTCCTTTTCCATTCTTTCTAAAATCAAGCCAAGTTCTGCTGGACTTACCTCCTAGTTTTCTTGGCTGTTCCTGTAGTTCCTCCTTCTTGCTGCTTGCGTTTGGCCCCTCTTCCTTTCCCACTACTTCCTGCCACAAGACCCCCTTGGAAAGAGAAACACCACAAATGTATGTCATCTACTGAGAGGATTGAGGAATTGGCCCTAATCCCCTTGGGTACATTTGAACCTCAACCAAGCCAGATGTCTTTCAGGTGGGAAGCAGAATTTCACTGCTCTAAGATGACAGTTTCTATTGTGTTCACCTCCTGGGCTGTTCTAACTAAATGGTATTTTGAGTGAGACACAGGCATCACCCTAATGTGTGTCGCTGGGCTGATATTAAATGAAAGAACCACCATAATTTCTTTCATAGAGATTCAAATCACACAAAGACAAAAGTAGGATCTTATTCTATAACAAAGAGGGAACTCAGACTTCCACTTACTTCAATCACAAAAACTCTGTTGCTCAAATTAGGAGAGAAGACATTGAAGACCTTCATACTGTCTACAAGCCCTGTATTTTATTTCATTTTTTGGAAATTGCTTCTTTGCTTTATAATTTTATAAATAACAGCTAAGGGGTCTGCTTAGGTAAGGAGCACAGCTCCTTTCTGGTTGCCCCTAATGTGAGCACTCCAAAAAAGAGTTAGAATACATTTAGTCACACAGTTGCTAACCCAGCTCAAGCATCCATCATTCAAAGTCCAAAAGATAGATAAACCAAAGCACAAGATTTTTCTGCAGAATAGGCAACTGATTATCATCATCATTCATTAACATTACTGTGTTGCCCATGTAAACCAATCTCTCTCTCTCTCTCTCTCTCTGTCTGTCTGTCTCTCCAGTTTAGCCACATGGTTTATAATTATGTGCATCCGTGTGTCTATATGCCATTGTTAAATGAGTCTGGGAAAATACTGAGAATCAAAACTTCAGGCCCATCAGACCTGGAAAATATTATGAACAGCAGTGTCCAGTGTAAGCTGCTACTCAAATGTGAGTGAGAACAGTAATTCAGGACTGCTAATTTGAATATAAAGAGATGTGTGTAGCTAGTGAATATCAGAGGCAGATCTCTTCAGCCTCTAAATTCTTTGCTTCTGATCAACCCAGAGACAAACTTTCTGGTGGACTACAGAGAGCCACCTTTAAACATTAGTGCAGGGCAGCAAAGCTGAAAAACTAATAAGCTTTGAAATCAGCATTTTCAGCAGTCTAAGGAAACACAGCCTTTAAAGGGAGTATCATCTTCTGCACTACTACCAATTAATTTGAACTACAGATTTTTATTTTCATTATTACAAGGTAAGGTTCAAATGTTTTAAAAAAGGCTTCTCTCTTTGTAACTCTGGAGTACCACCTTCCAACCTGAATTTGGGCAACAAGTTCTTTATCTCATGGAGTTGGAGTATTTCCTGACTGGCTTAAGCAACCTTTTCAAAAGCATGGAACAACTTGTTTGCCAAAAATCAGATGGGGCTTCAACAGACTATATTTACATTTCAACCATACACTACTGACATCTGGGCAACATACATGAGGATATTGAATTTTATCATCCAAATAGTTTTATGAAGTAGACTAAGCTGAGAAAGACAAGCTCAGTTTGCACACTTTGCCCAGTCACAGTTTATTTTACAATGACTTAGATTTAAATGCATTAAACTCTAAAACAAGGTTTGCAAAACTAGGGACGTCAGCAACTGTTGGTTCCCTAAAAATGATCAAACATGCATTGTGACATCACACTGCAAGCTCTGCCTGACGTACGTATTTGTGTGCAATGTTATGACATGCACACAAAAGGAGTCTGCACTGTGACATTTCAATGTTGTGATACACATTTTGTCATTTGCTCCCCTTCATAGACACCCATGTACAAAATACAATGGTTAGGTTCAGATAATGCACTATACCCAAGTGAAAAAAAATCACATTTTGTCCCAGCATGATACCTGAACCCAGCCAGTGTTTTATCAACCAGTAAACATGTATCTGAACAGGGTTTTTCCCATGTCCAAGATCAGAATCCATGAACTAGCCTTCTCGTAGGACTATACAGTAAGATCTAATAGAGAAGCACACTAAGCAGGGTAAAAACTGATCGTCTGAATTCAGAAGGCAGTGTTGTATGAATGTTGATTTTATTTTAATGTATAGCAGCCTACTGAGACAGAGACCCAAAACTTGTGTTTTCTGAAACACTCTCCACCAATTCTTTACTTTAATAGCCTATACAGTAAGGCTCAGGGTGAGCAGCGACATTTCCTTACACTGCACGACACCCCCGAGGAAGATTCTTCCTATTTTACAGAGGAGGAACCGAGGTTACACATCTAGAGACTTGCATCCAACCCTCTCCAAAAGAAACCAAATCAATAAAATGAGTTGGATTAAAATGAATGTCGTTATGTGATCAATGAAATGGAGAATATGACCTTTAACCATTTGTCAATGCTTCACATACATTTTTTAATGTTCCACTTACAAATTTATGTGGTAAGCTTGGGATTAATTATTCTTAGTTTCTACGACAATTTGGCAAAACAAAATAAAAGGGAAAAAAAGGCTTTTCACACAATACTTAAGTTTTAGGAAGCTGAAAAGCAAATATTCACCTCCCAAAGAGGCTCCACCTGTAAGAACAGAAGTTGCACCATGTTGTTGTCGAGTTTTAACAAGAGAAGAAAGCACCATAACATGAAATGGAAATTAAACAATCAATACCAGCCCTTGAGTGTATGTTCAGAAAACTTAAGTCACTTGAAATTCATTTAATAACTTCTTAGAAGGCTGTGGATTTCTCTGTTCCTTTTCTCCCTGGATTCCATCTCAGAAATGGGGGAAGGGACTTACCTCCTCTTACAGCCAGCATGAAAACAGGCCAAGCAGAGGGAGGGGGGGAGGGGGGAACAAGGGCGTTCCCTCAGGCCCAGTGTGCTTGGTCTTCATTCTAGCCGCTGAGGAAGACATATTTCCTCCATGGTTAGCATGAAACCAGAGTGGACTGGCAGGAAAGGATTTTATTCCTCAGCCAGCCTTTTCATCCACTGCATGGGATTTGTTTGCAATGGCAACTAAATCCAATAATTAAAGAGAAACCAATTTTTAAGAGAAACACGGCCATATGCAGTAAAAGAGATGCACAGCCACAAGTTCATGCTGTAAAAAACATCTGTAGTGAAGGCTGGAATGAACCACTGGAGTATTTTTTCAATTTAAGATTACATTTTTAAATTTGCCACCTTGCTTTCCTAGGAAAGTTGCAGCTCAATTATTAAATTGAGGAGTATTAGCCAAATTACACTCTCCAATTCTGAAAAAGAATCCACAGAGTTTCTTGCAATAAATAACATTGATTCATACACATATACACATGCGGTATACCTTTTAATGTAAACCTAATGCAGAAAGAATTCTTGAGCACAGTTTCCACAGTTTCCAATTAATCAAAATTAATTCATTAAGATGTACTCCTATGGATACTTAACTGGGAGTTTATCCCATTTAATACAGTGGAACTTTCAAGCAATCACGCATGGGGCTACAATCTAAATCTAACTATTTATTTAATTGTTTACTGCTACAACATACAAAAAAGAACAAAAAAAAATTACAAGATACATTAAAAACCCAAACAAAGAATAAAAATAAACAAAGCATGTAAACATAATTATATTTTGATTTATAAAGATTTACTCATCTACAGGGTTTGAGGATTGAAATTTTTAAATTCTTATTTCCTAATTTAAGGAAAAAATAAACAAACTTACCATTTAGACTTCCACTAGTAGATACAGTATTGTTCTGTTTTTGGTTATCATATGCAGGACCAATATTAGCAAGGTCCTAAAAAAGAAGCAAAGGGTATTTCGTTAAAATAATAATTAAAACCCGCCCAGGGTCCCTGTTGGGGGAGATGGGCGGTAATATAAATTTAATTAATTAATTAATTAATAAACAAACAAACAAACAAATAAATAAATAATACTTTCAGCCTCCTTTCCACTTTCTACCTGTTTTAATTGGTTAAGGTTTGAAAGCTGCCAACTCACCCCAGATCTTACAATTCCTGTTCACTCAGAAATGAATCCCACTATGGCGTGGAAATTTTCCCCAGGTCAGTATGTCAAGAATGGCAAATTTTGTCCCAACAAAATTCTACAGCAGACAAAAATTGTCCGCCTTTCTTATCTGAAAGCGATTTCAGTCATTCCAAAAGACTAGCATCCTACTAGTGAGCAAATAATTGAAAAATAACTGGAAAACTTTTAAAAATAGTTTTGTCTAGTGGTGAAGGCAGCAGGCTAGAAACCAGGAGACTGAGTTCGAGTCCCGCCTTAGGCATGAAAGCCGGCTGGGTGACTTTGGGCCAGTCCCTCCCTCTCAGCCCATCTCACCTCACAGGGTTGCTGTTGTGGGGAAAATAGGAGGAGGAAGGAGTATGAGGTATGTTAGCCGCCTTGAGTTATTTATGAAAATAATAAAGGTGGGATAAAAAAATCTAAAAACAAGAAAAACATTTTGAGATGTTAATCTTTGGACTGCAGGAGAGAAATAGTCACTGTGAGGCTGCCCTCCCCCAGTTTTCAAGGAAAAACATTATGTGTTATATTATATTTCTATTCAAGGAAGAACGTTATGGTAAGAGAACCCAGACCTGGCTCCAATCACCTTCCAGTGAATGGCTGCTTCTCTCTTTTCCCCCACATCTGTGGTCTTCTGGGTTATATTCGTTAGACTGGAACTTTCCTACTTTCCAAGATCCTTCCATCCCTCAGAAACAGAGCCCAGATCAAGAGCCTTACTCAGTATTATCAGTATTTACACTGTGCTGAAATGGAATAAGTCCTGTATCACTGACACACCTGGTCTAGGAGTCCAAATTTGGGGTAATCTTCTTCTGGATCTTTGCTACCTGGATCTGGATGCTCTTTCACCAAAAACACATCCCTTTCTTTACACTAGAATAAAGCATTCAAACAAGATCAGATGGTCAAAAATTGAGTAATATAAGCTTCTGCACCCAGACTGAGAAATTAAACTACAAAACAAAACGAGATAATTTATCTACTCACCAATGCATTTCCCCCCAACTTCAAGATCAAACCTTATCAATAAGAAAAATGGCAGATTTGTTCATCTTGACTTACCATTGTTTTTACAATATTGTTTGGCCAAGTCATTTTTCCTGGTCTTTGCCGTGTTGTCATACATTCCCAGTACTTATCAATAAAGGGTATAATATCCTGTTTGAAAAATCAAATATAATGATGACAGGGAAGTTTGCAGCCAAAGCATTTTACCAAATTTAACTAACTGCCTACTATATTTCTAGCCTTTTCATCATAAGAGGGAGAGAGATCTACAGATACAGACATGGCTAGGCTAAATGCATTGAGGCAAATTGCTATGAAAGTTTATTATGGATCCACAGATCTAGAACATCGCCTTTGCTTTACCACACAAAAGGCAAGTTACAGATTAAGACACGGTTAAAGGCAGTTTCCATAAAATTAATTCATGGAGATAATCTGGAATTCTGAATGGATGACAAATATATACAAGAGACATATTTTGCAAAGATTTAATAGATTTGTACTCTGTCTTTCCTCAAGGAGCACAAGTCAACTAACATACAGTATTATTCTCCCCCCATTTTTTTCCCTCCACAACAGCCTTTTGAACAAGGTTAGTTTGAGAAACAGGGAAATCACCCTGGCCAATACCTTATTCCTAACCATCACATCACATTCTTTCATATATACATATACATACACACACACCATTTCCTTCTCTGCAGTAGCGCCCGCCCTTTGGAATATCTTACCCCCAGAGCTGAGGCGGGTTTCCTCGCTCCCGACCTTTCGAAAAGACTTAAAAACCTGGTTCTGCCGGCTTGCCTGGGAGGGTAATGCCAACAGTTCCTTTTGGGGATGGCTGGTCCCATGAAGCTCCCCCGGATTACCATCTTTTTAACATCTTTTATGCTTGGATTTTATATTATTTATTAATATTGTAAATTTTTATTTATGTTTTTACTGTTTTATTGTGAACCGCCTAGGGTCCCCCGACAGGGGAGATGGGCGGTAATAAAAATTTAAATAAATAAATAAAAATATATTTTCTACCAACAGCAGGACATATGACTGAATGCTCTTCTGACATACATTCCTGCCAAGAAGAAAACTTAAGTTTTCTATATGAGGAGATGTGTGGCATGAGAGAGCACGGTTGATCAAATGACCTCTCATCAGGAATATGAAATGGTCCTCAACATTCAACAAAATGCACAAAGCTTATTCTCACTATTTTGAAACCACAAAGCACTCACTTTAAGCGGGGGGGGGGAGTTTAAACCATCCCAAGAATCCCTGCTACCAAATCAGGCTTGCCTTCATACTCGATACCAGGAAACTGTTCTTGAAGCTGGTTCTTGGAATTTCAGCTCTTGCAAACTTTTGGAAAATACATTTGTTCATCTCAGCAACATTCTACTACTCACCACCATTGGCTCCACTTATATTTTTTTTAATTGCATTTGTTATTGTCCTAAATGCCTTTTAATGCTGCCCAACCATGGTAAGCAGCATATAAATATGTTTAATATTAAATAAATATTTAATCACATAAGCATAAAATCTTACTGTTCTGGTAGAGGGCTTCATCCACCACCACTAGCAAAGCTGTACTACATGATTTCAGCCATTCTAGAGGTCCAAAACCAGAGCAGGAACAACTGATCCGTACCTTGTCTTTTGAGAACATGGTTTTGGGATGTTCATCTTGCGTCCTTGATTGCCAAGTCAGATTCGCCAAAGCACTAAGACACATTTCTTTTAAATCTTTAAGAAAAGAGACACAGAAAGGAGACCAGCTTCTTCAATAACACTCTATAGTCTGAAATAAACATCAGGGGTTGAGAGAGAGATGAGTGAAAAAGGTTATGGAGGAAATTTCACCAGTTTTGGTGATACAGGTGGTCCTCGGGTAGCAACCACTCATTCAGTAACCATTTGAACTTACAGCGGTGCTGAACAAGTAGTACTTACAACCAGTCCTTCAAGTTCTGGCCGTCGCAGTGCCCCCGCGGTCACGTAATTGCAATTTGTGACCTTCCCTGCCAGCTTCCGACATGCAAAGTCAGTGGGGAAGCTGGCAGGAAGTCAGAAGTTGCAGTCACGGGAGGTCCTCGGTTAACAACCCATGGTGATTCACTTAATGACAATAACCGGGGATTGCCAAAACTGCTGATGCTAAGCAGCAGTCATATGACATCACGCTTTATGACCGCATTGCTTAGTGATGGAAATTCCAGTCCCAATTACCACCATTAAGGGAGGACTACCTGTAAATTTGATGTCTCCCAGAATGAACAATCAATGAAGCCAGGGAGGGGAGTAGCCCAGTCAGAGACCATATGCTTTGCATGCAGAACACCCCCATAGGCTCATCAATCAACTAATCTAAATGGGCTAATGTTACAACTAATCAGTGCAGCCCAACAAACCTAGATGGACTAATGGTATAAAGCAGCTTCCTCTGTATCTATCAAGCCTCTGGACACAGCTGTAATATTGCCAGCCAGTTGCAGCACCTGATCCATAGGTATCTCATACAGTGTTCATGGCCTAATAACTCTTAGGCTAAAGGATGGAGGGTACTGCAGATAATCCCACTTCTTGAAGTTTATAACTTATAAATGAAAGTGAGTGAGGAGAAGATAGGTATAGCAATTTTTCCCCCCACCGGCTTACTTGCTTGTTTTCTTAAGAAGTATGTATTTCCGCTATGATGGCAAATGTTGCAATGGAAACTGTAGTTAGTCATAAAAGGAAGGCAGGATCTGAAACAACAATTCAGTGGTTCTTCTCAATAAATCAGATGGAAGAAAAATGTATAGTGACTTTATAAACTCGATGTAGCAACACTTGGGCATGTTAAGCCATTCTAACAAAAAAAATAATTATGCAGAACTCTTGCCTATTCCCCCATACCTCAAGGATAAACCTAGAGGCAATATTAATAAAAAGCTGAAGAGATACATTGATGTGAAAGATAACTCACCTACTAAGTGCTTAAATACATCCCAAATTCAACTGTTCTCAAGTAAGAGGAAAAATGTACAGCTTTAGGAATTTAACACCCCGCTGCCCCTCCCCCTCATACACACAGAGACAATAAACACAAGAACAGGTAAGTAGCCTCTAGTCTGATCCCTTTTGTAATCTGAACATCAAAGTCAAGTCAATATATTTGAACATAAAGCCTCCAGGCCTACCCAACTACTAAATTTGGAGTCAGCAAGGAACACCCTTATTAACATCATAAATCGGATTACCAACTGATGCAAGGGATTTTTCAGGTTCTCAACAGAGCCTGCACTCTCTTGAGATATCTGAAGTTAATGCTTGCTTTGATCTGGTTTTGAATGAGATGCCCTATACAGATGGAGATGGATAAGAATGGTTGCAAATCATGGAGTAGGTAGAGGACAGTCATGATATCAGTCTGTTTATCTGATGTGCACTGGGCTAAGAATTAGCCTGTAGATGACAACTCATTAAAACACCTTGGGTTTCTTTTTTCTAAAGATAAATGTCCTATCACTTTGCTGATTAACTCTATAGATGTTTACATCTTTAGCATCATTTGTTCACAATAAGCCAGCAAAACAGCATTTCTCCACTCAGCTTAAGCCAAGGCTGTCAACATTTCAGAGAAAGAGCTGCAAGGAAACAGCCTCAAACTTTCATGGAAATGTACAGGGGGGGGATGCGAGACTGAAATCCTCAAGCTGCAAATGCTTGGATGTTCTATCTGAAATGGCTGGGCACACTCAAAAGTAAATGAGTTAAGGATTACAGTCTATACAGCTGTGTTGGCACAACTGCTTTGATAATATTTACAGGTCTTGGTGTTCTTAATGCAACACAGACGGGAAAACAAGGTCCTCAGCCACAGACAGCTTATTAGAGAGCAGAATGTTGTTCTATATATTTAAAAAGGCCTGTAATATTGAATTAATAACCTGCATAACCACAATTCATTAAATAATTCACCACTGTCTGGGTTCACCCAACACACTAAGCCAAATTTCATTATGGCTTAAGGTGATATGTGAATTCAGGCACACAGGAATCACAAAACAGCCACAATGAAGTCTAAGTTTCTACTTAACAATATATTCATTTGAACCACAGAACTAATGTTTTAGACTGGCCTTCCATCATCTTGTGGCCCATGTTAAGGACTGGAAAAACTTTTGAAAGGCTGGGACATAACCATTTGATGCTGGCTCTTACAATTTAAGGAATGTATCATGCTACCTGAAAAACTCTGGTATTATCATTTCTCTTCTACTAAATGTCTCTTGAAATGTAATAGGGAACCTTCTTTTATTCTTGTTAATCTAGAGGATGTTTTCTATAAAGATGCCAATAGCCTATTGCTAAGCAACAAAATAAAGTGGAAAATGTCTCAAGCAGTTTTTGTTTGTTTGTAAATAATTATGTAAGCAAAGTGTTAAGGAAACTAAGCCACATTCACATAACAAGGGAAGCTCCACATTCCACTGATATGCACCAATTATTTGAAACCAACCTCATATATGAGCTCATGCTGCCCTCTTCTGGAATCACAGAACCAACATTTGGAGAGAATGGTTCAATTACTTCTACTGAACATCTGTCCTGATCAAAAGAGGTTCTATTAATATGATGCTACTACATACGTGGTATCAATTCCAAACGTTTCTGCGGTGAACCACTTGGTGCAAATCCCACATTGCAATTCAATCTCTCCAAGCTGTCTTCCATTATCCTCATCCACAGAGCTAGTCTGATTATCCATGACTTCTGAACCATCCCCAACACCTTCCTGTAACAACATTAGCAGAAAGGTAACAAAAGAGCATCAAGAACACTTAAAATACTTTCCTCCCTCCAAGCATGAATGGTTTTCTCCCTACCTAACCACTCTATCCTCACCTGCTCAACTTCATGGCTGAGATTTCTTCACACTATCTCTTGTTTCCCCATTTTTGTTACAATCCAGGACAATTACTGTATATAAACAGGGAGCAATCCCCACACTCACTCGCACTGATGATGTTACCTAGTCGGGTAATGAAACGTCTGCAAGCAAAGAACCAAGCTCAGAGAGCACCAAGGACTCCACAATCCAGGACATGTATTGTTGTGCTAAACACAAACAACTGAAAACCAACGCTTGATTCTGATTTCTTTTTAATCTAAATCGCAGTATCTTGGATATTTTTACATCGTTGTCAAATCAGCCTTATTTACTATGGCTGTCTGAGCTTTGATTTCAAGATTGAATTTGATTGAATTATCTCTTCTAACTGAATCACTAAATTGATTTATCAAATCATGTACCTTCAGATTGATTGAAGGGTTGAAGGAATTGTATAAATGTGCATATATATTTTTATCAAAAAGAAATTTTAAATCCAAGCAACTTGAACTGCAAATTTACACTGCTTTTACTTTTCAAATTGAAAATTCAAATGAGATATTTTCCAATTTGCATACATCTATTAGAAAGACTGTTTTTTAACATATACACACATCAATCATGGAACATGCTTTATCTCTGCAGAACAGGTTTTGATAACATACCAAGGCATCCTTTCCACTGGATGATTCTGTTTCCAGGGTAGCAGTGACATCAGCCAGAGATGCATCACCCCTGAAAAGCATTAAAAGTCATTATTAGGCTTGTAACTTTTTGTGTATTATTTTTATTTAAAGGGTTTAAACGAAATGATTCCATTGATTCTGGCATTTAGCATTTTTAAATTTAAACTGAATTTGGAATTTTATGTTCTTTTGTTCTATCCCAATATCCCAATTTACTTTTTTATTTACAGAAAACAACCCCCCCATTGTTGATGATTAACAGGCAGGAATCAAATAGTTTAAATTAGTAAAATGCTATTGTTAAAAAAGCTAGAGATGGAGAATGTGCTGTTTCAAAGCAGGCTGTCTTTTCTTTTTCTTGAAAACAAAACAGAACTTTATAGGATGCTATTTTCTACACATTTATCCATCATGTATTATCTGATCCTTTCAGGCAGAAATACCAGATTTTGAATCTGTTCCGACAAAGATTTCTTTGACTCAGGAAAATCTAGATCTAGGTGTACAAAGCTTAGCTTCATTGCAAAAAGCTTTTTCAGTGATTCTTAAAAGGGAAGGCCTGAGCCATCTCAAGCATTTCTATTCACTAGATTTCCCTTCATACTCAGCAGTTAAGGAGGGCCCACTGGGACAGAAACAACAGTATTATTTGGCAAATATGCATATTTTTACTTTAGTCACATTAAATTTATATCTCACTTTTTTTTCCTTAGTACAGCATATGTAGTAATCACTCCTGTAATTTTATCCCCATCATAATTTTGTCATACAGGTTAGACTTAGAGGAACTGACTAGCCCAAAGTTGTTGATGGCTGAGATAGGATTTGAACACAGGTTTCCTGGCTCCTAGTTCAATGCCTTAATCATCATATAAGTTTGGTTCTCAGAACATGGATATATGTGATGTACCCAAGTTGATTTGAACTCCCATATTCTCCAAGGACCAGATTATATGTCTGAACCCAGTGGAAAGCTGTAACCCAAAACAGCTAGCCAAAACCACATTAAAAAAAGACTAAATCACCTCTCAAGCAAGTAAACGTGACAGACCTGACCTGGTATATACCAATAGAGAAGCACAACAAATGTATTTATCCTAGACTATTTTTCCATCTAGTTCAGTGTTGCCTACTGTGTAATCAGCAGCAATTTTCAGTGGTTTTAAGCAGAAAGATGTCCCTCCCCCATCACTAACATCATGCTTTTTAAAAAGAGACAGCAGAAGTCAACCCTAGAAGCTGCTTTACACCCACTCCTCATTTAGTACTAAGTGAACATGTGACTAAGAAAGAGAGAGGGAGAGAGACGTTATAAAGATCACTGGTTGCTGCTGTCTCATTCAGATAAAGTTCTCTGGCACAGCTACACCAGCGTTATGCTCCCCCTGGTGTGCACTGTTGTCAGATGCACGGAATTTGGTCATAAATATGCACGTTGGTCAGAAAATGAATTTTTTATTACCATTACCATCATGGTGTGCAAATGGTCGCTAAGCAAGGTAGCTGCTACACAAGGAGTGGATATACAGAATGGGAACTAAAGTACAGCCCAATCTGAACCAGCCATATATTAAAAGGAAAGGAGGAAGCAGAGAAGAAATCAAGTCAGAGCTTATCTAGCTGACTAGGAAACAGCAAAGCTGATGTCATTCAGCAAGTTACACCGTGGTCTGCTTAGCCATGGTTTACTTAGTGAAGCACATGCTTGCTCATACAACATATTAAGCCAGAAATCATGGTTTATAGCTCAGCTCACACATTAGACAGAAACAAACCGACATGTCTGGTCGTAGGATTCCATTCCGGACAATAGGGATGAGGCTTCAGGAGTGAGCAAAGGGTGACTGCAGCTACAGCGACCACAGCCAACCCGCTGTCCTACAGAGGTCTTGGGACTGTATGTCCCAGAAGGCATAGTCTTGGCTGGCTGGGAATCAGGGGAGTTGCCCCCACCCACTAATCTACAGGGAGCCAGGCAGATGGATGAAGTAGGACTGACTAACTACTGCTGGCTGGGAATTCTAGTAGTCTTAACATCTGGCAGGGGCGCAGGTTCGATGCATCTCGCCATTGAAAGCTCTTCTGCAAAGCCCGGGATTCGACAGGCGGGGAGATAGAACCCGGGCGGAGCTCATTGGGCAGAACGTCAAAGCTCTGACCAATGAGAAACGGATCCGAGACCTCTGGCCAATAGGAGCGCCCCACTGGATTCAAGGCTCCTAGCCAATAGAAATGAAGACTCCAGTTTCGATCCTTTTTCCCGCCATATCGCCAGGTCTCACCCGGTCTCCGAGTCCCCAGTTGCCTGCTCAGTTGGCCCCGCGGCTTCCCCAGCCATGGGCTCCGGAACAGCCGGTGGTGTGGCCTCCCCTTCTCCTCCATCCTCAGGCGTTGATGCTCCAACCCCCCCGGACGCCATCTTGCACTGGAAATCACCTCTCGCGGGATTATCGGCGCGAAATCTCGCGAGATCTATTCATCCGATTCTCCCACACTTTTTTAAAGGGGCAACGTCACTCTCTTTTGTCCTTAAAGGGGCAACACAGTTTTTCGGATGGCTAGAAAGCGGCGCCTGCAATGGAAATGTTATATAGAGTTCCAGAAACTTTTAGCTCCCTTAATATCTTCTATTCTTAGTGTAAACCTGATGGGGTGAGTTGGGTTCAGCTTAGGCGGTAATAAAGTGGACAGCCTTTAATTTTCTTAATTATCCTACCAAAATACAGCAGCATAACCATAATATTGCTATAATATATTATAACTTTGCAATATTGTTATATTGCAATATATTATATTCATATGATATACTATCATGTATGATAATGTTTTATTTTTATTTATTTTATTATTCTATTGCTGGCCTTTTTAGGCCACTCAACTCCAAAATAGTTTTGATCTGTTATATCTGAAAATATTTTTATCACCCTTATCCTTTTTTTAAAATTAAGTACAAAAGCCTGAAACTGCTTTACCATTATTATAATATGTCGATGAAGGTTCTCAGTCGTACAGGTGGAACAGTCTGTAGCTTGAATCATGTCAACTGGATTTCTAGAAATCCAGTTGACATGATTCAAGCTACAGACATTATTATGATACTATAATATATTATTGCGGAACCCATTCACTACATTTCAGTCTCCTTCATTCTCTGTATATGGGCGGATTGTTTATATGAGTTTTACGCTGCACTGATGTGTGGTATGATATGGTGGAAATAAAAATACTACAAATAAATGTATTAATAATCCACTTTTGAGGCAAGGTTGATTCTCAAAATGTCTTAATGCTGAAATTCATTAGGCCTGTGCATTGTTTCTGATTCATTCTCTGTGCTTTGGAGCTGCTTAAACATATTGCAGCTCAGAACTACATTTCCTTTTCGCAAATTCCAAAGCATCTTTTGGCCATTGAATCTGAAGGGCTGCACGGCCCTAAAATAAGATGCAAAAAACACACTTTGCAAAAGATACACTCCATTTATTACACATACATTGTAATTTAAAATGTTTAGTAATTTTAAATACTCCCTGCTCTATTTTTAAAAATGAAGAAAACTTTACATGTAAACCTTAGTTGCTTTCTCATCAGATAAGCACTTATTTTACTGCTTTAAGAACATAAAAACATATTTATAACTTTTTGCATTATTTAGCATATTTATTAACGTTACAGAACAATTCTATTTGTATTTGGCCAGAAAATCCACCCTGTTTAGAGGATCTCACTCTCACATACAGTTACAGAAATGCAGTCAAAGTTATAAATTCCTTTGTTTTTACACGCAAAACAGAATATAACTAATATGAGAGAAAGAAAGAGAGGGAGCTGAGTTACTGCAAGCTACAAGAACATACTTCTTGGAATTATTTGGTAGTGCAGTCTTCCCAAAAAATCTTGCCCTCAAGATGATTTGGACAGTCCAAACATTGTATCAGATGTATTTTCTTAGATTTGCTCATATTCTTTAAAAAAAATCTATCGTTACATCACTAACAAGATGTGCTTGTTTTTTCTAAATCCAGGGCCATTCTAGGTTTTTAGAACTATATATGACCCTCTGATGTACTCTGTCACAACACAATATCGTGGTTGGTAAATTATATTATCCCTTTTAAAATTCTGTCTAAATATACGATTTAAAAATGCATTTTATTTGAGCATCATTTCATGAAATTAATTTTCCCCTTAGTTATTCAACATCAAAAGGGTTGCTTCTAAAAATGCCTCCTGTCTTTTAAGCTCTAAGTATTTCTTTAAAAAAATCATCATATGTTAAGTTTTTCTTTGAACTTACTGATAAATAACTCCCATTATTTTCAGCAGCTTTGAATCTTGATAACAAGACTTTCTGAAGAACAAACTTGTTTTGAAGACTAAATTATCAAGATATGTTAATTGATAGTAAAACAGGTTCTTTAATCTCAGAATGCTCAGAATGAATATCTTGAAGTGCTTATGGAACAAAACCCCAAAACAGATTATGGAACCTGAAGGTGATTCACTCTCTGTCTTATGTTTTATCTGTATGATTTAATTTAATTATTTCACTTTGAAGTGATATCCATTGTCTTCAAGGCAAAGAACCTTCTTGAGGTGGTTTCAAAACAAAACATGAATAATGACAAACATGAAAATATAAGAGCTAATACTAAAAGAAATAAATTAAGAACTTCTGCCCATATATTTTCAATAATTTACAAATATATATAATTCAAATGAACTAGCTGAAGTTCAGCACATTGGGAGATATGGTATCAGAGGTTCATGAATCACACAGCTCTTGGTAAAGGAGGTTGTTGGATGACATCTGGAAGATCTGTAATGTAAAAAGCTGCCATTTTTCCAAAGTTGATTAGATAATCAAACTCGTATTTCCCAACTTTTTCAGCACCTAGGACAGCAGTCAATTGTTTCTTGCAAAGCAGCTCAGTTCTTTCCCAACAACGTTGGAACCAAAGTGCAATCACTTCTTTCATATCTTGGAGAAAAGAAAAACTTCTATCTTAAAGTAACAGGAGGGGACCAATATTGGGCTAACAGGACTCTTCTTGTTCTGTTATTGGCAAGCCCATCAAACACGGAGTTTCATAAAAATAGTGACAATAGTGCAAATGTTAGTAGGCAGAGATCACTGAAAAAAAATTTCTATTATTAAATGTCTGGGAGCTCAAAACTATGGGCAATTTGCTAAAACTAGTGTATGGCTCGGCCATTAGATACCAGTTTATCTTTTGTCTGTTTCTTGAATAAAAAGGTAAAGGTTCCCCCCGCACATTTGTGCAGTCGTGTCCGACTCTAGGGGCCGGTGCTCATCTCCGTTTGTTAGCCAAAGAGCCAGCATTGTCCAAAGACGCTTCCACGGTCATGTGGCCACACGACGTGCATGGAATGCTGTTACCTACCCACCGAAGTGGTACCTATTCATCTACTTGCATTTGCATGCTTTCGAATTGCTAGGTTGGCAAGAGCTGGGGCGAGTGCGGGAGCTCACTCCGTCACGCGTTTCTTGAATAGAATATATTAAATTTCAATGTTATTTTCCATTAGCCGCTTAGGATCATATGTTTGAGATGTGCGGCCATATAAATGGAATAAATATATAAATAAAGCATAAGGACACACCCTTCTGTCAGTTAGCATTAGATGAGGGTGTTCTTCTCTGATCACCAAATGACAGTACTCTTGGCCACAGTAAATTCATTCCTATGCACAACAGTGATTCTATATGTGGTTGGTAACAGTTGTGGTCCTTGATCATGTAACAAAACTTTAGTACCTTGAAGGTTGTATGATTATGGCAATTTAAGGAAGAATAGTATCCAAAGTATTTATAAGAAATATGTGCTTTCCTGTTTTGGATCAACTCAGGCTAATTACAAGCTGCTGCTCCAGTAATGTTTATGAAAACTATTTTTGGTAGGAAAAGGAAGAAGAATTGTAAAACCACTTGGTGGCAGTAAAAACCTATCATAGAAAAGTTGAAATTAATCTGAAAAGGAAGGCCAGCACAAATAGGGTTGATATTCCCCTATCCCCATTTTTATCATATTTGATAAAAGAAAAGAGCCCTCACACATAATAATAGTTATGTTGAGAGAGAGGAGGAGAAAAAGGTAAGTGAGAGGAAGGGAGGGGAGAGGCTACAGTGCCCACATTTCACAGGCATAGGATCAGGCTATTTGCAGAGTATTTTCAGTAGCAATAATTTTGAGAGAAGTAACTGTGTTAGTATATTTCAGCCAAACATAATAGCATTCGGTGTCAGCATGGAGACTAATAATAAATTTGCAAAAAAATTTGTGGCCAAATTTTAAAGAAACATGTTAACTGTTATATTCTGCTCAATAAACTTTTGGTTTACTGAGTTTTGGTTGGTTTAGAAATGTAAATAATTAAATGATATAACATTTAAATAAATGATTAAATAAAATAATGGAAGTGTGAAATTGATAACCCTTTGATGTAGTTTGATCTAGTCCTGCCTTAGGCATGAAAGCTGGCTGGGTGCCCTTGGGCCAGTCCCTCTCTCTCAGCCCAACTCACCTCACAGGGTTGTTGCTGTGGGGAAAATAGGAGGAGGAAGGAGTATTAGGTATGTTCACCACCTTGAGTTATTTATAAAAATAATAAAGGTGGCATAGAAAATAAATAAATAAAGGAAGTGTGAAATTGATAGCCCTTTGATGTAGCTGAAGCAGCAAAGAAAGAGAAAAACACAACAGCCTGCCTCTATCTACAGATGAATTAAATTTCTTTTTCTCTCTCTCCATGCAATCACATTTTGTTGGTTTTATTAGGAAATCTATAAACTCTCCCTTTTCAAAAGTTATCAAGGAAATAATAAGTGAATGAAATTTATCCAAATCATGAAATCTGATAGAATAATTTAAAAAGAAAATCCAAGAAAGCAAAAGTGCACTAGGAATGATCCTATTTTAAAACAAAACTGAAAAGCAAGATTATTGGAAAATAGAGGCTCTTACACTTGTAGGAAAAGAAAAATGGACAAATCTGTGCACAGAGCACAGATACCCAGTTATAGGACATCAGATTAGCAAGTCTTTTTAACATGAACTGGTCTTTAGATCTGTTTATATTGCTTGGTTCGGCAAAGTCCATTAAGACAAAAAAAAAGAGCCAATATGTTCTTGGATTAGGATTAGGGAAACTCAAATTCTAGTCCACCTTCAACTACAGAACCTCACGGGGTCATTTTAGCCAATCACACACACACACACACACACACACAGGTAGTTTTGTAGGGAAAAATGCAAGAAGCTCCAGATTGAAAGCAAGATATATAGCAATGAAATAAATACAAGTAAACAATTCAACAAATAAACAGTGTCAGATAGGCATTCAGTGAAAGAACTCAAGTGGATTTCCTCACCGTGGTTCACTCAACTTGGTCTGAACCAATCTCAACACTGACTGGGAATTCCACAACACTGACATTTAGAATTTTTTTTAAAAAAAAATGATAGCATTTTCCAGGTTTAATACAGCAGAATGATTCTTCCACTACTTCAAAGATCAGCAATTTAATCAGCAACATTCACCTGCACAACACTCCACCTTCTGCAGCTCTACCTCACAAGAGTGTAGGTGTAAATCACAAGATCCTTTTATCATTTTTGTGCTTTAAAATATCTCTTCAGTGTTGCAATAGATTAAGATAAGTCTTTGGAAGCAGGAGTGTCCAGTCACCTTCTCTAGAGGTGAGAGAAAGAAAATGTCTTGATTAATCTTAAGGGCTAATCATCACTTTCCTCTGATGAAAGGGACTGTGACTCGGAGAAGCATCTGAGATAATACTGTAAATAGGTTAATCCCTAAAATACCAGAAAACTCTTTGTTGTTTTTACTACAAAAGGGTGACACGATTACTCCTTTAGAGAGAAATATGTTTAAGTTTGGAAGTATATACATACCGTATATACATATGGAAGTATATACTGTACATATGTACATAGACATATACTCTCATACTAAGAGTGCAGGTAAAACTGGATAGTTAGATAGACTAGGAATAAAAATTAATGAAATAAAATGAATAAAATTCCTTCCCCTGGCCAGGACTTCTATCACATCAGCTCTCCTCTCCCCTGAGATTAAAAAGATCAGAACGAACCAAGTTGCTTAGTTACCTCCAAATCTAACTTTCCCGATTCTCGCAACCAGGGATCAAAACCGAAAGGATCCACCCGAGAGTCAGAATGAGGTGGAGGAGTTGGGGGGGGGGGGGCAAAAGAGAACCCATCGGAGACCTGGCTCTTTTCAGGCAACTGTGAAAGAATCGCGTTGCTCGCATCCCGCTCGGGGGTGATGTATGGGGAGGCGAAGGATAATTAATTGCTGCTTTTCGTCACCCCTTCCTCGAGGTGGGGGGGGGGCGCAGCGCAGGGTGGGGAGTTGCATGAGAATAGGGACCGTGTGGAGGACGTCGAAATTTTGACAGCTTGTTGACATCAAAGGCTCGCAAGATTAGGCAGCCCAGGTATAAAAACTGCCGCGCTTCGGAGGACTGTTGAGAGAGGGAAGGCTGGAGGGAGAAGAAGAAGAAGTTGCTCAGAGTTTCTCCTGAGAAGGAAGGAAGGAAGGAAGGAAGGAAGGAAGGAAGGAAGGAAGGAAGGAAGGAAGGAAGGAAGGAAGGAAGGAAGGAGAGAGGTTTTGCAGAGGGGAAAGGAAAGGAAAGGAAATCCTCATTTAGGAGAAAAAGAAAGAGAGAAGGACGAATCTTGCTTCATCGCCAAGCCCGCTCCGGAGATGCCTCCCAGATTCGCATCCGTCTTGAAGCGCGCCTATTGGGCCCTGGTGCTCCTCAACCTGTCGGCCAGCTCCCAGCCTGCAGTTACCGGCGTCTTCCCGCAGCGAGCCGGGGAGCCCTCCGCCGCCGCCGCCGCCCCCGGCCGCCTCAGGCACCCCCGAGCCGCGCTCAGGTACCCGGTGTATATGCTGCACCTCTACCGCTCCCTGCTCGCCGGCAGCCACCTGGGCCAGCCCTCCGCCGAGGCCTCCGCCTTGCAAGAGTCCGACTCCATCCTCAGCCTGGTGGCCAGAAGTAAGTTCCGCGGTTGTCTTGAAATAATAATAATAATAATAATAATAATAATAATAATAATATAGGAGGGATGCCAGGACTGGGCTGGGTTTGTATTTGGAACAGCCTTCCCGTGGGATAGGGGCAACTGCCTTGTCCCAGACCTCCCTCCCCTCTTCCTCTTTGTGGATTGCAGCCCCCCACCCCACCCCCTGCAGCCGTCTGCAAAGGAGGACCCTCCCCACAGGCCCAATCCACATCCTTCCCTCTTTTGACATCCTGCAGACACACATGGGTGGAAATGGGGTACCAAAGTGACAAATGCTGCTCCTTTGTTTATGGGGGGGGGAGAGCCAATCAATGCAGGTGGTTCATGAAAGATGCCCTGGAAGGTTGCAGGTAAAAGTTCCCCAAAGACGAGGGGGTCCAGCATAAGCGGGGAAGGGGGGACACTAGCCTGCTGGCAGGTAGAAGTGAAAGGGGCAGGTTGGCAGGTTCCTTCACCCTTCCAAAGGAAGGGAAAGCAGGCTTGCAGAAGCGCCCACATCTTAGATTGCATGGGCAAGCCCATTTCAGGACCAGAACTGGGTTTCCACATTCCACATACAGGCTCCTTCTCACATGTAGATACACAACATTCACCTGATAGGTTGGTTCACGCTACAGTGGTTGGGTATTTCTAGGCCACTGATTACCGACCCCCGTTTTAGCCTAACTTAGTATATTGTGGAAGCCCAGATGAAGAGCATGAACACACACGGGCACCACATGCATACCCTCCTCATATGGAAACTCCCACATATATATTCACAGCTCTGCACCACCCAGAATGTGGTGGAATGAGTTCGTGGGATTCATTGCATTGCCACAAGAAAGGAGAAGATGATTCTGCTGCTTGCAACTTATTGGGTATCTGTGACAATTAATGGAAGGGCTATTAATTGCAGTGGCTGCCACTTCACCAGTCACTGTGAACAAGGGAGTACAGAGGCTGGATGATAATTACCTTCGTAATTGGGGACTCTCAAGATGTAATAACCAACTCCCATCCCATCCCATCCCCAGCTACCTGATCCTTTTGACTGGATGTAATCCAGTCAACCCAGGGAGGTCTCAACACACACACACACACACACCTGTGCCTCTAACTTTCTCTCAAATGTGTGAACTACCAACTTTCTCCTGCTCTTTCTTGTTTGTTATTCAGTCCAATATGATGCTATGAAATGTCTAACCCTCACCCTCCCCCTGTCCTACCCTAGAGCCTTTTGGTGCTACTTCAAAAAGCGGAAGGGCCAATTTTTAAAAGAACTCCTAATAAATGATTATAGCTTCCCAAGGATGTTACAATAGGAGTGGGGAGGCATTATGGAAGCAACCTTGGATGTGGACTCCAGATTTCATTGGGATTTAATGAGATCTGGGTCTTCAAACATTTAATCAATTGGTTATCAATGCAGGACTTTAAGAATTAGCTGGAAGACATTGAGGTCTGAGCAGTAGTTTGCAGAGCTGTATGGAGATGAGCACCGGACCCTAGAGACCCTAGAGACCCTAGGACAGGACTGCACAAATGTGCAGGGGGGGGACCTTTACCTTTACCTTTACGGAGCTGTATTGGCAGGGCCAATAGTGCTGAAGTTAGTTTCTTTTAGTTTTTTTTCAGACCTTTTCCCCTCCTCCAAGGCTTAAATACAGGCTGCCAATGTCTGTATTTGTGAAGTGCAAGAGAGCAATTCACAGAGCATTTTTAAACACAAATCCTTGCATTTTCTTGTTATCCTCCTTGTTACAAACCCAGTTTGTAATATTGCCAGTTTGGAGAGGCAGAGACTGGTGTGTGTGTGTCTGTTTGCGTGTGTGTGCGTGTGCGCCTTTGAGTCAGCTTTGACTCCTGGTGACTCCCTGGACAAGTCCCTGCAGTTTTCTTGGCAAAGTTTTCAAAAGTGGTTTGCCATTGCCTCCTTCTAAAAGAATTGCCTCTCTTCTAAAGAGAGAGAGACTGGCCCAAGGTCCCCCAGTTGGCTTTATGTCTAAGGCAGGACTAGAACTCATGGTCTTCTGGTTTCTAGCCTGATGCCTTAACCACTACACCAAACTGGCTCTCTACAGAGACTGGAGTTGAAAGATAAAGGCTTGGCTACCAAGGCAACCTTCCCAGTATAGGAAGAGGCAAGAGGCATAATTTGCAGCTCATTCTCTTAGATGCCAGCCAAAAGAGCTAATTAGCAAATTAAGAATGCATTGTTGTGTGCAATGGGTCTTATATTCGTAAATAAGTGAGAATGCACACTAAGTGTCTTGATTGCTATTGATGCTCATGGAATTCATATGCTTACATTGGTATTTAAGTCTCATTCTCTTCAGTGAGACAAAAGCATGATTAACTTTCTCTGATCTTCTTCAAAACCTGACTGTAGTTTAGATAAGAAGCAGGATGTGGCAGAGAAGTATTCCACTCAGTTCCTACAGGAATCTATTTGATCTTAGTGCCTAAACTTAGACTTGGAGGATTCTAAGTCTTTGTTTAAGCATGATTTATAAATGAACTGTAATTAACTAGGTTCATGCAATAAGCAAAGGTTGGAACCATGGTTTAGTGTGAATGTGTGAACCCACATCCAAAAGGTATTCAGTTTGACATACTCCCTGTGTAGATCTGGGGCCTCAGTGATGAACATCAAGTGATGGGAATATTAGGAGGCTATAAAACTACTTCATATAATCATGAATGCTTTTTTAAGTTTTTGGATCTGGGAAGAAAAAAAATCTGAAATGAGCTAGCTAATTAACTATAAGTCCCTTTTAATCGTCCAACTGTAAGGATAAAGGGAGATGCTTTGTTTGTCCAGCCCAGCATTGTCTGTTCTGATCTTATTCTTGCAAGTAGAAGTGTCAAGGATTGAACTTAACTGCCCAGAGTCATTGGGAGTCAGGCAGTGTACAAATAAAATAAATAAATAGGTTTTAAAAATCCCCATTCCTAGAACAATCAGCCAGGTATTCTGTGAACAATGAAGATATTTAAGCCTCATTAGACCATTTTTGTTATTTATCACCCCTCCCCACAATTATGGATTATTTTCCAAAGAAATTTTTATTTATTTATTTTTTATCCCGCGTTTATTATTTTTATAAATAACTCAAGGCGGTGAACATACCTAATATGCCTTCCTCCTCCTATTTTCCCTACAACAACAACCCTGTGAGGTGAGTTGGGCTGAGAGAGTGACTGGCCCAAGGTCACCCAGCCGGCTTTCATGCCAAAGGTGGGACTAGAACTCTCAGTCTCCTGGTTTCTAGCCTGGTGCCTTAACCACTAGACCAAACTGGCTCTTTAAAATTATTTCTGCAAATCAAAGACTTTTGACAATTCTCTCTTGTATGGGTGGTGCTATTTTGACTGCATGTGTAATAGTGTTTAAGCTAGAATTAATTAAGCTAGAATTAAGCTAGAATTAATTAAGCATCAAAATTAATTCAGTTAGAACTAGCCCTAACTTCTGAACTTGTTCTAGGTTATTTATTGTGTGGAATAATCCAATGATTCTCCATCTTTACATTATAACTGATATGCATTGGTAAATTGAACATTAATCATTCTCTATAGCAGGGCTTTCCAAAGTTTTCCCGTGGTGACACACCAACCACCATTGGTGTGTCACCGTGGGAAAACCTGGAAGTGCCGCCGTTGCGGCAGTGCGCAAAAACCCGGAAGTGCTGCTGCCGCTTTCGGTTTTTGCGCGCTGCTGTTGGTGTGTCGCCGCGGGAAAACCCAGAAGCGCTGATGATGATCAGCGCTTCCAGGTTGTGTGGCGACACACCAGACTGTGTGTGGCGACACACTTTTGTGTCGCGACACACAGTTTGGAAAGCTCTGCTCTATAGGGTATATCCCACCCACACAACTTTATGTCAGGTGATTGTACACAGTGGAACATGTATGCACTTTCTATTGAACACCAATTTGTAACTTATTTTAAGAACTGAAAACGTTTAGGCAAAGTAGTGCGAATGGGTCGGTGAATTGTGTACAATCACTGTGTACAATCATCTTTGAGTGCAAATAATCAGAAAAATTGGTTTCCCAAGTTTGATCTAGGAGAGGAGACATTATGTGAACAAAATACAATAGTGTCCCAATTACACCTTTGAGCATAGCTGAAGATTCTTCCGATACCACATTTTCCTTCATAGATTTTATTTTATTTTCCATTGAAATGTCTTCCTTTATGATATGTTTTGGAGTAGTTTTGGAATCTATGCTAATATTTCAAGGCACGTGCTTTGTTTCATAATTACCACCTTTCTGCTGTCTTCCAGCTTCATTCCATTTTGGGAACCAGTGGGACTTCTCCTTTGACATGACCCCCATCTCCAGCAGCTATGACATCAGGCTGGCCCAGCTCCGGGTTCATCTACTGACCTTCTCTCAATCTAGAAATATCACTGTGCGCATTTATCACAGCCACAACCACACATGTCATGGGAATCAGACTTGCACAGATAGGCTGTTCCTTGGTTCTTTTGTGAGTAGCATCTCCCTCGGCCATTCACCCTGGAAAGTCTTCAACATCACTAGCTTGTTACATTTTTGGCTCCACCATGGGCTGCCATCTGGCCCTGAGATTGCAGAAGTCCCCCAGCAAGACTGGGAGGAGAGGAATGTATCTGAGGACAATAGTAACCCAGCAGCTGGTATATTCCAAGATAAGTGTGTCCACAATAATTCTAGAGAGGGCCAACAGCTTTTGATTGACAATGGGCCTGATAGAGCACTCTTGGTAGTCTTCTCCAAAGATAAGGAACCTGTGGAGCCTTCTCAGGGCTCAAGTCTCATTAGGACTGTAGAGATGTCCAAGCACGTTATGTTCTATAACACTTCCAAAGAGGCCGGAGGCCGGAGGCATCGGCGGAACAGGAAACAGAAGCAAAGGATTAAAGTGAGCACTCTCCAATCCTCCAGTTTGGGGGAAGAAGGCAGATCTCTATGTAAAAGGGTCGATATGATGGTGGACTTTGATAAGACTGGCTTTGGAAGCTGGATTGTTCATCCCAAGAAGTATAATGCATATCGATGTGAAGGAGATTGTCCATCACCTGTAGATGAGACCTTCAAGCCGACAAATCACGCCTATATTCAGGTATGGAGGAGCGTGTGAGAGACCATGGGGTATGGCAGAGTGATATTCTCCAGTTCTTTTGCAGAGGAACTGGAAAGACAAGGTTTATAGGAATTGGAAAGACAAGGTTTATAAGAAACAATAGTAGAGTAGCCTATGTCTAAAAGTATGCACATGCTAGTTTATAATATAGATTCTTCCGTTTATAATATAGATTCCCATAATTTATAATATATTCCCATATATTCCCATAGTTTATAATATATATTCCGTTTATAATATAGATTCCCATTTAGAAGTTTCACTTTGTTCTTAGATGTTAGGGGGCCATGTTGCTTTGTGAAACAGATTTTAAGGATGCTTTGCTCAAGCTTTCATCAAGGCAAAACACCTCATTGAAGATCTGCAAACCATACTGCTCAGCATAAACAAAAACAGAACAATCATACATTAACAAAGTAAACTTTACTGGAGGAAATAGAGGATGCTTTCCCATTGCTCATACTGAAAAGAAATGCAATTGTTGGTTTGATTGGCATATCTGTCTAAAAGTAAAACATGTGACCCCACTTTTGATGGCTGGTCCTTCTGAATGTGTTGGTGATTCCTCACTTGAATCAGAGTCTAGCCAGGGTCTTGGTCAGTTTTGAAGTCGTGACAAATCAGGATCTGCCCGTTCATAATAGCAAATCCTCTTGACCTCTCTAGGTTCACTCTTTGCAGATGATGCTCATGATTTCCTCTTCTGTTTCACAGAGCTTGCTGAAGGTATACCAACCCAGCCGGGTACCTTGTCCATCCTGTGCTCCAATCAGGTTAAGCCCATTGTCCATGCTGTATCATGAGAAAGGAAAAATAAGGGTCCGTCACCATGAGGACATGATAATTGACGAATGTGGCTGCAACTGATGCTTATGGACCATTGCTGGCTGACTAATGGGAGTCTCCTGCAAGTAACTCCCCAACTTAAACTACCTTCCCCCTTTATAGCAGAGGACCAGAGAATTCTTGCTGGAGAAAGGCAAGAAGCATATTCCTCAGCACATGGAGATCAAGCTGTACTTTTAAAGTCTTGTCTGCAAGATCCTTAGCAGAACAGGGGTTGAAGTAGGCACATGGGATGGGTAGCTTGCTTCAACCACTTCATAAGTAAGGTAAATGCAATCCTCACCACATAGGAGAGTTTCACCAACATTTCTTTTTTACAAGAAAACTGGATTCAAAACCTGTTCAAATTAAATAAGGATGGTCAATGCAAATGCATAAGACATTATCAGCACAGTAAGAGTCTATTTTAGTGGAAACTTTCTAGGATCTTCCTGGTACCTGAAACTTCTGCTAGAGAATGAAACTGTGACTCCCCCCACCCACAACATAGCATTTGTTCTACATCTATCTCACCATGTTGAGACATAAATATGGGATTTTTTTTTAGTGAAAGACTCCTAAGCTGTAATGATTGTGATCCCATGATATTGATATCTTTCTGAACATCACTTTCACCTGCTGGGGAATAAGCGTGGAAGAGGGTTATTGTGTAATGCTGTGCTTGGGGACTTTAAAAAAACATCTGGTGGGCTGTTGTATAACTTGGTATGCTGGATCTGATGGACCATCCATTTGATCTAGCAGAACTCATATGAGCTTAGGCGAGGGACACTTTCAGGAAGGATGGCTTGAGTCAGCAAATGGGAAAAAAATGTCCCTGCATGTTTTGTCCCAGTACTCTTTCAAATTGAGGAAAGAGAATATGCTGTTGAAATTTCCCTTAAAGGAAAAGATAATTTCCATCACATTGTTGGAGATGTAATGTGGTGTTCTTGCACTTGTTGCTTTGGGGCTTGGGTGAATGTACTGTTTTTTATTTTATAATAATCTCTCCCGAAATCTTTAGCCTGCTGTGCTTCAATTAAACTGCAAGGGAAGCCCTCAGCATTCACATGGGGCTTTTATAATTTGGGAAGCATGTGTGGCCAGGGAGGCTACAGATTAACGGAGAGATGATCCACAGGGAACAAGGATACTGGCAGTACCTTCCCCTGACATCTCCGCCAATCAAACCAACTGAGAAACATGATCAAGAGAAATCCAGAAGAAATTCTCAAACACTCTGAGTGATGGAAAACATATTTTGAGAAATGCAAGGCAGATATTGGCACAGCATTCATATGAGTTCATATATTTATTTCAACCTTCTAAACTTCAAGGGACACATTAAAAACTCTACTTGCTTTGAGAGGGAGTTTTCTGATAGCTAGAGACAATTAAGGAAGTCCTAGGTCAACCATAGGTATGTGGACAGGATTGTTGAATGAGCTGTATTTAAATAATTCTGAATGACCAAGGGTATAGTTGGTGCTGATAATAGAATCTGCAGTAACAAAACATCACAGATTATATTGTTGTTATCATTGCTCAAAAATAAATACAATGCAGAAAAATAAAAGCTGGCTGCTGTGTTTTGATAAGAACTTTATATACCCCATCATGAATGGATATGTGAACATCACAATGTATTTTAAGAAACTGGGGAAGAAATGGTTCTCAACATTTAAAATAAATAAATAGATAGACGAGTCCAAGAATTATAAAATGAAAAAGAAAAAGAAAACAGGAAAAGGTGAGAAAAGGAAAATTTGGGAATACACATACATATATGTGTATCCCCAAATTTTCCTTTACATACATATATGTAACATACATATGTAACATACATATATGTGTATCTGTCTATAGAATCTAAAGGGAAAATGCAGTAATTTTACATCTATATTCAATATTTTTTAAAAAAGTGAATCGTAGAGACAGATACAATCTCATAACACAGATTTAAAAACAAAGAACATATTTTTGGAGTGGGAGGAAAGAGGGACAAATGGGACTGAACAAGAGAAACCTGGTGCCAAATGTTCCATTTTGAAGATCTCCTGTTCCTGTCCACCAGCCAGCCTTCAATACCCTCCTGCATAATACTCCATTCCATCTCTTCCACCAGTTATTTCCCCACCCTCTTTCCAACAATTATTTCACAATCCCTTTGCTGATTTTTTTAAAGTAACAAACATACACACAAACATATTCCTCCCCTCCCAAATGCAAAGAGTAATAGTGTTCAGCAATCATAGAATATTGACTTTGGGTTGGAAAAAGAAACATGTGGAATAGACAATGAATGAGGATCCTGAAAGCAGGCAAGTTGCCTAAACCTGAACAATGCCACAGTTAGCTGTGTTTTGCTGATTAGACTGATAATTAAAGTAGAAATGGGGAGGCTGTCATGTCCCCTCCCTGATCGTTCTGAACCACATCTTCTAGTAACCCCATCCAGCAATGTTAGTACAGTGGACACATGGACTCCGTAGTTTGGATATCTATTGAGGGTAAGAAGTTCCTCACTCCTGCATTGTTTTGGGTTAGGACTTGGGAGTGCTTGTTTTCAAGCCCCCCCCCCCAACTCCGGTCTTTAAAAGAGGATAAAATGGTGGTGGTCATTTTGTTCTCCAACAACGAAACGAAATGAAGCTTAATCAACCTTTGACCGTCTTCTGAAACATCTTGCTGGAAAAAGGAATCTAGAGAACTCAAGCTTGCACATTCTTTAGTGCTATTTTGCTTGGTCTTAATAAAGATATTACCCACCTGTGGATGTTAGAAGTCTTTTTCTTGCAATTCCCACTTGAATTTTCACAGAACAGTAAAGGGGCAGAGGGACACATTTGTAGCCCCAGAAGTATATCAGAGATCATTCTCAGCTCAACAAACCATGCAGTTATTTCTATGAAGGTTCTCAGTCATCCAGGTGGAATTGTCTGTAGCTTGAATCATGTCAACTGGATTTCTATTTTCTTAGTGGAAACGTTTCGCTCCTTATCCAAGGAGCTTCTTCAGTCTGAGCAAAGTCTCTAGCTATCAGAAAACTCCCTCTCAAAGCAAACTTTGCTCAGACTGAAGAAGCTCCTTGGATAAGGAGCGAAACCTTTCCACTAAGAAAATAGAAATCCAGTTGACATGATTCAAGCTACAGACATGCAGTTATTGTTGCAGGGTTGAAATTATGTATTTATTTATTTAATTTTATTTATTCCCCGCCCATCTCCCATACAAGGGACTCTACAAGGGAAATTAGAAGAGAGAGTACTATGTATACTCCCCTTAATGTCTGCTGGAAAGATTAGGATAAGAATTAACGAACAAACCATAGAGTAGCAATATGCTCTCACTTTTCAGAATAGACATATGTACAGAATCCAGTATGGTAGACGTACTGCATGGTGTCTCATGTCCACCTCCCTGTTTAGAGATTTGATCTCTCAGAAACTACAGCATAACTTTCTACAATGACAACACTAGCAATATCTTAATCAGTTTTTAACAAGTACTGCCTGCCTCCCCCCCCCCCCCCCCAATTAGAAAGGAAAAAACAGGGACAGTGAATTTTTACGAGGGACTTATAACAAAAGGTAGACATTTGTTGTAGACAAACAGGACCTCTGGATCTTATACTCTTTTATCAACAGGCCCAGTAAGCAACTCTCTACCCCAAGCCCTCCTTTGAAAGATGAAGAATATATTTTCCTTCCCTTTGGGTCATGGCCTTTGATCACAAGTCTGGGATCTTTTGTGTAATGGGTGTTTGTGTAACCAAAAAGACCCCCCCCATCCCAGGGGAGTCTCCTTATCATCATGAGAGGTGGCAATTCAGACACTGGGATCAAATCTGCATTACGAGGAGGAAAAAGATCATTCATGCTCCTAAACTGCTAATTGTCCTGACAAGAAGCAAGGTAAATTAAAGGTCACTTCACATCCCGATGATTGGCCACAGAAACCAAGAAGTTTCTCCGCTAAGCACTTTCCCTGCATTGAAACTATGTGTCTTCGCTGCATTTTTGTCACACAATGCCTGGAATTTGGTTCCTGTCTGAGAAAAAAAAATGCTTTGCATTAAATAAGTGCCCATTTATGGATGGAAGTGTAAAGCCCAGAGTTTATGGAGCAAGAGGGTACAAAACTTTGGCATGGATCTTTAATAAGTAGCACTTTGCACATCCAGTTGATCGGCCACGGTTCTTAACTGTCTGGATTTGTTCCATTTATGTACAGATAGCATACGTATGTTCACTAAGGCATACATTACTGGACATTTGTCATTCATGGGAAACACATAGGGAAGGATGAGTGAAGAAGTGAGGCCAAGTAGCGCTGTAGCACTACAGAGGGATGAACCAATAGAAACAATCTCACCAAAACTGTTCACATATGAATGACTTGCATTGGCTTCCTCCACTTGATGCCTCCTAATATATTGAAGAATCACTCTCATTGAAGAGCGTTCATTTCAGCACCTCTCCTGAATTCTAGCATTATGAAAGAGGGAGAAATCTCTAGCTGCTTTCTCTAAGCCAGGGATCCTTTTTTACAACCCCTTAGCATCTCTGCCTTTTGTTCTGCCTTGCTTTGGTTGATATTCAGCCAAATCTATGGAGATGGAGAAATCGAGTGACCCAGCACAAGCGCATAGATGGGAAGGGATGGGTAAGGCACCTAAATTTAGTGCAGAGACATATTCAGGCACGTTTCAGTGAAAATGCAGGTGCTGAGGGTAGAAGCAATGGTGAGCTGGAGGAATCTACATTCCTTTCCATGAATTAGAGTAGGAATGTATTGACTAGGCCAGCATTCTGACTGAAAAGGCTTTCATCCTCTGCTTTGTTGGAGAAAGGACTGCATTGATGTAATGTTTGTAAGAATTTCTTGTGGTACACGTTATGCGTACATGGGAACCGCATTTCTCTGACACTCATAGAGAGCTAATTTTGTGTTCTTACAATCTTTTCAGGAGGGACATACTGATGTGCCTGTTGAAGATCACCTATCCAAAAAGCAGGGTGAGTGCTGATCAAGTAGTCCTTGATTCTTTGGTCATCCTCCTTGTTAAATAGGGTGAGACAATTCAAGCAGGAAATGTGGAAGATTGCTTCAGAGCTTCCAATTTGGCTTTTAGACCAAGATTTTGCAGAATCTGCAGTGTTTGTTTACCAAGATGGTTCTGATTTGGCTAATGGCAATTACTGATTTAAGGGGCGTGGTGGCTCAGCGGGTAAGACGCCAGGCTTGTCGATTGATTGGAAGATCGCAAGTTCAGAGGTTCGAATCCCTAGTGGGTGGGTAGGTAACAGCATTCCGCGCGCGTCATGCGGCCACATGACCACGGAAGAGTCTTCGGACAACGCTGGCTCTTTGGCTAACAAACGGAGATGAGCACCGGCCCCTAGAGTCGGACACGACTGCACAAATGTGCGGGGGGAAACTTTAACCTTTAAATTACTGATTTGGCCACATGGGAGCAGGAAGTACAACCATACCATGTGACAAACAGGTTACTCTACCAACGCCCTTAAGGCATGTGGGAGTTGTAGGGTAGCTAGTTCATTCTATCTCCTAATATAGACACGTTCAGAGGATGGAGGAAATGGGCCATCCTTGACTCTTCCGTGAGGATGGAATAGAGTGATCTGGGCCCAAATCAACCTGTCTTTTTGCAGCTGGACAGGGAAAGTCGATTGAGTCCGAATGATGAGTTGCTTTGACCCAAGATGGAGTTTCCTAGCTGTAGACCAGGCAATGGAACTGACAAATCAGTGTGGTTTCTTCTCTATTGTAGACCATTGGTATTCATGAATAATCTTGTAGTGCAAAGTTTGCGATGTCAAATTTGATCTCTTACTGTCTTTGCGGTACGTTTGAGGGAACTCTGGGTCACACTTAACCAAGTCAAGTAAAAGCCTAGCAGCTAGAATCATGTAACAGGCTAAGTTTGGTTAGTTTTAAGCTTGGTTATGTTTTTACTGTGTTGTACAGACCTACCCGTTTTATTATAGTTCAATATATTATATGAGCCTGGGTTAGGGTTAATTCAGTAACCAGATTAAATGTGTTATGTGAACATAGCCAATGGTTAATGTACAAATAAATAAATGCCTCAATGCAAATGTCTTGACAATATGTATTAATTTATCACACACATGCAATACATAATTAATATTGTATGGTGCATCCTTGAAGCTTCCTCTGAATTTCTTGACATGGTTTCTGCTGATTAATACTTGGCAGGAAGGGGCAGTCTTGTGAGCACAGGGGTCTATGTTTGTGTGTGTGTGTGTGTGTGTGTGTGTGTGGTTTAGTGGTGAGGACAGCATTGCCTTCCAATCCACATCTGCCTCTGTGGATAAACAAAGCTTGTCTGGCCCTCGCCCCTGAGGCTAGCCTCCAAGCTTGAAGGAATAGCATTGGCTTCATATGCAGACAAAGTTTCACACCGCTGTGACCCTACAGCAATTAAGGAGTGACTAGAGGCTCATTTGCAGGAGCTGTTACCCCAAATGATTTCTCAGAGAGGAGTGAATCTAACCTTTCTCCTCCCCACCTCACATTAAGCATCATCTACCAAGGGCAAAGACATATGTGATACAATGATTTAAAGAAGAAGGAAGACTGTGATGCCACCCACCTTGCCAGCACACAGCCTCAGGAAGAAGCTACACCCACATCTATAGATCACAGTGATTGGAGGAACCCATATGTTTCCTTTTATCTCCAAGGTGGTGGTGGTGTTAGTTGACACAGGCCAATTCCAGTTGGCTTCCATTGGGTACAAACATGTTTTTCTGAGCAAGTGGGGGTCAGCCATATGATTTGAAGGGCCATAATTCAGGGGCTCAGGCTGATTCTTTGAATGATGAAGGTCCTAAATTCAATCCCTAGCACCTCCAACTCAATCCAGGATAGAATCCTGCCTGGAATATTGAGATGCTGCTTACTGCTGATGGTGGGGTAATGGAAGTTGTAGGACAACATATCTGGAGGGCAGTAGGCTGTGGAAAGCAGCATAGACAGTAACAAACTAGGTTGATCAATAGTCTGACTTGGTCTAAAAAATGTCCTACATACTTAGACCACCAATGCTTAGAAGAAGTCAACATCGAATGATTCCCACTGCTCTTAACCTTGATCAGTTCATGGGGGATCCTCCTTAAATACATTTATTGGAAGACTGGAACAGAACCTATACTCCTTCCACACTTCTGGAGTCTCCCAGAATGGAGAAGGCTGTACTAGGAATTTATTCTGTATGGTGGAGCATTCCACCATTTGTGTTCTGAAGAGCTGAAGCCCACCCAGAGGTTTACATCTCAAGAAGACTTGACAGCTTTCTTAAAGACTGGGTCACTGAACTCAGTCCTCTTTGGCTAATATTAAAACATGCTAATAGGAGTCACAGATGGTTAGTACTTGGATGGGAGATCACAGGAAAATCCCAGGGCTATAAGCTAGATCAAGAATGGGGGTAAAAAAATTCTGGAAGAAGGAAACAGCATGCCACATCTGTATGGTTGCCAAGAAAACTACATGGATATACTGTATCATGAAGTCGCAGGAGTCAAACTCTACTCAAAGGTGACTCTTATTTTCAGTGGATTAGCCATTCATCACTTGTCTTGCCAGGAGGTGCATTTCCACACCAAACTGAACACAAAATAATTTACCCAAAGATGTCCAACAGAGAAAAAAGGCTACTGGGGATATGAGGGCCCTCAATGAAGCTTGGTTTGGGAGAGACTTAACTATTAGGATACATGGCTCTTCTGTGCCTTTATGTCTTCAGGCAGAATTCCTTTTTCACTAAAAAGAAACTAGCACATTTTGCATGGAAATAAAAGGCCGCCTGTTTTGTTGACTGGGTTCACACATCCCATTGAAGGTTTGCTTAATCATGGCCTGTTGCTGAGCCATGACTGGCTGAGCTGTATTGTCATTGTGCCAGCATTGACTCAAACCCAAACCAAGCCAACCACGGTATGTTGAAGAAAAAGCCTGAATCCAGCCAGTGCATCTTTCTATCTCCTTGATTGCTTGAACTAAATGCAGAAAATGTTTCAAATAAATAAAAAGGGAGCTAAATTTATGCTGTGGGCAAAGGCCATGCTAGATTTGGTGCAAACTGTTCCATGCTGCATGGAGTATTCAGCATTGGGGCGAATGTTTGAAATGCTGATTTGATCTTTGCATCTGAATGTAGTTGAGCGTGCTCATTCTGACACAAAAGAAGGCTGTGCTAAGGAGAGGCTGCCTAACTCTGCAGGGCAAGAGGACACCTCTGCTTTCAGATGCACTGAGACAGAGATCTGCATCAAGGGGCAGAGAAAGGAATGTCTGTAAGGCTAAGCCTACCATCAAATGCTAGTTAGCATCTTTTCTCCCTTGAGGCACTTTCTACCCTGTTGTTTCTTTCATACATTGCAGCCCCACTTTCCTGAAAGATTTTAAAGCATCTAAAGAATCCAGTTCATTACAATGCCTGGATAAATATACATATGGTGGTAGAATTAATGAAATAAGACTACATCAGGAATTCAGGGGAAAATTGATTTGCTATATGATCCGGCTGTCTTTATTCTTCTTGCTTTCTGCACCCATATTATAGGTATTTATCACTGAATATTAGTATTTTAATCCAGCAAAAAGTATGCCACATTCAAATGGTGACGTATCCCAGAGCTCTTAAGATTTTTAACATACCCATAATATACACACTCACATATGTACACATCTGAGATTTTCTCTGAATTATCAGACCTGACATGAATTAAACTCTTTCCTGTTTGCATTAAATGCTCTTCATTTCATCAATAAAATGTACAGTAGGTCAGTGTTGCTCAACCTTGGGAACTTTAAGATGTGTGGACTTCAACTCCCAGAATTCCCCAGCCAGCATTCTGGGAGTTGAAGTCCACACATCTTAAAGTTCCTAAGGTTGAGAAACACTGATGAAGGTGTATAATGTTTTTTCTTCTTATTATTGCAATTATTAAACCTATAAGATTTTTTTAAAATCTAAAATTCATAGTTGAGTAATATCTTGATTAGAAGTAACCACATCTGCAAGCTGTTGATGTACCCAGAATTCTCCATCAGGTGAGATACCACAAAAGTAAGAGACAGAGAAACAAGAACGCAGCTAAAATTGGCCTGCTGTTTCAGCCATAAGAACTAGAAGCCAGAAATCTTTCTTGATTCTTTTTATTAAATAAATTTTAGAGATGTTGCTAACCAGTAGACATTATGGCAGCAGATGATCATTCCAAAGAAATACAGTTGCATGTATTGTAGAATCTGGTATGGAAACATATTAACTTATATCCCATACACAGTACCCAGGTCCTTTTCCTATTGAAATGTAAGCATTCAGTACAACAGAGCTTTCCAAACTGTGTGTCGCAACACGTTAGTGTGTCGACTGCAGTGTGTAGGTGTGTCATGCGAACCTAACGAGAAACCTCTGAGTTGGACACTCAGAGCCTCAAGCGCCTTGCCTCCGAGCCCTGCCAGGATTCTGCGCAGGTCCTAGTGCCTGCCTTGTGCCCTGCTGTAAGAGGGGAGCTCTGTCCAAGCCTTGCCCTGCTGTAAAGGGGAACTCTGTTTTCATGAGATATGTTGTGTCCCCATACATTTCACTATTACAATTTATGTATGTGTCCATATCTCTTATAAGCTAGTTAGTTTCACCTCCGGTTTGCTAGTAAAACTGAATTACTGTGTCGCGAAATGATGTATGTCTAAAAAGTGTGTCACCAACATGAAAAGTTTGGAAAGCTCTGCAGTACAGGATAAAGACTGTCCAAAGTTAGAGTGTGGGGTAATCCTGGTCTCTCATTTTCAGCAGCCAAGAAGGGTTGGGACTATCTTCTGCTGACCACAGCTTGGGATGATTGGCCCTTGCTGGTGGAGGTACAACTGCTAAGACCAGGAGATTCCTCCAACCACGATGTCCCTCCCTGCAGTAGTTGCTGGCATTTGCTGCCACTTTCTTAGCATGGTCAAATTTAGCATGCAAATGCAGTTAGAAAGTAGAAGGATGAGTAATATATGGCATGATAATAATATGCTTTGGAAGCATCTGGTATGTACTGTATGTATATGAAGCTGTGGTTTCTCCAAGCCTTGCCAAGAACTTTCTATGGTACTTGGGATACATCAGCAATTATTGCTAGAGTAGAAAACACTGGACATTTTATTTGCTTGCAACCAGCAAAACTTATTTCCAACACAGCAAGGCTGACAATTCCTAGAGGAGATTACAACACAGAGATGGTTAAAATAGTGGCCAAGGGCTTGAAATTTAAAATCCAGGGCAGGCAGAACTACAGATATTAAACAAATATTATCTACAGCAGAATCTACAAAGAGTTTGCCCGATCCTTTGCCAGGTGGCTGCTGTGCCAAGACATGACTGTTTATTTCGCCTTCCAGCTTCTAATTTTGTTTTAACTCCTACAATCAGCAAGAACAATGTAGAAGTTACACATTTATCCAGCTTATACCAAAAAGGGGGTGGGGAGAAAGATTTTTATCTTATAGCCCAACTAAAATAGATGTTTGGAATCCTTACTTCAAGAAGAAACCATGTTTAGCAGCAGGATGTGTTTCATATCCTAAAGGTACCTGGTTCAGTCATAGGTATGTCCAGGTACTGGATGAGATGGTAGATTCCAGGTGGGCCAAGAATCTGTCTCAGAAGGCAGATTCATAGTCTTAGATCAGAACAGTGCAACTGAAATCTGTCACAACAATGTCAGATCTTTCTAACATACCCGAGTTTATTTTCAGTTCACTAGTTTAAATGGTTCTTTTTTCCGTTCAATCATATCCGATTCTTGGAGATTGCCTGGACAAGTTCCTGCAGTTTTCTTGGCAAGGATTTTCAGAAGTGGTTTGCCATTGCCTTCTTCCTAGGGCTGAGAGAAAGGGACTGGCCCAAGGTCACCCAGCTGGCTTCATGTCTAAGGCGGGACTAGAACTGACGGTCTCCTGGTTTCTAGCCTGATGCCTTCACCACTACACCAAACTGGCTCTCACATGGTTCTATATAACCAGTTCATTCTGAGTTTATTACACTACTTCTCACTCAACACACTAAACCAAAATTAAACCACCACTCTGAAATTTAGCAGTGAGTGAACTGCATCTTATAGGGACCAACAGGGCTTGTACCATCTCTGTCTCAGCCTTTCAATTTGTTGCACCCATAAACAAGACTCACCTTGGAAACTCAGTTATGAATAGCTTATACATTTCCTAAATAGAAATACATAAGGCAGGCAGGAAAAAGACTCCCATTTCAATCAGTAGAGATTTTGCCTCTCATTCATGAATAGAAAGAAGTTAACTTCACTGTATCTTTTAGCATCCTGCCTTAACAAAAATTTGCATTTTGCACAGAAGCAGATTTAACCTCGAGAGGGCACCCATTTGTAAATTATTTCTTGAGCACTGCCTTCAGTCTGGCAGACATTCAAGTGTTAACGTGCCAGAAGTCTTCCATCTGAACCCTCAGGCATCTGAAATGCAGGGCATCATGGATTGTTTTAACAAGGGAATACACAAAGAAAGGGAGTTTAGCCAAGAATTTTATATTGGAGGATTTTTGCCAAAGATCATTTATGAGATTACCCAGACTGCACCTCTCAGCAACCCTCTAAGTTTCATCACTCTTCTCAGAAGCACTGTTAAATTAATTTATAATCAGGAGTTAATTAAGAGGAGGGATGCAGAGATAGAGAGATAGATGTATGTATGTGTTTGTTCACGTTTTTATAAGTATGGAGGAGCAGGAGTATAAGTAAGCAGGAGATAATTATAAGCAGGCAGGTTAAGAGAAAAAACGCAAAAAGCAAAATGTGTAACAGTTAATACTTAAACATTTGTAAAATTTGAAAAAACACTAGCTTTGAAATCTGCACATGAGCCCCCTATACCCCAACTATCCCGTGCAGAATGAAATCAAGATGATGTTTTGTCCAAATATATCTTTGAACACATCGCATTGCATTTTTAAGGTTTTTTTTCAATTTCTCAAGAGGTATCAAAAAGGAAGTAATATTATGGCCTTTTTTTTAAAAAAAAATGCCGACACGTCTCTTCTGAATGCTGGACAATTTACAAGCCCCATTTTCTCCTTTAGTTTTTGTCTGGCCCAAAATGTGATGAATTCCAGGCTCTTCCTTCCAAAAGGAAGTGGGAAGAAGAATGCTTGAGGGATTCAGGAGGTTCAGCATTGAAAGGGATGGAGAGCAGCAGTGCAGTCCTCCTGGATCTGCAGCTTTCCATCTCTGGCAGTTCTGAAGTAACAAGACAATTGAATAAGGCCAGGTGGAGGACAATAGCTAAATCCCAAGCCCTGTTGGGTGTTTGCCCAAATGACACAGATCTTGGTGGTATGCTCAAGGTATTTTGGTGGCTAAGCAAAAAAATAAAATGGCGCCTACCAACATCTACCTACAGCAGCCTTTCTCAACCTTTTGACCCTGGAGGAACCCTTGAAATATTTTTCAGGCCTCAGGGAACCCCTGCCCATTCAGGCTCAAATACAGGCCAGAAGTTAAAAAATTATTATATTCGTTTCATGCGTAGGCCTGTATAGATGCATTTACGGTGTTCTTAAGCTAAAAATAATTAAACTTACCTCTTTAATGTGAAGTTGCCTGAATTTGAAATATTTTTTAAAATAAATCGTGATCTCCCAGGGAACCCCTAGTGACCTCTCGCGGAACCCTAGGGTGCCACGGAACCCTGGTTGAGGAACCCTGGCCTACAGGAACCAATAGGAAGTTGGACGGCATTTCTACACTAGTGAAGGAACCCCCATGGCAGCTGAAAGCAGCAGGCTAGCTTTGAAGGTACAGGAAACAACCCATGAAAAGCTGGCAGTTCTGCTGTTCTCAATAAGCATTCGCCACTGGAGGCAGCTGTCTCTTCTTGTCTAACAGTAGGGCCGGCTACGGCAAGGCAGACATGGCTGGTGGAAAAACGAGTGAGCAAATTCCAGGGACGTGGGGCTTATTATCACACAAAGAAACCCTGCCTTTAGCAGCCTTAGCTCAAGCTTGCAAAGTGGGGCATCTACTAACGTTCACTTGACTGCGTGAGGACCACTTGCTTCCACAGAATGCATTAAAATCCCCACTTAAACATTATTGCTTAGTATAGTGAGATCCAGCATGGACTGGGTAGAGCTGAAATATGCTGGAAAGATAGTCAGTAACTGGGGTCACAGGCTGTGCTAAACCATAGTTTAACCACAACTTACTGAACAAATCATTTTCCCTTGGACTGCCCAACACGATAACCAAACCAAACCAAACCAAACCAAACCAAACCAAACCAAACCAAACCAAACCAAACCAAACCAAACCAAACCAAACCAAACCAAACCAAACCAAACCAAACCAATTGCATTATGTCTTAATATGCTTGATGAACCAGGCTGTTGCCTCTCAGGTGTATTTGTACATGGTTTTGATGTAACAACTGGATGGGACTATGGTATTTATTTTTCTTCCAGATCCCAGAGGTCTAAGACAAATTTAGCTAAGGAAAGGAACATGTCCACCATTTTTTACCCCAAGAAAAGGCAGAGGTGGTTGGAAGGGGGCCCACGTTGTTAACGTTGCCATCTTTCAAAAGTTCTGTACACAATTAAAATACACGTTGAGCTTGTGTTGACAAGGTTAGCAAGATATAGCCAGCTGCTAAAGCTTACTGATCAGGGATTTAATCCTTTTCTGGGTTCACATGATCCACTGTGCTGTAGGCTAACCACGGGGCAGGAATCACACAACATGCTAGCTTAAAATGTGGTTGACTTGGTTGTGGTTCAGTGGATCATGCAAGCACAGCCCGCTGCATGGAAATTTGTCCCTATTGTCCTTTCACATATAATGACGGCATTTCCTCTGGCTCCCTCAACTCTCCACAGGAGCACTGGCAAGATAACTGTTTTAATCATCCATCCCCTAAAACAGCCTTCCCCCACCTAGGCTCTTTCTAGAATTCAACTCCCAGAATTCTCAGCAACGGTGGTGCTGGCTGGGGAATTCTGGGAGTTAAAGCCCACACTTCTGGAGACTGCACAGATTGCAGAACACTCATTATCGGCAACATACAACCGGCAGGGACCACTGGAAAGTTTCTGCAAAGAAATGACACCAATCAGCTTCCTCCAAAACTCATATGCCAATTTTAACAGTTTATTGGTTTAAAGTACAGTGAAGAATGTGTACAGTTCTACACGTAAGTCCTGTAAAGGAAAGAAATAAAAATACTTGCAAGGCTACTTGCTTGTCCACAGCAACATTTTCCCACCTCAAGCACATTTTTCTTAGTTTTTTCTTTAAAAAAAAGAGAGGGAGAGGAAAAGAGAGAATGTGCATTTGCTTACTCCAGCACATTCAGAATTGAAAAAGAAAATGAAGTTTCTTTCAAGGGTGAAATCAAACAATCTGCTGATATGAATGAGTTGATTTCATCGGACCCTTAAGCTTCTTATGGACCGGAGGAAAAAACTGCAATGGAAAGCGATCGAGCAAGCACACAACTCTTTTCCACGGCCAGGTTCCTGCTCGCCCTGCTACATTTCTCCCACGGCTGGATGGGTGCTGATGCTGCAGAAAAGCTTTGGCCAGAAAGGAGAGCGCTGGCTTCTCTTCCCTTGCGAGAAGGGGGAGATTTAGAGGACATACAACTGATGGGGATAAGAGGACACCCACTCCTGTATCAAGTGAATACAAGATAACCTGCTACTGCATTAATTGCCTACATCCAACATGATTACGTGTGTCTCCCTGCATCAGTCTCTGGCTTAAGAACTGACATTTATGGAACAAAGGCATCACTAGGACTTGCGGCACAGGCACAGGAAACCGCATCCCTTCTCTCTTTTGCCACCTCGCTCTCTGGAAGCCAAAACCCAGAGAAACCCACCAGTGTTTTCAGTCTTTAGGCAGTAAGAAATGTCCTCTTCCCAGCATTTTTTTAAAAAATATGATGAACCTTTTCTCCTCAAAAGCTTTGCATAGCGTGGGCTATTCTATAAGCCTCTCTCATTTCTGGAAGCGTTACTGATAATCTCATCTTCATCAGGAATAAAACAACACCACTATTCTCAGAGGAGAGATTTCAGATATCGATGTCGAACTGGGCTTCTTCACCTGTGAAAGACAGAAACGATTGAGAAAGTCTCAGTTTGATGTGTATTCATTGGATGCCACGGATGCCGAAAGTATCACTCCTCAAAGCTTTCCTTAACATGAAGAGGGATCATACTCTGCTCATTCCAGTTTTAACTCGGGCCAATCATTTCAAAAAACTGTTTTCCAAGAAGTTGTGATGAGATAAAAAAAAACACTTAAGTGCAACTTTAGGAAAAGGAACATACACATAGTAGTTGGCATCTTATAATCCTTCAACAATCCAGCCTGGCAAGGGACAAGACAATAGATTATTGCTTTGAAAGCTGGCAGTCCAGAGACAGAATAAGCCTGTAATCTTTGTAAAGTTTGTTTCAACATTCCCAGCAGAGAACAAAATGTCCCCTTTAATATATATAATTTGGTTACTAGTTTCAATAGCTGTTTTGCTGCAGTAAAGCCGTCAAGCAAGATGCTCAAAGCTGGGCAATTCCAGGAAACTTTACCAGTCTCATCTTGGTTCATTTGCAACCACAATCTATAATCGTAGGACCTATTTTGTTTAGGCAAACAAAACAAAACAAAACAAAACAAAACAAAACAAAACAAAACAAAACAAAACAAAACAAAACAAAACAAAACAAAACAAAACAAAACAAAACACATACACACCCCCAACACTCTTGGGACTAAGCCACAGTTCTGACATGAAAGCTACCATAATATATTCTGAAAACTCCCTGGGAGAGTTAAGCAGTTAAAAATCCTCTTCACTATATGATCTATATCATATATAAACATGCATATATGTTGATATGCTTATTAAAGATTTATTGCACTGAAATTTACAGTCACATAAAGGTTTTTGATGGAAGCTGTAAAGTGGGCATATGAAAGTTTAAAATAAAGAAAAAAAATATAAATTAAGGCCCTTCTTGTCAAGCTTCCGGACAGATGCCTATGGAACGTCCATAAGCAGGGTAGGAAAGCAAATTCCATCTCCGGTATTCAGATACACAGCTTCTGAACATGGAGGAACACTCTCAACAGCTGCTGATGGGCTGTGCTTCCTCTATAATGATCTAATCTCCTCTCCTAGCATCTAAATCACCCATCACATTTAGTAGGAAACTCTACATATTCATTAATTACACCTCATATCAATTGAATGTGGCATTTCCTACATTTCTTTATTACTCAAGTGTTCAGTCTTTTTTTTTGCTAAAGCTATGGCAATCCTCTTTTTGGTGCCCCAAACTCCGCTCTGACAAAATACTAATTTAACTCTGGTAAATAGAGAAAAGCATGTGCCAGTGATGTTTAGATGTGCAACCTGGAGTACAGCATTATTCTGAATCCACAGGCCAACTTATTCTGAACACAAGATAATGGTTTGGACCCAGATTTACATCGCTGGCAACCCAACCCACCACCCACGTCTTGTGACCTCTACAGAGCTGACTTTAGGCTTCAGTGAGCCCAGATGCTAATTCTGCACTAACAGAACAGCCCTTTTCCTTTGGAGTAACTGATGCGGTTACTGATGCAGAATTGTGTAGGAAATTTAAATGGAACACAGGCTCAGTGCCCCTGGCAACAGTTATCCTAGGAAATCAGAGACAGAGTGTCCTAGGCCTGTGGCCATATGGGGCTTCACAATACCCATGAAATCTCACACGGTCAGCAGACCCAAGGCTCATGGTGGACCATCTATGGTGCTTATGGGGACTGATGGACAAAAACCAAATAGGCTGTGTTTGTCTGGCACAGAGGGAGGCATTGTCGGTAACCCAACCCACCAACCATGCACTGTGATTGGTACAGGTGACCACACACCTAAGCCTGGTTTCTCGTCGTCAGCGGGGATGAGGCTGGTCTCGGTCTGGAGCTCATCCATACTTGGACTTGTAACACCTGGAATGTCTGGAAGATTGCAAGGTGGTGTTTTGGCAACTGGAGAATTTCGGCACGCCATTAAAAATTTGCGGTCATAAATAATGCGGGTACCTAAAAGAGAAAGATGTCTACAAATTACTGCTGTCCTCAGAAGCTTAAGGAACCAAATTTTGCTCAGAAACAAATTCCAGTTAACCTGCCATATTATCTAGACTGTATTTTTAACATTTGACAGCCTCCGTTGCAAAGGATCACTCTCCTTCCCCAATCAGGGTTTGATTTTGGCTTGTTTTTGCACCATAGCTTAGTCTTTCTCCTTTGCTGTTTAAGACTGGATAGAACCAGGTTGCTTTAGATTAAAAAGCAGAAACTTCTGATTCCCTGCATTGTAGTATAAAAGAGGAGGAAAGGGAAGGGTAATGCAGAGAAGCCCAGAGACTTGCAAAATTCATTGAGGTTCATTATAACCTATGGTCATAAAACCATGGTTTTCCACAACAATAAAAACTGGCCAGTAAATCTGCCTTTATGATACATGGTCTGAAGCACACATGATTAACAATAGTGACTGAAAAGTGAGCAGCATAAAATCATTGCTTATCTGCAGGCGTATCTGGTTATCTAGACAATTTTATGAGGAGGAGTGCGTTATCAGCCTTGTTTTCCCTTTTTAGGCGAGAAGAACAGAACAAGCATGGAAGCAAAGCAAGGGATGATGTATATGCTTCTTTGTAAAACTGCAGCGGCTGAGGCTGCGTAAAGCTTGCTAACAGATCTGATTCTTCTGCTTATTTCAGGGTCTACTCAGTCATTCAGAATTGCTGGTTCTTCTTAAAAAGCTACTTGCCATCCAGCCCTCAAGAAAAAAGGCAGAGGTGGTCCCACAACACTGGAGTCTCAGTGACTTTTCCTGTGCTGCAACCTTTTCCAGATATTCTCGACCATGGGAAAGGTCTCATGGGAGACCATTAGAGCAGGAGGGAAACAAAGTCCATTTCTTGCAATAGATATTTTTATGTGGAGTCCTTGGTGCTCTCTGAGTTTGGTTATTTGCTTGCAGATGTTTCGTTGCCCAACTAGGCAACATCTTCAGTGCTAGAAGGGAGTGGGGTATGCTCTCCCTTCTAGCACTGAAGATGTTGCCTAGTCGGGCAACGAAACGTCTGCAAGCAAACCACCAAGCTCAGAGAGCACCAAGGACTCCACAGTTCAACCCTGAGCTACAGATATTCTCTTCTATTTTTATATGTGACCACTAGAGGGAGCCTTGTACTCAACCCTTATTTTGCTTCTGAACAGAGGCAGTTAACAAAGACATTTGCAAGTCCTCTGGCTGGGCTGAGAAAGTGACTCCTTTCAGCTTTGAAATATATATTCTACATCAGGCAATCAAGTACTGAACAGCCACCAGTCTTAGCTCTTCATCCATGCGTTAAGCAGGCTACATGCTTTTTAAATTTTTCAACTGTCAGCATGTAATTTATCCGTTTGCCACTTCAACAGAACCAGGAAAAAGAAAAACGTGCAAGGCTTCCTTTCAAAAAAATTGGACTGTGCAGTAACAGCAGAGGAATCACTACAGCTAATTTTGGTGGTGTATTCTTTTCTGTTTTAAGAACTTGACATTTTCAGATGCTCTGTTCACCTTCACTGCTCCTGAAGTACTACGTCTCTCTTTGCCTGCTGACAACAGCATTCAAGAGCAACACCATTTGCCATTCTGATAGACTTTTGCAGATAAACACCCAGTAATAGTATTGTTTCTACTCAGTTCTGAACCGGATTCCTTCCACCTTTGCAACTGCCCTCCAGCAGAAATGTAATGGCGGAGAATTAAGAGGAAAATTGTGTATATTTTCAGAATTTGCATTCAACACTGGTCTGGCCAAGCAGCTTCCAAATACAGCTCTAAGAACAAATCATTTTAAAACCCGAACCAAGAAAATCAGGACATTTTTTCAGGGCTTAACGTTAAACCCGGCAACTCCAAGCTTCAAGGTCAAAACCGCAACATGAAAACTTGCCTTATTTGTAAAATTTATTGTGGTCCTTGACCAATTCAAAAAAAAAACAACAAAAAAAAAAACCCAAATTCTGAAACAGCAAGTAAAGACTATAATAAAACTTAATAATTCTAATGCTGAAGCAGTCAAAGTATGGCATATTTCACAAATAGCAAAACAAAACATAGCCACTTTCATAGAAATCAAACCACACTGATCAGCCAGTAAATAAGATGGATCTGGGTGGCCTGAAAATCTGACTAGATGGAGAGTTATTAGCTGCAACTGGGCATCTTTGGAATAAGAGCAATATAGCAAAGTCTGGGTTAATGTTTCAGGAGTTGCCTTAAGATTTAATTAAATTTCAGTAATAAAAAAAAGGCAGGGTGGAATTGTAGTTGGAAGGACAGATGCTGAAGCTGAAGCTCAAATACTTCGGCCACCTAATGAGAAGAGAGGACTCACTGGAAAAGACCCTGATGCTGGGAAAGACTGAAGGCAAAAGGAGAAGGGGACGGCAGAGGATGAGATGGTTAGATAGCATCACCGATGTAATGAACATGAATTTGAGTAAACTCCGGGAGACAGTGGAGGACAGGAAGGCCTGGCGTGCTATGGTCCATGAGGTCACGAAGAGTCGGACACGACTAAACGACTGAACAACAACAATAACACAAAGAGGTTAGAATTTGAAACTAGCTTTTTGAGTGAAAAAGGCTCTTCCACCTGTCTCCCAAGGTTATTCTCACCGCCCATTACATCTTCTAACGCAGAGGCACCTTTTGCCAGGTATATCTCACAGGCATTTGCAAATGGCTTGCAGTTGGCCCTTTGCCACAACTTCTCTTGGTGGTCTTCAACAAATCACTCACAGTATTTGTCCTAATAGCTAACATAGGCAGGGCCTTCCAACAGAACCGCAACGAAACAGCTGCCAAAAAGCAAGAGCTTGAAATACACACACACACACACACACACACTTTCAAAAAGATGAAAATCATCAACCATCAGTCAGGAGCCGAGCAAGTCAGACAGAAAAGGAAAATCTGGAAGGGTGCAAAGATTAGGAAAGCACATCGCATGATGCATTCAAGCAGGGCAGGAGAACCTGTGGCCCCAATTCTTGTCATTCCCACTGGCCAGGCCAGGATTATGGGAGCTGTAGTCTAGCAGCATACAAAGGGCTCTGAGTTCTCCTCTTAAGGAGAGCCGTGCTTTTACATTTACACCAAGAAGCACGGCTCTCTTTAACTACCTAAGCGCTGCTGCCAGGGAGTACCATTTCCTTGGTTATATTTCAACCGAACCTCCCCTTCAAACAAATTTAAAAAATGGTTTAGGTTGGACAATGAAAAACCAGATCCTCTGTTTGGAGGAACTAGAGCTAAATTGTTTTCCAAGCCATTTGACAGGGAGGGACTTCCAGAGACCGGGTGGGTGGGTGGGGCGGGGAGGAATTCAACGGTTGGGAGTCACCAGTTCAGCACTCCACCCAACATTAAAAAGCCGTGAATCAGGATCCACAGACAAGCAGCCTTGCTACTTCTGATGCCTGCCAGCTGCTGGAACGCCTGCAAAACAAAGTCCGTTTTCCTAGAAAAGTTGTCACCGTACCAGTTATTGCAAGAACATTTCATAATGGGTTCACGGGAGGTCTGTATCCCTGAGTTGATATTCAGCCACATGCTCAGAGTTCTGTTTGTTTAACCAAACAGAGTCGGGCAGGGTTAGAAATGGAGGGCTTTGAACGATCGTCAGTTGCTGGGGGGGGGGGGGGCGCGTTCGGTCATTTACTCCCTAGGTGCCTGCTTTCTAAGAACAGGAAACAGTTGGGTCTACCGGATGGGATTTTTAAAAATATTTTTTTTATCCCGCCTTTATTGTTTTTATAAATAACTCAAGGCGGCGAACATACTTAAAACTCCTTCCTCATATTTCCTCCACAACCACTCTTGCTCTTTTTCTTTGAAAAGCAGATCTCCTCCCTGCGTCGCATTCATGCGAAACATCCACACAGATCGTCTAGGTGTGGATCGGGCATATGTAACTAGTCCTGCTTTTCTGTTAATGCCAGTCTCAATATTTACACTTCTGCCAAGGGGGATTCCAAGGATGCTCCTTGCTTAGGAGCCAATTTACCGAAGGTTTTCTGCAAGCCACACAAGGAGAGGCTTTAGGTCCTGGGTACTGTTCTAGGTTTCTAATACAGCTTTTGGAAGGGGCAGTTCTTGGGTTTTTCTTGGGGGCGATGTGGGGGTAAAGATGATAGATACTGGACCTGACATCTTCTGAAGGCAAAACAGCTGCTCGGCCCTTGAATGATATGGCTTTGTTCAGTGCAGAATCTTTTTTTTTCTTGGTCGTCTTCCTTGTTACGCTGCACAGAATACACACCACAAAAATCAGTCTGTCTCATACTCTAGGCCAGTGTTTCTCAACCTTAGCAACTTGAAGATGTGTGGACTTCAACTCCCAGAATTCTGGGAGTTGAAGTCCACACATCTTCAAGTTGCCAAGGTCGAGAAACACTGCTCCAGGCTATCTATTTGCATCGGGAAGGCATGTCGGCTAGCATGCTTCTCCCGGTGGACCGTTCCATTTTATTCTATGACCATTTCACGCAGGAAACAGTATTTGAGAAAGTTCATCTGAAAACAACAAATGGAGGTTTATCAGCTGGCATCCCAAAACAGATTCACATTTTACAACCTGAACACGTTCTTCTCTGCAAGGAGATCTAAAGCCAGCCTGGTGCTTCCAGATGTACAGTATTGGCTTGCAATGCCCAAGTGTTTTCAGAAGAACACCATGCTGGCTAGATATTCTGGGAGATAGAGCCCAACCTATCTAGACAATGCCAGCTTGGAGAAGGTTGACCTGAGTCTTTATGAAAGAGAGGTCTCCCTGGACAACAGTGGGTGCCCCTTAACAGCATGTTCAGAAAGGGGAACAGTGTAATGGTATGTGGGAATGACCTTGGAAGACAGGAGGAAGAGCCACAGACTAGACAATGATCATGCAAAAAGGTATCTCAGCCCACAGAAGGAAAAGGAGTGTAGGAAGCATTTCAGAAGGGACCCTCCCTAGTTTTTTGGAAAGTAAAAGTAAAGGAGGTGGGAAATGCTTTCAGTCTTGCAAGGTTCTGTTAATGTACCCTTACAATAAAGACAGGGTTAATCCTCATAGTTGTGCTTCTTGTCTGGACTACATTGAAGGGCTAACAGTCTTACTTTCTTCGATTCACCTCTCAATTGCCCCCAAACAGCCAATTATTCCCAGCTACCACTGTGCCTGGGTGTAGTCTTTTTCTGCTGTGGTTGCAACCGGCTTCACGAAAGCCAAGCCCGTGAACTTTTCCGAGGCCACCACACGCTGAAATGTTTGTCATGAGCAGGTCCCTCCGTGCCATTGGCATAAATATTGTGACACTGGTCACACTGGCCAAGTTCCCAGGGGCAATCTGAGACTGTAAAAAACAAACCACAAATAGGACCATCAGCCATCAATCTTATTGCGCAGCAGCAAAGGAGCGTTCCTTCTTCTGAGGACTGAGGGATCTTCCTTGGGGTCAAGGAGAGACAATTCCGATAAATTAAGGCTTGAAATGAAAAAGCCGTAACGGACGGGACTTTAACTAACGGCCACATTCGAAACCACACTTCCCCATCAGACCTACAAAGAGGCAATTTCAACCACTCCTTTGTTCTGTTCTCAGTTCTCCCAGGCTCAGCTTTAGAGCAGAAGGAAAACAGTGAGTTTTAGTCAGGTTAGCAGTTTGCGTGATGCAAACTCATCCTGCTAGACCAGGGTCTCTCAACCAGGGCTCCATGAGAGGTCACTAGGGGTTCCCTGGGAGATCACGATTTATTTTAAAAATTATTTCAAATTTCGGCAACTGCACATTAAAGAGGTGTCATTCTTTATTTTTAGTTGAAGAACCCTGTTAATGCATATATGCAGGCCTATACATGAAATGAATATAATAATGTTGTAACTTCTGGCCTATATTTGAGCCTTAATGTGCAGGGGTTCCCTAAGGCCTGAAAAATATTTCAAGGGTTCCTCCACAGCCAGAAGGTTGAGAAAGGCTGTGCTAGAAAGAGAAAGGTATGGGAAAGTGTAAACAAGTCACTATCTTTACTCAATTTTTAGGAGAGTAAGAGGCAGGTGGAACAAGCTGCCTCTCTGCATTTGGCCAGGAACAAAACTTAACTGAGACAGCACAACAGTGCTATCTTCAGATTTATGATCATGGGTTATCTTGTCCCCCCCAGGTCTCAGCTCACAAACTGACCCTCACAGCAGCGTGTCAAGCCTCGCCTCTCCCCCATGGTGTTCTAGCTCAGCTCCAGAAATACCTTTTCTGCAAAATGTTTTCCTTCCCAAGGGTTACTCCCCGACACTGTAGCTAATCTAGAAGCTGGATGAGCTGTGTTCATCCACAGCATTTGCAAAAGACAGGTCAAAATCTTAGTCTAAGTGTTAATCATAAGCTTTTTTTGGTATCTCATCACTTTCTGCTTCCATTGCCTACCACTGGTTCCCTCCGTCTGGGAATACACTTGTTGTGCCAACAGACCAAGAATACGCCATCTGTTCGACCAAGTGGGCTATAAACTATGAAAAGTTATGTTGCAAAGCTTTTAAGGAGATCCAGGATTATTTCTCCTCTTTGCTGGTTCTGAGCACATTTCAAAGAAGCAAATGTTGCTTCTTTCAAGATCATTACAGTCAGACTGTTTGTCTTCCATTGCATTTGTTCTCTTTTTCGCCTCCTGAAAGGGTGGAGGGGATCATCAACAACCATTCAATAGTCTGCAGGCAGTCATTTTCCTGGTATTATGGACATTCTTCTGCTCTACAGTCAGAGGCAAAAAGCATTCAGCACCTGCTCACCCTCCCTACATTTTAAAGACTGGTAACCAGGAGCAGCAGGGACACCATGACTTTTAACAAACTGTATCATTTCCAGAAGGGTAGCTGTGTTAAATGTTGAAGCAACAAATAAAAGATCTGGATGTCGTTCAGACCTGTCTCTACTTCAAGGCCAAACTTTTTTTAAAAAGTAAGTAAGAAAGAAAATGTTCAGGCTGCATTCAAATCACAGACTAAAAATTCCATCACCACAACAGTCTGATTCGTACTTGCTGCAATCAAACCGATGTGCGCAAATAACTTCTCAGAGTGGCAGATGATGCAACACAGAAGAAGTTTAAGCCCAGAAGAAGCAACCATAGGTTTTCTAAAAGGCTTCTCCAACATTAAACTGTTTGAGTTAGTAAACAATTGCTTTGTACATCTTGGAACTTGTTCATAACACATGATTTTGTACCTGCTGGGGTTCATCAAGGTGCCATCAGAAATAACACACTTACCTTGTGAGGCAGTCTGGATGGCAGCCAAAAACCATTATGTAATGCAAAACAAACAAGAGTTGGACATGTCTCCTTCCAGCTCCAGAATTCTGCAGCACGAGGATTCCTGCTGCATCTGTGCAAATCTCACACTGGCACTTGAACTGTGTGCACCAATGTGGGGAAGCAAAAAGCTCATAGCACGGTGCCTCTAAACCCCATTATGCACCACTTTAGGCCCACCTAAGATTTACTCAAAAGAACCAAAGGAATTTGTGAAACTCCCCTTATTATCTAGGTTCGTTTGCTCCACCAATGGAGCTAGAAAATCAAAAGACCGTCCATTCATGTTGCCTTTCCACGTCATAGATTTTTTTGATTTAGTGAAAAGCAGCTGTAAACTCACCCTGCTTCACACAGCAACAATAGCTTTTAATGGCACCATTTTAGATTGCAACAGCAGACAGGCTTTTCAACAACACGACTGATTGAGAAAGCATGCAAATTGTCCCACTGATGCTTATCAGTCAAATAAAAGGAACTGTTTGTGCTTCTTTTTCTTTTCTTTCATCTTTCCTTCCTTCTTTTTTGCTTTCCTTCCTCCAGTCTTTTTTGCTTGTATTGACAATGCCACGAAGCTACTGGATGATTAAATAACAGAAGAAACTCAAAGGGAAGAGCCCAGACTTTGAAACTTAATGTTGTCTGCACTATAGAAATTGTATTTTCAATTTCAAGAATTCTAAAGTTATGTCTATGAGCATTTTGCTTAGTGATAAGAGGGAAGATTGCTTCTGTCACACTTTGGACATGTCACAGATATGGTTTGAAAATGATCCTGTGCGTGGAGAAACTGGAAACGTGGAAAGCAATTAAATGGTGTTGTCTATCGGGACTCTGGAAGCGCATCTTCTCTGTAGCAGCGCCTCCACCCTGGAACAAGATCCCCCCCCCCCCAGATCTGGATGGTCCTCTCTCTGCTGTTGTATAGAAGAGCTGTGAAGACCTGGTTCTTCACCCAGGGAGAGTGATACCCCCTCGCTTTGTCGCACTTACCATCTTTTATCTTTATCTTTTATTTATTTTGTTGTTTGTTGTGAGCCACCCAGTCACTGAGAGTCGGTGGCATACGAGTTTAATAAATTATTATTAGTATTCCTCTTTTCTGAAGCCAAACAGAATTGCCCTTGAAATTCATGCTTCCCTTGAAGTGTCAATACGGTACCCACTGTAATATCATCTTAAGTTGTGCTCTCCTGAATACTTCGGGTTATTCTCTTTTTAATGAACATATTGTTAAGTATATTAAAGAATAAGAGGACACAGGAGAAGGCACGCTAGGCTTGAGCTGAGCAAAGCTGCACATTTTGTTGGACAAAAACTTGCAAGTTTAGAACTCTGTCCTTGTGATTTCTTTCAAGTTGCAGTTACTGATGCCCAAATCCCATGACCTGCCGGGTGTGTCCAGCCCCCAAGATACACTGCAGAGTGGACTGTCTGCTAAAGCTTCCCTAAACATATCCAAAATTAAAGGCATCCACTACTTTGAATCAGTAATTAGGAATCAAACCTTTAAATTGCATGAACCAGCCTGCCTTTTAGAGCATCCATCAGTCCCTTCCTGCCTATTCTCACAACCAGGAGCAGCAAAAGTTTACCCCTGTACCACTAAGACTACGACTGAGACATGGGTGGCTTATAAATAAATATTTACAAAGAAGCAAATCTACAGGCTCGAAGGGGCCTTGGTTCTAACAAATGCATTTTAATTCAGACTTAGGTTGCTTTTAAGAAAGCAGATGAGCTACAGTACAGATTGCATTTTACTGCATTGCATTGGATATTGGTCTCCTGGAGAAGTTCCTACTTGTGCACTCCTAAATACACCCCAGGCAGAGAATACATCTTGTTCTCAGCCTCCCCACCACCAAAATGTTGCAATCTTACATTTATCTACTCTATGTTCTCACCCCTCCTTTACTCAACACATCCAGTCCAAACACAGTTGAAAGGGACAGATATGCGTGCCATGCCCATCTTACACTGGAAAAAAGTCAGCCTGTTCTGTAGTTTGTAGTTCAGAGATCAGCCCGAGGAGGTTTCCTGCACAAAGCCAGGGACAGAAAGCTTTCCGTGCAATGCTTGTTTTTTACAGCACCCTCCCAGAAAAGCACAAATGGAAAGAGGGGCTTCTCTGTTGGAGAAAGGCGGTTCCTAACGTCCCACGGTTAATTGCTGGTCTCCCGAAAACGGTTCTAGGATCCAACCACTATTCCAAATAACCTCTGAAGCACATCGTTTTCTTCCCTGGCCACTGTTCTGTACTGTTAAGCACTCAGGGGAGCAACTGAGAATCTAAGTATTAATTAATCTCAACCTGGAATGGCACCAAGTTGGAGGTAAACAGTATTCCCTGAGCCAAGATCCTCATGACCATAAGCAAGTTTCAGACGGGATATTTCTCCCCTAGCAATTTAGAGCGTTTGTAGAGGAAAGGCTTTTCCAGTAGGAAAACTGCAAGGGATGTTTGTTTCTCTATGGCATGTCCCCCCCACCCCCTTTAGAAAAGTAAGAATATTCCACCCTATGTTTTTTTGTGGCCTCTGGACTCAGTTATATAGAAATGGGGAGACTTCATGCACCTGACCACACAGGCCCAGCCCCTGGACGCCCATCTCAAAGAAATACGCCACCTCTTAAGGACCCTAATTCCAGGGGGGGTGAAGAATGCCAGCCTTTTCCCCCTTAAGGCCAGGAGAAGCAGGTCTGAACCCAGCTCAGATTTAGCCCCATTCTGGTGTTCCCTCTTGGGCTGGGTCCCCCTTTTTCCTACCCAGCAGGATCCAAGGGTTTATTGATGACTCCTGGCCCTGCACAGCAGCAAAAGGCTTTCTGTCCCTTCTCAGAAACACCGAGCATAACTAGAAAGGAGTGACCACGCTGAACACCCTTTCCGGCTAAGCCCTGGATCGCTCACGGCCTGCGCACCAAAACTCCAACCCTGCCTTTCATTTCTCCCTGCAGGATCACACCCATGCCCAGAAGCACCGTGACCCCCCTTTTCATCCCTCCTTCAACAGCTTCTCCATGCTCAGGTGCACTCCGGCCCACTTTCTTGCTGCCCCTCTTCCAAAGCCTGAAACACTCTGATCTTCCCTTCCTCCCCTTCGCTGCCCTTCTTTCCGTGCTCGGAGGCACTCCGACGCTCCTCTTGCTACCTTCCTTTGGTGCTCCAACCTCATTTCCGGCACCCTTCCCCGAACGCTCAGAGGCACTCTCAACATCTCCTGTCTTCCCCTCCGTGCGCTCCTTGCATGCTCAGAGGTACTCTTAACGCCACCTCCCCTCCCCTCCCGTGGCTCTCCCTTCATGCTCAGAGGCACTCTTAACACCTCCTCTCTTCCCTTCTGGGCGCTCCTTGCACGCTCAGAGGCACACCACCTCTCCTCCCCTCTTGTGGCTCTCCCTCCATGCTCAGAGGCCACCTCTCTTCCCCTCTGTGCGCTTCTTGCTTGCTCAGAGGCGCTCTTACCCCCACCTCTCTTCCCTTCTGGGCGCTCCTTGCACGCTCAGAGGCACACCACCTCTCCTCCCCTCCGTGCACTCCCTCTATGCTCAGAGGACCCCGCGGGGCTTCCCCTCGTGCAGCTCGCTCACCGCCAGGCGTGGTTCCGAAGAGGGTGCCGCCAGGCGTGGTGCTGTAGTCGCCCAGGGGCAGGGCGACTCCCTCGGCCAAGCCGAGCCGCTTGTTAGGGCCGGGGATATCCCTGCCCAGCGTGGGCTCCGGAGCGGGGTGGGGGCGACAGCAGGCGGCGGACATGGCCGAGAAGAGACACCGCTCGCAGTCACGCTCTCCTCTCGGGCGACAACCGCCTCCAGCGCAGCGCAGCGCCTGCCGCCCCGCCCACTTGTTTGGGCCGCGCAAAGCCTCCTGGGAAGTGTAGTCCTGGAGCCTGCCCCGGGCAGCACGCCTCGCCCTGCGAAGGAGACGGATCTGCAGCGATCCAGACATCGGCTCCCCCGCCCTGGATTGTTTGTTAACGGCCCCTCCTGCTCCATAAGACGCCCCCTTTCCTTTGAGATGGTGAGCCAGAGTCAGAGTTCAGCCCTGAACCAGCAAACCACCCTGTGGCTCGCAGGAAGCCAGGCGGAGAGTTTTTGCAAGCTTGCAACTCCTTGATAAACGGTCAGGTTTTCTGGTCAAGCGTTTGACTTGGCGCAACAAGGTGGGAAGCCAGAGAACAGGAGAGAAAGCCACTAATTAAAGAGCCAATTTGCCATTTGGCTACTCCGAAGGACTTCCCTGGAAAAGGAGCGAAGCCCAGAAGCCATGCGGAGCTCCAGGCCCATCTTGCGGTTTGAGTAAAAGGAACTCCGGCTGAGGCTGGCTATTTATTCAGGGAGCTGGTTGTGTTCTTACTTGCTTGTACAAAATCTAGCTGCCCACAGGGCCCGATGCGATCATTTCGTTTCTTTCTTTTTGTGTGAACTCAGCCCTTATGGTTTCTGGAGTGAAGCGTGGTTGAAGAAACCATGATTTGATACAGGGTGGAGGCCAGCCTCTCTACCCTGGAACAGTGCAGTAAGGAGGAAATTCATGGCTGCTTTCAGACTAAAAAGGCAGAACATGAGAGAAAAAGAAGAAAGACTGCTTCTTCAAAGCATGCTGATACAGGTAGTCCTCACTTAACAATAATTGATTTAGTGACAGCTCGGACTTACAACAGTGCTGAAAAAACCGATTTACGACCGGTCCTCACACTTACAGCCATCACAGCATCCACATGGTCACGTGATCACGATTTGGGCGCTTGGCAACCGGTTCGCATTTATGACTTTAGCAGCATCCTGTGGTCATGTGATTGCCATTTTCAACCTTCCTGGCTGGCTTCTGGCAAGCAAAATCAGTGGGGAACCGCGTTATTTACTTAATGACCATGTGGTTTGCTTAACGACTGCAGCAAGAAAGGTCATAAAGTCAGGTCGGATTCGCTTAATGACCACTTAGCAACCAAAATTCCGGTCCCAATTGTGGTCATTCAGCGAGGACTTACCTGTATTTATTTCTAGCCTTACAAAGCTAGGTGGCAACACTACGCTGATCTGGAAAAACTAAGCAGGGTGGACCTGAGAGTGGATTGGACTGGATGGGAGACCACCAGGAGATTCTAAGGCTGTAGATGAGGTTAGGAAATGGGGAAAAAACAAGGAAGAAGGAAATAATAAACTGGTTGTCAAGAAAACTGCCTGGACATAGCCCACAAACTCAACAGAACCAGAGTGTGACTCAAGGGAGTCTTTGTTCATTTACAGTATATCTAGCCTGAGGGAGGCGGCGATCTTGTTTGAATAGTAGATGCATCACTCTTAGTTTTGGGGGGTGATGGGTGAAAGCAGAAAGCCTTGCTGCTTTTAGTTCCCAGGGCAACTGCCAGGGAAGGTTGCAATTAGAGCAGGGCATGATGAAATCTTCCACCCAATTCGCCAGCGAAGAAATTGGCTGGATGCTTCCTCTGAATTTCTCTGAAGTTCTCTGAAGGGCAGGCCCTTCTCCTTAACTGTGACAACAGCACTACCACTGGAAAAAGCCCCCCATGAAGAACTTTTTGCTGCAGACTTCCCTTGGAATGTAATGGAAATGTGGAAAGCCATGGAGGCTGCAGATCATACAGCCCTTGGCCAACGGGTGATTAAATAAGTGTAAGAGCCGGCAGGGTATAGTGGCTAAGGCAGTGTTTCTCAATCTCAGCAACTTTAAGCGGTGTGGACTTCAACTCCCAGAATTCCCCAGCCAGCCAAGCTGGGGAATTCTGGGAGTTGAAATCCACACCGCTTAAAGTTGCTGAAGTTGAGAAACACTGGGCCAAGGTGTCAGACTAGGCCTGGGGAAATTCAGGTTTTAGTCTACCTTCAGCCATGGAAACTCACTGGTGACTTTGGATCAGTCACTCTCTCCCCACAGCCTCACAAACTTGTCATTGCGGGGCAAAAATGGTGGAGGGAGTGCTGTGTATATGGCCTTGAGCTCCTGGAAGGAAGGCAGGACATACATCTAATCAACCAGTCAATACTCTTCTTGATCCATCCTAATTTCTCATAATCTGTCTTCTCCCTTGGAAGAAACCGTAGAACCAAATACTGGTTCATCAAATGGAGTGAGTTTTGGTAGGAAAAAAAACAAACTTCCTGAGAGGTTCTTTTCCTTTTCCTTTTCCTTTTCATTTGCTGGGGTAGGTTCCTGGCATCTGCTCCTTCTCCAGCTGATCTGAGGAACTAGGCCTCCTCTGATCCCCTGTTACGTAAAGGTCACTCTCCCTTTTCCATACTTGGTGATCTCATTTGATTATGCCAGACCCAAGGCTTATCTCTTTGCTCCACTCCTTCAGTAAACTCACGGGTTTCCCATGTTGTTTTCACCTAAGTCATGGGGGCTGCCCTTGATTTGCCACTTGTCTGTTGATGCGGCTCTCTTAATCCTTTCAATTTTATTTCATCGTAATAGACTTTATTATTCTTGCTTGCGAAAGTTAATGTACCATTTATTTCCTGTCCTGCAGCTTTTGAACTCTTTGTTCTCTTTAATCCCTTTCTGGGACACCCACACAAGGGCTTCTTTGAAGCAGAAATCGAATGATGTTATGATCATGTTTATTTTCAGATGATACTGATTGGACTGTCAGACATGTGGGCAGAGATAGTCCTGTCAATGCTGTATTATGTAGTTGGATTTTCAGAAAGTACCTGATCAAAATTTCTGGAGTAAACTAACTCTCATAGAATAAGGGGATATTGCTAGTTGGTTAAAAAGTGGAAGCAAAGAGTAGGAATCAATGGGCAAGTTTTTTTTAATGGTGTAAGAAGAGGACATGATTAATTAATTTTAATGGTGTAGAGGGGCGTGGTGGCTCAGTGGGTAAGACGCCAGGCTTGTTGAAGGTCAGCAGTTCGACACCCGAGCGCCGCGTGACGGAGTGAGCTCCCACACTCGCCCCAGCTCTTGCCAACCTAGCAATTCGAAAGCCTGCAAAGGCAAGTAGATAAATAGGTACTTCAGTGGGATGGCAACAGCGTTCCGCGCGCGTCATGCCAGCCACATGAACGCAGAAGCATCTTCGGACAGCGCTGGCTCTTCGGCTAAGAAACGGAGATGAGCACCGGCCCCTAGAGTCGGGGAAAACCTTTACCTTTTAAGAAGAGGACAGGGCTTTACAGCTTGTTCATAAACAATCTTGACTTATTTATTTATTTACCTTCATCCCAAGGGCTCTGGGTAGATGATAATCTCCCAGAATAAAATAAAACAAAATTGCCCACTGAGAAGGGGGGGGGGGGGAGGAGAAAATCTGCCTAAAAATCAAAATCAAGATTGTAAACAAAAATGCAACGCCAAAGTCATGTGCTTGCAAACTGCACTGCCAGTCATAGCATACTGGCGAGATGTTGAAGTGAAGGCATTTTACTATTGGCACTCTCCTCTGCTCTCCTTAATTTTTTTTTTAATGATCAGCTGTTTTATTCTGTTATCGGATCCTGCAATTAACTGTATACAGCCAGCGCTTAACCGTTCCTGGCTGAGAATGTTATTTCCACTCCTCTGTAGAAGAAAAGATAATAGGGTCATAGCATCTGATTGGCCTCTGTTGGACTTGATACAGCAGGGTTATTCCCCTATTCCTAAATGTACAATATCATGTGTAGTACAGAAAGAAAAAGCTCAGAGTGATGCAGTTAATGCAGAAACTAATAACCTGAATATTTCAATTTATTGACGTTAAAAAGAAAGAAACCTTGAAGGTCCGTTAAAGTCAGTGATGCATTAGACAGAGGAACTGTGGCTTCAACTTTCAAAACTAATCCAAGTCTTAGGTAACCTTGAGCCGAGGGCTCTTTCAGAGGGCTGTTAGGTGGGGAAATGGGTAGGGGAAAGAACCTTTTACGTCCCGGAAAAAATGGGCAATAAGAATACAGTAATGTGTATTCAGAAGCCAAAAGAGTTACGGTAGAACATTAAACTTGATCCAAAACTCGAGTTATGTTTGCAGGTACAGTACTGTATCAGCACTCTTGGGGAACATGCCAGAGGATGAATCATAATATGGTACTCCATGATCTTATCTTCTTCCCAGTTTCTGCAAATTCAGTTCAATCTCCCAAGGAGACCTGTTAATAATTTGTCAAGTCAATAATTTCTTTTCCCCACTTATGTTGCTTATTGATATTAAATATGTATTTACTCTTTTGCCTTACATCTGTGGCCTGGCCTTGGTCATGGGGGATATCATCATCATCATCATCATCATCATCATCATCATCCCTGAGGTGGCCTTCTTGGGTGGCTTTTAGAAGCAATTGTGAAACTACGTGGTGTGAGATTTTACAGCCACATCTTTTCTTCTGCTCCTCCTCCATGGAAGTACGGCAGAAACAGAAGCCTTTGGTGTGGTGTGACCTTGCATTAGTGTGAACCGTTCACCTGTTGAGATAATAGTGAAAGGCATGGAAGAATCACACCTGCCATATGGTCTTTTCCCTGTATTGCATTTAGATAACATCAAGGTGAAGAAAACATAGTGTATGAAAACACTGCTAATTAGATACTCAACAGGTTGGGGGACACTGTCCTGGTGTGGCTCCATGCATTATGCTGATGGGCTCCATGCATTATGCTAAATTATGGTTTCTTTAACTGGGATTTATTGAATAAACCACAATTGGCTGAGTTTACACATTACATTATCCTAAACCAAGGTTTCTCAACCAGGGTTCCGTGGAACCCTAGGGTTCCGCGAGAGGTTGCTAGGGGTTCCCTGGGAGATCATGATTTATTAAAAAAATTATTTCAAATTTGGGCAACTTCACATTAAAGAGGTAAGTTTTATTCTTTATTTTGAGTTTAAGAACCCCGTTAATGCATATATACAGGCCGATGCATGAAACGAATAAAATAATTTTGTAACTTCTGGAATATATTTGAACCTGAATGGGCAGGGTTCTCCGAGGCCTTAAAAATATTTCAAGGGTTCCCCCAGGCTCAAAAAGTTGAGAAGCCATAAACCAATGTTTTCAAATCACACTGGCAGAGAGGGCATAACCTATTGAGCCAAAATCAAGCCACCTTAAGGCTTAGTGCATTCTATAAACTGGGCCAGTGGGACTTCCAAACAACTTTGAATCCCAACCCCATATTTTTCTCCAACTTAGCTATTGGTTAAGGAGTTAGGGGTGTCAGTAAAGTTAGAGGAGCAGGATCAATGTTGGCAAGAAGTGGGGGAGGAGCTAAGGAGACCCCCAGTGTGTTGATTTGGGGGATCCCCATTATAAATCTAGTGCTGCAATCTCTAGTACATGCTGATGAAGGAGCCACATTGAAGCCAAGGACTCTGCCATGCTTGAATCTCATGCTAAACCATTTTAAAACTGTTTTCTTGAATAATACACAATTGGCATCTTAATCCATCAACTATGGTTTAAAAAACCACAATGGTTGGTTCATATGCTGGCTCCTGGCCTGTCTGGGGTCAGGTTCCATCGGACGGAAGATCTTTCGAATGGCTGCAGATCCCGGAAGCAACAAACATCTACAGGAAGTCAGCAGCCGGCTCCAACGCAAGGCACCTTGGGACATGTAGTCCGGAAAGCCAGGAAGAGCCGGTTCCCTTACCCCCTCCCCTTGCGCGCAGATTGTATAATGAAAAGAGGGACCGTCTCGTCCCAATAACGTCGGCCCGCCCCACCCGTGCATGCAGAGAGGGCATGCTTCGGACCCCCTCGACAAGAGAATTCCATCTAGCGGGGTCCAGGAGGCGTGCCTTCTCTGCGATAGCGCCCGCCTTATGGAATATCTTGCCCCCGGAGGTGAGACTGGCCCCTTCACTCCTGGCCTTTCGGAAGGCCCTTAAGACCTGGCTCTGCCGCAGGGCCTGGGACGACAGAGGCGGCAGTGCCTCCTGGGGTTGGCTGGCCCCGTAGTAATATAATCCATCCTACGGTCCCCCCATCTTGGATTTTATGTAATTTATTATTAGATGTATTTTAGATATTTTAGATATTGTTTTTGTATTTTTTAAACTTCAATTGTTGTAACCCGCCCAGAGTCCCTTGCAAGGGAGATGGGCGGGGAATAAATTGAAATAATAAATAAATAATAAATAAATAATAAAAGAACACTATAACTTGATGTATAATGATGTATGTAAGAGTCCTCCGTTAGGGAGGGGATGGGCGGGGTATAAATACAAATATAAATAAATAAATAAATACAACGTGCAAAGCCAAAACCAAACAGCTACAGTGTGACTTAATGTGAAATGTGAACACAGCCACTGAGTTGACATCTGAATAAACATTCCTTGCGATTACCTTGTATCAGATCAGCATGCCCATTGGCCTCTATGTGGTTTTTTTCTGTAAATGTGAAAGAAACAGTTTTATTATTGGAGGACACCTACAGATGCCCTATGCCCAAGACAGTACTGCAACCATTCTGCTTTGCTATCTGAAAATTCATGTATCTTAGTTCCTCTCCCTTCCCTTCTCTTCTCTTGTTTCTCCACTGCTTGACACCATGAATCATCAGGAGAAGAAAAATTCTCCAACAGATGAACTGAATATGCAAATGGTCAAATGTACAACCTCACAAGCTTTGAATCTGGTGTGGTCTGTGCCATTTGTGTGTGCCCCACTGTGTCCTTGGCATTTTTGTGGCTGATAAAAGAATGGCCACAAGTTGGCATTTGTAACTCAAGGAACTGTTATAGCAGTGTGACTCAGCTGGCCCAAGTCTCTGTCTTTTTCTTTCCTGCTGAGTCCTGAAGAAAACACATGAAGGAAAGAGGAAGATGACCAAGTGGCACATCAAATCAAAAGAACAAACCACCCTTAGCTGCAATTGGAAAATGTCTTGATTTTTTTTTGAATATATAGATTTTTAAAAATTTTTTAATTCTTTATTTTATAGTAATACATAAATAACAAAATCTGACATAATATAACATAACATAACATAAATAACATTTTTAAAGTAAATGCAATCATAACTTTCTTACAAAACAACCTTTCTTTTCTCCTCCCATAACTTGACTTCCCTTCCTTCTCCTCTTTTCTCCATCTTCTTTATCTCCTCTTCCCCCTCATTCCTTCTCCACTTCCTTTCCCCATCTACTCTACCTTACTCTTCACCTGTTCATCTATCAACCAAAAAAAATATTGATATTTTATATCTTGATATTTTGATGAATATGGTTCTTGTATCTTTCCTGGGGGAAGCCTGAGAATATGTTTAAGTGAATTTATTGAAAATGGAAATGCCAGCACTTTTGACTATATTCCAGTTGGTTTTATTATACGTATACATATAAATGTGCATGTATCTGTTTTACTTTTCCTGCATCCAGCAGTTGACTGTTCCTGATCTACATTGGAGGAAGGGTCAAAAATAGCTTTTCTGTGTTTGACTAAGGTATCTGTGTGATCATGTGCTCTTGGCATATAGGGATGAGTAATTCCCCTGGGGTGGTGGCTGAGTGACTGGTTGTGACATGCAAACACAACCAATAACTTACAGCATTGGTAGATCAAGATTTATAGGGGCAAAATCAGCAGTGGGCAAACTTTTGAGGGCTGGGGCCATCCTTTTTAATGGAGGGGGGGGGGAGAATGAAAATCTCAGTGGGTGGCACAATTACTCCAAATGGATAGGGTCTCATCTATGTTGGCAGAACTGAGATTAAACCTATCTCTTGACTCTGATAGGCCATACACTTCAGCGGCATGGTGAATGTGAGTTCCAGGAGCTACCTCCACACTCACACCCTTCCCACATCCCAGGTTCACAGTCTAGTCCTGCTTGGTGACCTCTTGGGTTGAACCTGGGAACTCATGTCAAGGATGGGTTCTGCCAACAGCACAGCACATTTCAAAGCACAAAGAAAAAACATCAAGTTGTAAGCGCTGCTACAGTCCAAAGTTAAACTACCGGTAGCAGGATCAGAAGGAATTCCTGTGCTCACTTGGAATTGTGACTAATTCATAGGGGGTTTTTTTGCACAGCAAGAATCCATCTCTCCAATTCTTCCTATATAGCTTGAAAAATAAGCAATAGTAATAATAATAATAATAACAACAACAACAATAAATGTATATGTGCCCGATTCCCAGTGACTCTGGGTGGTTTACAAATTGTTAAAAAAATTAAACACAAAAACAACACAACAGAAACAGAGATCGCAGAGAAAAAAAACCTGGATTAGGCAAGGAAAAGGAAGAAAGAACAATCATTTCCATCTCTGCTCACCCCACCCACCCTCCCGGTACTATGCAGATAAATATCAGTTTCTCTGAGGAGAGATGGTAAGGATTTTTAAAGAAAATCAGAAAACAAGTATTTTCAGACCATTAATCTTTTCTGTGACATTGCAGGCTGTCCCTTAGTATCTAACTTCAATAACTAACCATTTCTGTCCTCTGTATTGTTGAAGGCTTTCACGGCCGGAGCTCGATGGCTGTTGTGGGTCTTCCGGGCTGTGTGGCCGTGTTCTGTTAGGATGTTAGGAACCACAACTACCAGAACACGGCCACACAGCCCGGAAGACCCACAACAGCCATTTCTGTCTTCCTTCATCATAATGATCGTGGGTCTGATTTCATTTTGATTGTATTTATGATGGTTTCATCTTTTTATACCAAGACTTGCTTGGTAGGATTGGTATCCTTCAGAAGCTGCTGCTGCTGCTCCCCCATGTGGCAAGCCATCAAATTGCTGAAGGTGGCTCATCCAGGAAGTCCTTTCTATCAAAAAATCTGTCAGAAATTTCTCCTCCTTCCCTTCCTCTTCCTCCTCCTCCTCCTCTGTGAAGCATAATTCTGTCATTCTAACAACCTTACAGGGATAGTCAAATCTAAAACATAGTAGCCTTTGTGAGTCTTTCTGGCCCAGCTGATGCCGTGATTTAATCCCAGCTTGTAAATTCCATCTCATCAAAAGGTGGCCCATCCTTGTTCCAGACAAACTGAAATGGAGGGTGGCAAGTTGGGGAAACTTATATTAGGCTATGTTGGGTGGAGTTAGTCAATAGTTTCAGCCTTATTTAAAAGTGCATATTTTCCTAGTAAAGCAGAGCCCATAACTGGTAAGTCAAGAGGATACAGGTCTAGGAGAGGGTGATCAGCAAGTCAGTCAGCATCAGGATTTCTGAAAGTCTGGACATTTCAGGACCCTGGACAGAGTCCAAGGATTAAAGGGGCAGCAATTATTTGCTTGAACCTGGGTGTACTAATAAAAAGGTAAAGGTTCCCCCGGCACATCTGTGCAGTCGTGTCCGACTCTAGGGGCCGGTGCTCATCTCCGTTTGTTAGCTGAAGAGCCAGCGTTGTCCAAAGACGCTTCCACAGTCATGTGGCCAGCATGAGGCGGAACGCTGTTACCTACCCACCGAAGTGGTACCTATTCATCTACTTGCATTTGCATGCTTTCGAATTGCTAGGTTGGCAAGAGCTGGGGCTAGTGCGGGAGCTCACTCCGCATGCAGGGATCTTTCGATCGACAAGCCTGGCGTCTTACCCGCTGAGCCACCACGCCCCCTGGGCGTACTAATAACCTTCCATTTATCTCAAGTTAATGTACCCCCTGTCCTGGAGAGCTTTGAATTGTTTGAGTTTGTAAAACCCCAAATCCTGATTCTCTATCTCAGAATGGTATTATGTCTCCCAGTGGCATAAATACAGACAGCCTTTAAATTGGACACAGTATCTGTGAAAAATTTGGATATTTTCCCAACAGATGGTCTCTTAGAGAAATAAACTAGGGAATGTTAAGGTCTTCTGTTAGGAGCAGGTGTAATGGAAGCTTAAAGCACAGAGAATGTGGCAGTGTAACTGAAAAAATAAGCTTCACACTTTATTTCTATATAAGATTTCATAAGTATGTAAGAATAGCCCTGTTGGATTGGGCCAAAGTCCACCTTAGTCCAGAATTTTGTATCTCATGGTCATCATTACTCATGGGAAGGAGATGGAGACACATTAAATCCTACTGTTTTCCCTGCAACTATTATTTGAAGATCTGCTAGTCAGGTAATACTGAGTCTTCATGACTAACAACTCTTAATAGACATGTTCAGGTGTGTGACTTTGAGCTCCCTAACCCCATCCTTATTTCCAGAGAAAATGACTCTGGGCAGCTATATAAAGCCATGAATCCATTATCAAAGCATTATAAGGAATGAAACTGATCTCCCCATGCATCTCATTCATCTTGGCAATTCTGTCTGAATATAATTGTTAAATTCCCCAGGCCAAGCCACTCTGATTCCCATTTTCTTACCAAGGAAGTGGTGAAGGGGTCTGCAACCATCCGTATTGTGCAGCAAACATATAAAAATTGCAACATCAACAGTTCAAAAGTAAAATACCTGTGATAGAAAGAAAAATATTTCCCTCATGACGTTCTGATGTGCCCCATAGCTTCCCAAAGTAAAGAAGGGAAACAAAAATATAGAACTGGCTTATTTATTTAATAACAGTATTGTGTGTTTGTTGGAGACGGGAGATAATATTTGTAGTCTGCTGCCACTTGATAAACTGGTGGGCATTAATGATTAAAAAAAGAAGAGAAATAGCTACAGTATGCAAATAATGACAGTAGCTGAAATATATCAAGATGTATTTAGTAAATGGAAAATGAAGTGAGGAAATAGAACACGAGACACATACACAAATGTATATGCATTTCTAGACACTGTTAGCCACTCTCTCTGGGTTTTGAAGCTCCTGTAGCATTATCATTGTACTGTAATGGATTTATGCTCTCTTGCAATCCATCAGAATGGGGGCAGGGAGTACAAGATATAAGTATGGGAAGAAAGACAGCACCCACTTCAGCCATTTTGCGACAGATTGCTCACCACTCAGCCACTCTTCTCCAGCCTTAAGGAGAGTGGGGATTAGATACTTTATTATTTTGCTTTAATTTAAATCTGTCTCCTGTCCTTGAGAGAGAAACAGAGAACTTTAGCCCCTAAACCAGTCAGGTTTTGGATAGCCACAGAGGAAGATTGCTAATCTGTAACTTTGGAAAGCAGGTAAAAAAAATGTAATGGAAATGTATTCACAATTTGCCAAAAATCAAATCTACCTACCAGATGAGGAGATTTATGGAAATAGATGTGAAGTTTTTCATCTCTCTGATTTATTTATTATTTTATTTTATAATTTCATTTTATTGTTTTAATGTTATTATATTTTATTGTATTTTATTGCATTCTTATATTATGACCTGTGGTTACAACAATAAACTTTACTACTACTATCTCTCTGAAACCATGAGTGCAGTCTTTGTGTTTGTGTGTGTGTGTGTGTGGATGCCTAGGAGGAAGCAAGAGAGAGAGAATATGTTTTCTAGGTTTTACTGTCTGTTTTGCTTCATCCATCAACAATCCGTGAGATATAACAATAACTTTAATGATTCCTTTCCATCTCCCTCTCTGAGGAAATTGCCTTTTCTGGATTCCTGAATGTGTTTGCTAACCAGTTCAATCATTCTCCAATGTAGAATGATTGAAGGTTGACGTGAGACAGACAAAGTCTAATATTTAATTTTGAAAAAAGAGATTCGGCCACAGTGTTGCTTTTGTTTCAGAAGGTAAAGGAATATGAGGTTTGGCAATACAGTACAGAGAGGAAGTCCTTGAGTTAGTCTGGATGGATGTTTTGCAAATAAGGAGAGAAAGAAGAGGAGGAGGAGAGAGAAAAACAAAGCAAAAAGTTGCAGAAATAAGGTTTACATCAGGACCAGGTCTCAGGATGGAGGAAGGCAATTCTGGATCTTCCCCTGTAGTATCTCATTGATCCACATAACAAGGTTACCATCAAAGGTAAGGTAAAGGTATAGGTTCCCCCCGCACATTTGTGCAGTCGTGTCTGACTCTAGGGGCCGGTGCTCATCTCTGTTTGTTAGCCGAAGAGCCAGCGTTGTCTGAAGATGCTTCCGCAGTCATGTGGCCGGCATGACACACGCGGAACACTGTTACCTACCCACCGAAGGGGTACCTATTCATCTACTTGCCTTTGCATGCTTTCAAATTGCTAGGTTGGCAAGAGCTGGGGCTAGTGCGGGAGCTCACTCCACATGCGGGGCTAGGGATTCGAACCTCCGAACTTGCGATAGACAAGCCTGGCGTCTTACCTGCTGAGCCACCACGCGGTAGATCTATGCATTCATTCTTCTTCTTTTGTCAAATGCCAGTGGCTGACTTAAAGAAATAATGAGCTGTCAATCACCATTATATAAGACCCATTTTAGCATTTAACACGATTATGTTTTTGTTTTAATTGCTAAAATCCATTTTCACAATAGTAGCATTTAAACTACTAAACCACCTAAACAGTCCAATAAAATGAAATAAATGGCTTTTCAAGGCCCACTGAAAATCAGCCTAGGTTGGACCAAAGGCAGGCTCTGTAGGAAGAAGTCCCATAAATGGGTTGTTATGGCTTCCAATTCAAAACCATGACATAGCTCTTCATCTTTTCCTGATCCTTCCTATCCAATCAACAATTAGTCACCACTTTAAAACAACGAATCTGCTAAAAAGGTAACAAAAATAAACAAACGGATCGTTGTTTAAAAGTTACCTGTTTGTTTTAAAAAGAGCATATTCTGGCTTTTACCAGATCAATCTGTTTCCACTTACATTGACCATCGGGGGGCAGTATGTGACCCATTTCATCCTCCCCAGGAATCCTCAGAGATACATAGTCAGATCTTACTCTATGGGGTTCAAGGAATTGAACTCATAACCCCTGCAGATGATTATGTACAGTACGTGAGCTTTAGGAGCTATCCAAGCCCTGGTGTTCAATGATGCTGAAGGAAGTGGTGCAATTTTATTCTCAGATGTGCATGAGTAAAACATATAAAATCTTTAAACAACCAGATATATTCATGCTTCTTTTTATTCTTTCCCTGATCTCATGATGTACAGTTCCTTTGTAGGGGATTCAATTTGCAATGTGCAGAATCTGAAATATACAGATAAAGGCATTCAAATGACACCACTGCCTTATTTATAAATTTTATTCTAGCAGCTCCGTTTGGCTCACAACCTGCAGAAACCCAGGGTCCTTCCAAAATCCAGGTTTTTGCCCGCAGCCCATTCATTCCATTTCCCCTCAATCAACTTGTTCAAGTGCCTTTGAAGGAAGAGAAAACATTTTGCCATAGCTGCCTTTGTCTTCCATGGAAAGGCTGATTTTCCTTGAACTATTGAGAATGCTTGCAATGGCTGAGTTAGCTTACCTCCTTAATAAAGATGCATGTTTTTTTTCCAATTAGGAATTCAGGAAGGAAACCTAAATAAAAAATCACATGTCCCTAACTTATGAAACAGGAGTATAACTACAAAGCTGAACAGTAGCTTCCTCCTTCAGCTTTCCAACCTGCAAAGAATACTGGGCCCTTTGTTTTCATTCATTACCCAGGCCCATTAGACAAACAGAGTACATAGAATGGTAGTTGTATAGTGGCATTCTTTCTAAACATAAAGGTTTCCCCTGCAGTCGTGTCCAACTCTAGGGGCCGGTGCTCATCTCCGTTTGTTAGCCGAAGAGTCAGCGTTGTCCGAAGATGCTTCCACAGTCATGTGGCCAGCATGACGCACGCGTAACGCTGTTACCTACCCACCGAAGTGGTACCTATTAATCTACTTGCATTTGCATGCTTTCGAATTGCTAGGTTGGCAAGAGCTGGGGCTAGTGCGGGAGCTCACTCCGTCACGCGGGGCTAGGGATTCAAACCTCCGAACTTGCGATCTTCCGATCGACAAGCCTGGTGTCTTACCCGCTGAGCCACCATGCCCCCTATTCTTTCTAAACTCCTGGGTGAATTTCCCCTTCTCCTTCAAGCAATTATTAAGTTGTTTTATGCATGGCAAATCAAGCAATACATTTCTTGGCAGATTCTCTGCCAACTAAGTGTTCTTAGGGAAGAGGGTCTTGGTCTCATGTCTGTATGTGAGCACATGGACAGGACTACCACTATGCCATTTGGTGTGGTTTCATATCTTTTTACAATCTAACCATGGCTTAGGACAATGTGATGAAGTCAGCTAATGAGGGCTGAAGCATAACAAAATGTCATGAAATTGTTTTAATTATGCAGCACTCAAAGGAAAGCAAACAAACAAACAAATAGAAACACTCAAAGCTCACTGCCCAGTCCTGCCTGATCCTACAAGCAGATTTTGCAACTAAACAGCATTTCCAAATTTTCATTTTGGCCAATAGGTGGTGGTGCTTTGCTGTTTATCTCAAGAGAAAAAGCTTCAGTATGTTCCATTCATGTTTCCTTTTTAACAGTTCCGCATTGGTATGGCTTTATTTTTTTTATTTTAATGGACTATTTTGTTGTGGTACTGTTTACAGGGATGAAGAAAAGAAGGGGAACCAACAAAAAGGAATGTTTCATAAGGAACTATGAATAAAATCAAGTGTGCAAAAATCACACAAGAAGCTCAAAAGTGCTCTGCTTGTAAAAACCAGAGACTATCAAATTGGTCAGAAGTAAATAAGTAAATAACAGAAGCAAATAAAAATAACCGAGAAAAAAAGTGAATAAAAAGATATGTGAAAATGACCAGAGTAGAAGAAATGGCATTTCTCCAAAACTCACAAAAACTCTTCTGATAAGAAAACTGAATGAGTTAAGTGCAAAAAACAAGACAGCACACCATAAAAGAAACAGGAGATAGTCCTCATAGCCTTCTGCTGGAATGTATTACAAAAAAATTAGAGAAAAGGGCTGATCAGATTTACCCCCTAAAGTAGAGATATTCCTGCCATTATCCTTTGTGTTTTGGGGAGGGCACAAAAAGTCAATCCCAAGGGCTACTTGCAGCTTGCCAACATCCTTTACATGACCCCCAAATTCTCCCAGAGAATGTGGAGCCAAAAAGAAGAAGGCTTGGTGGTTCGGGGGGTATTTGGGGATGTGTTAAGGGCCCAAATGAGTGTCTCAGGCCTTGCAGATGCTTTGGGCACACGTTTCATCCTTTCAAACCTGCCTCCCAAAATGGGCCCTGACCCCAACCCCTTTTACAGTGCAGACCTTGACACACCACACAAACCTTGGTGCCAAAACTTACACATCCCTGCCCTGCTGGATATAAAGAGTATCTGCAGCATAGAAGGCCCAAGAAGATGGCCCAGCCATTCTGATTTTTATCACTTTCCATGAGAACAGCATTGCAGTGTTAATCCAAAATGCACCACCAGCCAAGAAGGTGCACAATAAAGAATTTTGAATAAGAAACAGTCCTTGAAGGAATGGAAAATACTCTACTTTTATCCTGTCCCTTAAACATTTTGATCTGGGGACTGAAAAGGCCTGAAATGGCACCTTCAAATTCTTCCTGCCATCTCTTTTTTTGCTTTTTGAGTTGGTTTTACATAAAGTCCTGTTGTTATTGAGCACAGTGAAACAACAAGGCACAAATAAATGTTCTGAACTGACATCACTTCTTTGTAATCTCCCCACCCTTCTTTCACAGCCCAGGCAGATCCTGCCCAAGGTATCTTAGAAATTGCCACCATCCATCTGTTTTCTAGACTCTTGTCTGCAAGGATAGCAGTTCTGGAGATCTTCCAAGAGGATGCTATCCCTGCCACTCAATGAGAGCTGCTGTGCCACAGGGACTCGTTTCTTCAAGGCCCCAGATGGATATCCAATTATCAGGGAGGACCTGGCACAGGAAATGCATACATCCTGCAACAAAGAATAACTTTAGCATGGATCTCTCCACTTTGAGAGTCCTGAACGTTATAAGAAGGGATTGTCGCCACTTCCTCTCCACAGGAATGAAGGGGTCAAGGAATTTCTTTGAAAGGACAACATTCAAAGCCGGGGAGAAGGGTGGCAACAGCAAGAACTTGATCAAAGGTCACCACAGGAAGTCAGCCAAGGATCAGTCAAATTCAGGTAGACTCAAGCTGCCCCACTGATTTCAGTATGTTTCCATACTCTATTCAACACTGTTGAAATCCATTGAATACTCAATACTCTCAAAATCAAGATTTCAATATTTGAAATATGTCAAAATTTGAATCCAAATTAGTCACTGCATCCTTTGCCCTAAGCCAACATGTGGTTGATGTGGTTTGCTTCAACATATAAAGTTAGCCACTTTTGGCTTACTCCACTAAAGAAGGCATAGTAAAGGATGTAGGCCCAAATATTTTATGTTTTCTGGTGCACAACCCATAAATGCTGGGAGTGTTCTGTTTAACCTGAAAGCTCTTTTTTTGTATGATGACATTTGTATGCACTACTTGAGAAACAATGGATTTTCCCAAGAAGCACACACAGTACACCATAATACCCATTCCTCAGAAGATTGACTACTGAAAAATCTTCCCAACTTCAGCCAGAGGATGTTCACTACTTCCTCTGAATTTTCTGGATGACTGAGTACTCTTCCAAACACAGCCATGAGCTGTAGTCACTCTCATTTCTATTTTGTTCAGAATGCCTCCAGGATATATGTCGGATCCAGATGTATCCTTGGGCATCATAATTATGCTTCTGACTGGTTTTCAGCATGGTTCCATTTAGTTATTTCATTGTAAAAATCTAATAAAAAGGAACATAAAGAATGATGGAGCCCTCAGATTCGACTTCCAGGTGTCGAGGTGACCGGTGCGCTGAGCCGAAAGCTCCGCGGTTTGTCCGTTTGTGGCGATTTAATGCAAAAATAATCACTGAAAAATCGCCCTCGAAGAGAGGGCGAGCAGAAGATTACCCACAAAAGGGTCGTCAGATCGCTGCTCTCTCCTGACCCCTGTAAATCCACCGCGGGGAGAGGGAGATTGAAGCGGTGAAAGACGGCTGGAACTGACAACGGCAGCTCTGTGGAAACTGTGAATCTGAATAAGTTAAGTAGCACGGCACCCAACCTTTTAGACACATATTTTTACTTTTTTAAATATTACTTGCCTATTAATATCTAAGATTTATCTCTGGACTGTGATTTATAAATGCTGGTGTTTTTTTTTCTTGTCAAAGGAGTTTTAACGGTGGGATTGGAAAGCTAATTGACTCTGCCTGAAATGGACTGAGTGACTTTCTCTTTTTATTCTTAGTATTCCTATTTTTGGTTTGCTTTCATTCTTATTGCAATTATAAATATTCTTCTTTTGGGATTAATTTGCCTGGATTTAAAGTCTTTGTGGATAAATAAACTAATGATTTGACGACCTTTCTTTCACTGGTTTGGGATTTTTATTATGAAAGAATGTTTTGCTTTTCCACATAAGTGTCTGAATATTCTTTGGATTATATAAGTTACTTTATAGAATTTTTATGAACGTCTTGGATTTCTTTTGTATATAAATTAGATTACTTATTCACGGCTGGACTGTGTGGATATAAGCTGGCGTGAGAAACTGTGGGACTGTTTATCTTTTTTGTTATTATTTTGACTATAACAGAAGCCTCTCTGTTCTTTTTTATCTTCTACGCTTTTACTCTTACACTTGGATATACATTTTTAATGGACTAGATTTTAGTTATTTTGATAACTACACTTAAAGGACTATTTTTATTTTTTGAAGTTTTCACTCCCTTTAGTAGTAGCCCCTTTTTCTGTTTGTCTTTTGTCTTCCCCTTCTCCTCTCTTTTTTTTTCTCTCTTACAGGGGAATTAGCTACATTATGACAACCATGGCATTGAGGAAGAAGGACAAAGATAAGGAGAAAGAAACTGGGAGGACATCTACAGATCCTTTTACACCTGGAGCATCAATGGAGCCCCCTCAATCAGAAATGAAAAAACTCCTGGAAGCAATGGCATCACTTAACAAGAAAATGGAAGATTCAATGGCACAAAATAAACAGATGGAAGAACAAATTGCATATTTAGATAAAAAAATTGATAAGAAGATGGAGGAAATGAAGAAAGAGATAACCCAAGAGATTACACAAGAATTTAAAAAAGAGGTTCAGACAGTAAAGGAAGTTGTGAACACTTTGTCAGGGGAATTTAAGGACATACAAGGCCAGATGCAAACATTAGAGACGAAATCAGAAGATGTTACTAAGGAACTTGAATATAATTTAGATATTACTGCATTAGCAGAAATGAGAGGGAAAGAATATATTTTGAGATTGAGAGCAGTCCCAGAACAATTAAATGAAAATGTAAGAGAAAGGATTGTTTCTATACTAGCTAATTTTTTGGAGATGAAAGAACAAGACTTAGATTTGGAAATAGATAAAGTTTTCAGAGTCAACTCACGTTATGCTAGAGATAAGAAAGTACCTAGAGATATATTGATACATTTTGTGAGAAAAGTTACAAAAGAGCAAATTTTGAAGAAGCATTATAATACTGGACTAAATATAGAAGGAAAAGAAATAATTGTATTAAAAGAAATACCGTTGAGGATATTAAGAAAAAGAAAAGAATACTCCTTCTTTACAGAAAAATTAAGGCGAAATAATATTTCATTTAGATGGGAGAGATTAGAAGGGGTATCTTTCATATTCAAAGGGCAAAGGTTTAGGATAACTTCCATTTTAAAAGCAAATGCATTTTTAGAGAAATATAAGACAGATATGAAAGATGAATCTGGAGATTTGGAAGGAAAAGTGGAAACATCAAAAGATAAAGAGATGAGTGAAGATCTATCTGTATTGGGAGCTGTACCAAAAAATAAAGAGATGAGTGAAGACTTATCTGTGTTGGGAGCTGCAGGACTGGACTGGAAAAAAGGCGTTTAAACATCAAAACACTTATGGATTACAAATATTTAACATGGAACATCAATGGTGCCAATTCTCCACAGAAGAGGGGAAAAATATTTCATTCTTTGAAAAAATTGAGACTGGATATAACTTGTCTACAAGAGACTCATATTTGTAAAAAAGACACTAAGTATTTGATTTGTAAACAACTTGGAGAAGAATTTATTTTGGCTGGACTTAAAAAAAGGAGTAGTTTTGTATATACAACCAAAGTTAAATCCAAAAGAGATATTAGTTGATGATGAAGGAAGATATATTGCAGTTGAAATCAATATACAAGGAACTAAAACATTAATTGTTGAATGTTATGCACCAAATATGGACAAAGGAGTTTCTACAAAAATTTAATGGATAAACTTTTGGATTTACCTTATGAAAATTGGTGTTTTATGGGTGACTGGAATGGGGTTATCCACCCAATGATGGATAGACACTCACAAAAAGAAGTGAAACGTGCACAGGGAAAATTACCACAAACATTTTTTGATTTGAAAGAAATGTTGGATTTACAAGATATTTGGAGATTGATGAACGGGACTTCAAGAGAATATACATACTACTCAGAGAGATTTAAATCCTTCTCTAGAATAGATATGATTTTGATTTCTAAAAGTTTAATGATGGACACTGGTAAAGTCAAAATATTACCTAAGACCCTCTCAGATCATAATCCTGTAATGTTGACTTTTAAAGGAAAACGGAATGTATTTAGATGGAGACTGAATGAGTTAATTTTTCAGAAACATGATATAGTTGACGTATGTAAAAAAAGGTTAAGAGAATATTTTCAATTGAACTTAAACAAAGGCACGAATATACAAACTGTATGGGATGCCAGTAAAGCATATATGAGGGGTTACTTTATCCAATATAATGCTCAAATGAGGAGAAAGAAACAAGGGAGAATACAATTGATTTTAGATGAAATTAAAAGCAAAGAGTTATGTTTAAGAGATAAACCAATGGATGATACTTTGCTTACTCAAATTAAATTTTTACAAAAACAAATATCAATGATATTGACACAAGAAATAGAAACACAAATGAAATTTACAAGGCAAAAATACTTTGAACATGCAAATAAACCAGGGAGATGGTTAGCTTATAAATTGAGGAAACAAAGACAAAAGAATTCAATTGTTAATATACAACATGAAGGGAAAATCTTGGTGAATAATATAGACATACAAGAAGCCTTTCACGATTACTATTCAAAACTATACAAAAAACAAGATATTAATCTAGTTGATATTGATGAATATCTATGTAAACAAAAGCTAACTGTTCTAAATGACCAACAAAGAGTAATACTAAACAACCCAATAACAACAGAAGAAATGGTAAAGGCCCTCAAGAAAATCAGTAGTGAAAAAGAACATGGACCTGACAGCTTGTCAGCTGCCTATTATAAATGCTTTGAGGATGAACTATGTTTACCCTTACAGAATACTATGAATTCGATTCTGGAAACAGGAAACATGCCAGAGACTTGGAAAGAAGTGCACATAACATTGATTCCTAAAGAACAAGATTTGACTTTAACTAAGAATTATAGACCAATATCTTTATTGAATAATGATTATAAGATATTTACAACCATACTGGCAGATAGAATGAAAAATATTCTTAAGGATTTTATCCATCAAGATCAAGCTGGATTTTTACCTAAGAGACAAATCCGAGACAATGTCCGAAATATATTAGATGTATTGGAATACTTGGAACAACATTATGAAAAACAAGCAGCTTTGATATTTATAGATGCTGAAAAAGCTTTTGACAATTTAAATTGGCCATTCATGTTTAAGGTATTGGAAAATATGAATTTCGGAGGAAATTTTATTAAGTGGATTGAATCAATATATACTCCCCAATTTGCAAAAATAATTGTTAATGGAGAATTTAGTAAACCATGTGAAATTCAAAAAGGTACAAGACAAGGTTGTCCATTATCTCCACTTTTGTTTATATTGGTATTAGAGGTGTTACTTAGAGACATTAGACAAGATGATGGTATTCATGGTATTAGAGTTAAAAAAGAAGTTTATAAACTAAGAGCCTTTGCTGACGACTTAGTCATCACTTTGGAGAATCCACTAGATGGAATTGAATTATTGATTCAGAAATTAAAAGATTTTGGGTCGTTAGCAGGGTTCAAGGTGAATTTACAGAAAACTAAAGTCTTGACTAAAAACATGGATCATCATCAACAAGAGAAATTGAAAGAAATAACGGGATACTCGATGGAAGAAAAAGTAAAATATTTGGGAGTATATTTGACATCTAAAAATGTCAAGTTGTTTAAGCACAATTATATTTCACTCTGGAAAGATATTAAAAAGATTTGGACCAATGGGAAAAATTACAATTATCATTGTTAGGTAGAATTTCAGTAATTAAAATGAACATTTTGCCACGAATTCTATATCTCTTTCAAACAATACCTATATTAGCATCAGAAGAACATTTTAAACAATGGCAACGGGATATTTCCAAATTCATTTGGCAAGGAAAGAAACCAAGAATAAAATGTAAAGTCTGGCAAGACTCAAAAGAAAGAGGTGGACTAGGTTTACCGGATTTGAAGCTATATTATGCTGCCTGTTGCTTGGTATGGATTAAAGAATGGATAACTTTTAAAAATGATAAATTATTGAATTTGGAGGGTCACGAATTAAGATATGGATGGCATGGATATATGTGGTACGAGAAAGTAAAAGTCAATGTGGACTTTAAAAACCATTATATTAGAAGATAATTGTTAAGAATTTGGAATAAATATAAACAAACTTTGTGTTATAAAATACCTTTATGGATTTCCACGCAAGAAGCATTTCAGAGAACAGAAGTAAGAAATAAAGATAAATGGCTGACTTATAAAGACTTTCTAAAGAAAGAACAAGGACAATATATAATTAAAACAAAAGAAGAACTTGCTCTAGAAGGATATACATTTCAATGGCTTTCATATATGCAACTTGTAGAAAAATTTAAATTAGATTAAAAAAAATTGAATTTGAACAAACTAAATCGGAATTTGAGAAACAATTATGTGAGACATATGAACATTTAATTGCAAAAATGTATAAATTATTGTTAAAAGGAGAAATGGTAGAGGAACAAGTCAAAGATTGTATGATAAAATGGGCAAACAATATTGGACATAATATACAAATGCAGCAATGGGAAGATATGTGGAATAAAGGGTTAAAATTTACTTTGTGCTATAACTTGAAGAAAAACTTTTATAAGATGATGTATAGATGGTATATGACCCGACAAAAACTTGCAAAAATGTATGGGAATGTTTCCAACTTGTGTTGGAAATGTAAAAAAAAAGAGGGGTCTTTTTACCATATGTGGTGGACTTGTGAAATTGCAAAGAAGTTTTGGACTCAGATACATTCATTAATGCAAAATATTTTACAAATTCGAGTCCCATTTAAACCGGAATTATTTTTATTGGGAATATGGGAAGAACAAATGGGAAAACAATTTGTAAGAGTTATGCAATATATGATTACTGCAGCACGACTTGTATATGCGCAAAATTGGAAAAACCAGATTTTACCTACGATACAAGATTGGATGTTAAAATTGATGGACATGGCAGAAAATGATAAATTGACATGCTTATTAAAAGAAAACTCAAATTGTTACTATCTTAAAGAATGGAAACCATTAATGGACTATTTGCAACATGCAGGTGGAGAAAAGCTTACTTGGGGTTTTGAAGATTAAAATATATATATAAATTGATATATTAGACAGGACATCTTTTTGTATGTTATATATAGAGCTAGCATGTAAGAAAACCTTTTTTTTAATTACTAAGACCAGAGATAAATCGGAAGTTGACTATTCTATGCTTTATCTTTTTTCTTTTTTTCTTTACTTTTCTATACACTTTTACTTCTTTCTTTGATTTGTATTTCTATTTCTTTTTCATTTTCACCCTTTTAACTATGTATATTTAAAACTCTAATAAAATTTGGAAAAAAAAAAGAATGATGGAGCCCTCATGGGTATGGAGCATGGCATTTAAAATGTTGTGTGAACTCAGCCAATTATGGTTCAGTCAACAAACCGTAATGAAGAATCTATGACTTAGTCTGTTGTGTGACCACATTAAGTCTTTGGGGGTTACAGTTATTTCTCTCTGCATACTTTCGTTCAGGCTGTTTTTGCCAAGCTGTACCTTGTCTGTGTACATACAGAATGGAGAATATTTGGAATACCTTTTCCCGTCTCTGCGTTACACAATGCCCTGTGGGCAATGATTTATTTCCACTGTCACATCAGCACATGCCCCTGCATCCTGGGCCTGTGTCTCCTGCCCCAGGGGGGAAATCAGGGATGGAACTGAACCAAACGGAAGAGCTATTGTTAGGGACGTTGGGTGTACCATTCCTGTACCAGCCGGGCTCTGCTGTGAGCTAAACTGGATGTCCAGAGATGAAACCAGAGATAGATGCAAGGACAAAAAACATCTGCCAGCCTCAGGTTTAATTTCTCACGGAGAAGGGAAACCTGCATGTGGATTATACAGATAGACAAATTGGGATTTTCTATTTCTATTAATGGTGCTTTCTATTTTTTCCAATACTAAGGGAAACTCCAAGGTATTTTGTTGCCTGATGTGAACTAAATGGTCTTCCCCTCCCATTCCATATGCAAACCCCAAGGGAAAGAGCTATGGAATCTTTATGTTGGGCAGTTGAGGCAGAGAGACAGGCAATTTATGGAGCAGAGTCATGATGCATGAGATGTGGTCTCTTCCAATTCCTTGCTATTGCTTCACAGAATCTGATGCCAGAATCTGCCACTAAATCTGGTCCTGCTAATATAGTCATGTCTGGCTGAGGGATTTGGCACCCAATGCATTCCTCTAAGTTCTGACAGGATCAGCAATCATCAATAAGGCAGTGTAATTTTATGGCACCCAGGAGGCATACTTTCCCTGTTGCCATGCCTGCCTTTTGGAACAACGTCCCCCCTGGAATCTACACACCTTAGCCCAGCCCTGCTTAGCTTTCACCAGCAGACAAACATACTTAATAATAATAAGAATGACATATATTTGTGCTTTTGAATCAGTCTTTGACTCCTGATGACCACCTGAACTAGTCCCTGGAATTTTTTTGGCAAGATTTTTCAGAAGTGGTTTGCCATGGCCTCCTTCCCGGGGCTGAGTGAGAGGGACTGGCCCAGGGCCACCCATCTGGCCCCATGCCTCAGGCAGGACTGAAACTCACAGTCTCCTGGTTTCTAGCCTGATGCCAGTAACCACTAAACCAAACTGGCTCTCCTTAACAATAGTGCAGCTCCAAAAAGGCCTGTTTCAGTTGGCTGCGGCCTGCCTTGGCCTAGAGATATCCTCAGATCAGTTTGTTTTGGGACTTAAATGCAAAGACAACAGACTTCAGGGACACAAGGACAAGGGAACGGTGTGCTTATGGATATCCATTTCATGACAGACACCTCCTGCCTGCTTGTCTGACCCTTAGTAGGTCTTTTGGAAGATTCTTTTTCCAAACAAACAAACAAACAAACAAACAAACACATACATACATACATACATGGGAAGCTGATGAGCAAACAAAGATTGTAAAGCAAAGTGCTAGCCTCTTATTTATAATATAAGATGCCAATCCCTTAATGGACCTGAAAGCATGTAGAGAAAGTAAAAATGGTGGGTGGGTGCAGTTCAGTGTGCACCCACAAAGGAAGGTAAGATCTGATAGTAAGGAACCAACTGAGAATTATGGGAGAGGAACAACCTTATCAGTAGGGTTGTTTTTATGAGAGCATCTACAATATGTTCTCAACCTTTCCAATATACCCATGGTCAAATGGTTTGCTCATTCCTGATGCATACAATTCATGAAATACATGAAATACATACTGAAGGCTAACTGTTGGAGGTCAAGGTACCCAGCATCTCAAAGGACTGGACCTTCAGCATGGGAGTCACAGACCTTCCTTGCAGTCAAGGCACCCTTCTCTATTGTTGGCTTACAGCAGTGCCTTGCAATGTACATATTTGTCATCTACACTCTCCTTAGCCTCAAAGTTCCCAGCTGCCCCACATTCTTATCTGCTGTTTTTCCCATGGAACTGTGTTTATCTTCATCAGGATTAAAACAAGAACGCATGCCAACTGGGAAGATTGGCTCAGGAGCATTTCATTTGTGCATGTGTCTGTCTATGAATGCCCTTAAAATATAAACTTTTTGGGGAGGGGGGGAACACTGCTACGGATAGTCTTATTTCATTCTTTGACAAAGGCTGGCACTTCTTGAAACCAATTCTCTGCGTTGCTGAAGAGACAGATAAACAAATGTAGACAAGACAAATTGGGACAAAATCCCAGTATATCAGCTACACACACACACTCCCATATCACATATGGTGTTCATATGAACTTAGAAACTGCAGGGTCTTCATATCTCCATTATAGTAAGCCACATAATTAAGGAGAGACTGTAGTTCAGAGGTAGTACAGCATATGCTTAGGCTGACCATGTTTCCTTCAGACAAAAACGGGACTTTTGGGATGGCAAAACGGGACAGGGTCTTATGCCACCATGCCGGCCTCCAAACCTTGCCCCCACACCACACGATTGGCTCCCGCCTGCAAACCCCACCCCCATCAGCGTGATTGGCTTGGATTTTAATTTTTTCCCCCGATTTTTAAAGGTTTTTTTTTTCTTCTACCAGTAAATGGTGCGGCAGAGCTGGTGTGTTTGGGGGAGGCCGGAGTCACACACATTGTGCACACAGCACCGTCATCGGCCGGGGAACAAAGGGCGGGGATGGAGGCCCACCACTGCCCCATCCCCCTCGGGCTTGGCCGAGGGAGGGAGGAGAGTCGCTGCTCCTGCCACCGCTGCAGAGCAGGAGAAGCAGGAGGAGCCGGCTGCGCTCGGCTGCTTCAGCCACACCACTCCACCCCTTGCTGCCCGCTGAAGCTCCCCAGGGTGGCCGGCTCCTGCTTCTCCTGCTCGGCGGCCCAACAACTCTCCTCCCTTGGCCAAGCCCGATCAGATGCACATACACACACTCATACACTCACAGGACAGACTGCCCTCGGCAGGAGCCGGCCATGCTGGGAGGCTTCAGCCACACCACTCCGCCCCTCGCCACCCGCTGAAGCCCCCCAGCATGGCCAGCTCCTGCCAGGGCAGTCTGTCCTGTGAGTGTGTGTGTGTGTGCATCTGATCGGGCTTGGCCAAGGGAGGAGAGTTGTCGGGCCGCCGAGCAGGAGAAGCAGGAGCGGCCACCCTGGGGAGCTTCAGCGGGTAGCAAGGGGCGGAGTGGTGTGGCTGAAGCAGCCGAGCGCAGCCGGCTTCTCCTGCTCGGCGGCCCGACAACTCTCCTCCCTCGGCCAAGCCCGATCAGATGCGCACACACACACACACACACACCCCACATCCTCTTTCTCCAGCCTCCCCATGACCAAATGCACCCGCACCTGTTGCAGAGAGGCTGGAGAAAGAGGGTGGTGTGTGTGTGTGTGTGTGCGTGATTACGCTGAGCAAGTAATCCACGTGCACACACACACACGCACACACACGCACGCACCCCACACCCTCTTTCTCCAGCCTCCCTGCAACAGGTGCGGGTGCATTTGGTCATGGGGAGGCTGGAGAAAGAGGGTGTGGGGTGCGTGTTTGTGTGTGTGTGCGCGATTACACTGAGGAAGTAATCTGCGTGCACGCGCACACACACACACACACACACACACGCACCCTCTTTCCACAACCTTCCCGTGCCTGCTTTCCCTGGCCTCACCACTGCTGGGCAGACAATCTCAGGATCAGGTAAGGAGGCAGGAACCTGGACTGTGGTGCTGTGTCTGCTGCTGGGCTCGCACATGGCAACTGGACTTCCAGTTGCTGCGCTGATAGGGCCTCTTCCGGGCTGCCTCCGATGGCAAGTCTGGCTCCAGTCCTCCTTCCTGTCTTCCTGTCCTCCTTCCCGCCGGGTTTAAAAAAGGGACAAAATTGAGATTTTGATCAAAACGACGGGACGGTTTAAAAATGCTAAAATAACGGGACTGTCCCATTCAAAACAGGACATATGGTCACCCTACATATGCTTGATATGTAAAAAAATTGTTTATCCAAGCTTCAACATCTTCAGGTGAAAGGGAACAGATAGCAGGGAACAGGAAGTGCCTCTACTTTTGACCTGCAGAACTGCAACTTAGACCAACAGATCATCTGACTTGGTTCCAAATGGCCTTTCAAACTTCTCCACCAACTGTGTGGGCAGATGAATTGAGTGGACAATGACTCCAAATTTCTCCAGGAGAAAAAAGACGTTCTCCAAGAATTTCTCAAGACTGAGAAGTCAAGAAAAGAAACATTGCTAGTAAAAAAAACTTTTATAGGAAGAGTTCCCTCCTGATGTCTTCTTAATTATGGCATGGGAAGCCAGGGAGGATGCAGGCTGCTGTGGAGAGGATTGTCGAGTGAAAGGCAGGCCATTCACAATTCATAACTAAATACAGTAAGTGAAGAACCCACTTCAGTCATGAGAATTTCACCAATTTTTTCTTCTCTTTTGAAACATTTTTTGAAATCATTTTCATCAAATTGAATGAGTGGCAGAGTCTCTCTGTCCAACATTTCCAGGAATAAGCCTACTCCCAACCAATCTATCTACCCAGAACATTAGTAGAATTTCAGAGTCTTGGCAGAATCCCACTCCCATCCCCACCATCCCTCTGTTTCATTTTTCTATAGAGAAATGCTATGGATTGAAGAAGAGACTCTCTTTATGCCAAAATGTCTTCTACTATACCCATTATCTATTCAACTACTCCATCCTCTAGACCTGGCACTTCCAGACTACTGTCTGCGTGTTCAGGCAAAGCACATCTGGAGGGTGAGAACGAACATTCATGGTGGGGGGAGGGAGTGATGGGACTGATATAAACCAAATAATCTGCATCACTCACATGAAAATATCATGACATGTGTGATGTCATCATGGCTTCAATTGGTTGCTTATGTGTGCAAGCATAGGGAAGGCTGAACTAATCTAAGTTGCAATTTAAGAAATCCTCTATGGAACTCTATAACTTCACCTATAGCTATCTCTACACATACACACCACTGCATGTTACTGCATTACTGTGTCCAAAGGCTTTCACACTAGTGATTTATAATGTCATTCAACTTGCTATGGTGATGGACCAATAAAGTAGACAGACAGCAGCAACTGCAGCAAACCACAATGACACCAAAATGGTGTGTGGAATGGCATAATCTTGCAAATGCCATGATTACACACTTGCATTAGGACATTTGACACTTGCAAGCTTACATCATCCCAGCGTGTGTCATCATTGGCATCTCCTGCCACCCATGGATGTCCATGGATGCCCTTGTTCTCTTGTGCCTGTATGCCCATGCAGACAGACTTCACCCAGTGATGGCTAGAAATGATTAGAGCATTAGGTTTTTAATGTCTGCTTTTTAATTTTTTTCTTAGCAGCCTTGAGCACACATCTGAACAGAAAGACGGGGGCAACAATACCGTGTGGAAGTCCTTGTGGGATATTTAAATCAGATTCTTTTATATCCTGTTCCTTTCCCTCAATGCTGCATAACAAAATCAGGAGTGGCAGGAAAGTGGGAAAGATATGAAATATTAGTACCGCAATCTTGGGGTAAGTAGGCACTCAGAACTCTGTTTGCTTGGCAGGAAAAAGAGCTTGCCCATGGGGGTGGGGGGGAGGGAACACTTTTCCAAAGCCAGGCCAACAATGTTCAAATGCAGCATAACACATAGCTTTGATAGCCAAATGATTCTAGGACCTTAAGCAGCCTTCTGCCCCAGCTGGATTTCCCTCTTGGCAGTGCGGTAAGTGACTAACAACAACTTGGCACTTGTGAGACCAGGTCTGCTGCCACAAGAAAGAACTCTGTGATGGAAGTACTGTACATTCTCAAGGAAATTCTGAGATAAGACAACTGACGACATCTTGAGATAACTGCTTTGGCTGAGAGGAGCAGGGAAAAAAGACCCGATGAGTCTCACATGAGCTCACAGCTGCACTGTTTCGGTGAGAGATGCTCTGCCCAGAGCTTGGATTCCGGGAATGAAGCATTTGCCTGGCCAAACAACGACAACTCCAGACCGATAACACCAAGAGGTAAAAATACAAAAGTGGAAACATATGCATGACTTTTCGCTTTCTAAAGCCCGTGGGATCCTGGGATTGCATCCAATGCCTCCTGTACTGCAGCAGAAGATCTTACTAGGAGAAGATTGTTCATCATTCCTAGGCTGAAGGATGTTCCTTAAGGCATAAGATTTTACAGCTATACATTGCCAACAGATCCAGGCACGTGTGCAGGGCACTGCTGGACAACGCAAGGATTCACTCATAGGTCTGGGGGCAGATGAATACAGGAGAAGGTGGTCCCTCAAATAACCTAGTCCAGAGCCATATAGAGCCTTCAGGGTGACAATCAGCAGCTTGAATTGCACCCAGAAGCTGACCGTCAAGCAACACAGCTCACAAACCAGAGAGTATTGTTACCAAAAAGTTGAGAGGAAAGAAATGTATTGTTCTAAAGAAGCCCAGCAGGTTAACTGCAATACTTTCCCTTCGGTTGCAGTTATCAAATTGTTGTAAAATAAGAGTAGCTGATGGGTTTTGGTTTTCACAAGCCCTTTCATTCATATCCTCCTAAAATGGCAACTTGTGCACCAAAATGGATTTTACAAGAATTACATAATTCACCATCAAGCCAAAATTGAGTGAAGGGGGTGGGAGGGGTGAGAAAGGATGAATTCCAGTTAAATTTCCCAATTTCTATTCAGGTCTTGCTCCAAAATTGAACGATCATTTTTATCAGACATTGGCAGTTCCGTAAATTAAATACAATATATATATGTAATCTGTTCTACACTTGTGTTGTGGGAAAGCCTTCAGGGGGATGGGGGCAAGAAGACCAGCACATTGAGAACAGTGGAACAATTTCTAAATAGTTTTTATTAAAAGATTTTACATATATAATAAGAAGTTCATTCAAAGAAAAAATATAGTACATGTGAAAGAGAAAAAGAAAAGAAAAGAAAGGAAAGGAAAAAATAGACAAAGAAAAAAGGAGATAGAAAAAAGAAAAAGAACAGAACAGAAAACATGAAAATAAATATAAAGAAATGGCTTTCATTCTTCCTCTTGGCAGTTATACATACAATTCTAATCAAACCTCTCTCTCTAAGATTACATCTTAATTCCCTTCTTTCTATAACCTATTCTTTCTAATCATCAAAACCATAAGTCACAAAATCATTTTTTAAATGCAAAAAGTCCATAAGGGGTTTCCAGTCATTGATGAATGTCACTAATGACCTGTCTCTAATCAAAGAAGTCAGTCTGGCCATCTCAGCAAGTTTTGTCATTCATTCTGGTTTATTACGGTCACTGACCAGTACAAGATTCTACAAGGTATACTCATTGAACCTTACAATATGCACCATCTGATTTAAAATAGTTTTAAAATTATAGGTTAAATTACATTGTTCCAATTAAAAATTAAAATACATTCAGACCACAATGTGGATGAGCCCCTTAATCAAATTTAAATATGCTCTTAATATTAGTCATAACTAATATTCTATCAGATGTAAATGCTTATAAAAAGTAAAATATCATATATAAAATATGGTGTGATATATATATATAAACCTTTTAAAATTATTAAATCATTACAAGGAGTACATTACTACATTTTTCCTATCATAGTCTGGCGTATCTTTATAGCAGCTGCACAGAATTTGGCTACTTGCGCCGTAACAGTTGGATCTTCATCTATAAGTAACATTTGCATATACTCTATATCTTGCCTCCTAGGATATTTCTTGGTCAAGGGTAATATTAATTTACTCCTAAGCTCTTTATAAAAAGGACAACGGAGGAGCACGTGGTCTGTAGTTTCTATCTCTCCATTATTGCAACAGCACCACCTTGCAGCTTTTGGGATTTTTTTATATCTACCATCCAAGACTGCGGAAGGGAGTGCGTGGCTACAAGCTAGGGCAAAGGTTTTCCGATGGCTAGGGATTTCGAGTTGAGTAAGGTAGTTAGCAAAATTAACAATATATTTATTATACTCTGATGATAAGAAATGAGGGGCCTTCTCTAAGTCCGTTTGTCTCTCTATGTCCTTTATCCTTTGCTTCAAGGCCAATTTTGCCTGTTCATGATCCATCCTGAGAATTGAATCTGTAGAAAATCCTAGCTTGGCGAGACTAGATTCAATATCCTTTAACCAAGAGGATTGGAAGTAATCTTGGAAAATGAGTGGTGCTAAACCTTGAGGATAATGCTTGAGTTTTAGCCAAAGATTCAGGGAAGCTAGGCGCACTCTTGCCTCAACTTTTATCATGCCCGCTTCCAATCGAAGGTAAGAGTTTGGAACACATTTGGGCATTTGAAATACCGCTCTAATAAATTTTGATTGCACTCTTTCCAGGGATGTAATACTTGAACGTAGAGCACCAACACAGGACCCATAAAGGAGCTGGGCTAATGTCTTCGCCTGGAAGAGTTTAAGAGCTGCCGGTATATAATGCCCTCCTTTACTCCGGAAAAACTTTAAAATGGCATTAGCTGAATTTTGTCCAGAATCAGCTGCATAATCAAAGTGAGGTTTCCTAGATCCAGTGGCGTGCATGACTACCCCTAGATATTTAAAGCTAGTCACTTGCTCTATTCTATGCCCATTTATATTCCAAGAACGAAATTTCGGTCTTTTGG